>OX155696.1:4970646-5309994 GCA_944547425.1 Eupithecia centaureata
TACCCTCATCTTTTGTATATTCCCTGCTGCGAATTTAACACTACTACTGCCTCGCAATAACTCAAATTATGGTAAAATCCCGTTGTTAATGACTTTAAAGCTTATAACCACGATATTTAAAACATTTAAAGATATGGAAGCATGATTTGGCACAGGACCAAATATAAGTAGGTTAGGTAAGTATGTACCTCTACATAAATCAAAATTAATTAATGACCACCTAAGAAAGTAGTTCGAGAGAATTAGGGCTTCACTTCTGAAGGGCATTCGTCAGGGACGCCTTGAGTGCCATATGCTTATATTATATTAATCTGTGTCTATGGATACTGTTTAACTATTTATATATTTTGTAGTCGGTTGTTTAACAAAAAAACAAAAAATTACCTAATCGCAGTCCAATCGTTGTCAATAAAGATTGGGTAGCAAGCTCGAATTAAACCATAAGAATAAAGAAAAACTTTTTGTTTATTCTTATGATCAACCCTTAACATTGTCCGAAAGTCAAAACTAACTTTCAAATGTGCACAATTTTATTACATCTAGACAAATGTGCGAAGTCGTTAGTTATTTTACGACTTTTCTTAGTGTTTTCCATCGATCGTAGGATTCGTATAGGCGTATACCTTTCAAATGTAACTTTATAATGTCTGGCAGAGGACGCCCGTCGTATGCCAACCTTTGCGATTTGAAATGAAACTCTGAAAAATAACAAAATGTGTCTTGCTTTCATGTCCTACTATCTAAGAAGAAATACTATTTCTTCGTAGCCTGCGATGCCCTGAATATCTGAGATTTGACCTACATAATTTCCCTAGCTAATTCAGCTTTTCAGTATTGAACCACCACCGTAATTAGGTACATATACATATATTGAGATGTAGTTTCATTTCAATGATTATCGTTTTACATTTACAACATATATTTCTAGTGGTTGTTAATAGAAATTAATCTCAGTGATACAAACAGTACACATCATTCACTTGTTACTTCAAACATTCTCAAGCTTGCAATTTAACGTAGCTTTATCTATTTGAAGAATACAGTAAATAATGTTTGACAATCCACACAGCACCATCTAGCCCCAAGCTAAGCAAAGCTTGTGTTATAGATACCAACATAAAAAGATTGGTGTCAATTCTCTTGTTTTAGACCAAGCTAAAATTAGCTAATTTTAAGATTTTGAAACGTCAAATACACGAAAGCCATTCTGTGTTTTATAAATTAGACAGAAAAACATTAACTGACAGATTTAAATTAGGATGACAGCTGATGTAACACAACTCAACTTAGTTAAAATAGCTAAAACCGTACCTATTCTGTGCATAACATTTTTAGCTAAGATTAGACACGTCTAACTTAATTTTAGGAGGCATCTTATTTGGTCATGATTAAAATTTACAAGCAGAATGCTCGAAGCTTTTACTACGAAAACCTAGTTATTTAATGTACTTTGTGAATAATAACATTATAGGATTCAATATTATACGCAGAAAATAATTATTTGATAACAAAGAAAGGCAAAGGCAGGCTGTCTTGTTATTTGATAACTAAAATTACTTGGAAGCTTGTTCAAAGGCAAACCCATCTCTGAATTCAAACACCAAAACTTTAATTCAAACAGATTTAATGGAGTTACATAGTCGGTTCTATCTATCATGTTTTTTGTAAACCCAAATCAAAGAAATATTCATGAAAACTGTTTTATGACATAAATATTATTTAATTATTATAGGTGTCCCGTGTCTCTGAAGTTGCTAATAAAGCCGATATCTATCTATTATACATTATCGGAGTAAATTGCAAAATGTCGAAAAGCTTTTGGTTTTTAAATCCATCATTTAGATTTTGAACCGTTTTCGCTTGAGGAATTACGTGATTTTGCATTGTTGTTTTCTGTTATCGTTATGAGTTTATTAGAAGATGATGATGATTCAAATGTATTTTTTATTGTTTACATTAAATATCTTGGATCCTAGAACCGAGAATAGTTGTTGACATATGGGTTCAGTTCAGGGAATTCAACTTGAAACGCTGGAGTAAATGTTTCTGAAGTTAGGCTTAAGAAACTTCTATAAAATCATGGAACTCTCAAAGGGCATAATTTTGTCACATGTGTATTAATGAGCTTGTAACTTGAAAAGTAAGTTCAATTTACTGTTTTAATCATCATCATCATCAGCCCATATTAGTCCACAGCTGGACATAGGCCTCCCCCAATGAGCGCCATAGCGCACTGTCTTCAGCTTGACGCATTCAGCATCTGCCAGCAGTCTTTCGCAGATTGTTATCCCACCTGGCCGGAGGGCGTCCTACACTTCGTTAGCCAAGTCGCGGTCTCCACTCAAGAACACGTATACCCCAACGGCTGTCGGTTTTTCGCGAGATATTCTCGGCCCATTGACACGTCTTCTGCTTGCTAATTCTTTGACTTTGGTTCTCTGTCGGATGTATTCATTATGAATCCTATCCTTCAGAGAGTCTGAATAAGTTATCCTGAAACTCTTCGAATAGTTATGTTATCAAAGGCGCCCGTTTTTAGGAATAATTTCGAAACATTTAATTTTTCTAACAAATCTTACCATCAAGCTTATTTCAGATGTGGAATATTGCTGGATTAGTGAGGAGCAAGATGTGGAAATAAATCTATCCCTGTATTAAAATTGAACAAGACGTCCAATATCATGTAAATATACCCTAAAAGGGCCTAATATGAAACATGAACAAACGACTAAAAAAGGAGCTTAGTGTAGTATGTTAGTGATGCTAACTAGTTTCGAGTAGTTGTAGGAAAAATAGTATAGTTCGTAATAATATTTTTATATACTATATACTTATTTATTATATTCTGTTTTAAGCCGGTATGTTCACATAGCGGGAACAGAAATAGATCAACTGTCTGTCACGAGATACATGGCCTGGTAAGTACCAGACGGACGGAAAGTGTAGTCTTAGTCCCGTTTTACCCTTGGGGTACGGAACTCTTAAAAGATAAATTAATGAAAACTTGTGTCGAAATCGTCGTTTAAAACTCCAAGTTTCGTTGTGAATTCGAAACATCCGTTGAGAATTTACAATCAAACGTTTTGTATTTTTAGTTTTGTAACGTCTTAGCTACCTTGTAGATTATTTTTTTATTACAACATCAAATTATATAAGACCAGCTTTATAATAATTAAAGTGGCACAATCGGCGACCCCATCGCTAACAGCAATCTCTTCCAGGCAACATTTGGATGGACAGATTCAATTCATGAAAACGGTAGCGTAACTGATTACAAAAAATTAAAAAGCAAAATGAACATAAACTTGCTTACCTTTGAGTCTTAGATTCTTTTCCGTGGTATTTTCGGTCTCATCAGAGAGTCGGAGTAGCTCGTTCCTCTTGTCTGAAGTCTTCTCATGCATGACTGCCTCCACGGTTACCAGCTCGAAGATATTGTTGGTGCGGTTTAGGATCTGAAGGGTATTAAGGTAATTATTTAAAGTAAAATAGTAGCAAATTAAATAACGAAAATTACGAGATGAATAGTGGGTGGGTACATAAAAAGTGGAAACATGCAAAGTACTATCATCTTGTTTACATATGGCGACACAGTTTTTATAACTATTGCGCGTATTATCGTTTTCATCACAATTTCATGTTCTATTGTACTTTGTTCCAATAAAAAAATATATATTTTTGTATATACTTAAGTATGTATGTATATGTTTTCAAGATTATTGACAAATTAGTAAGAAGCTACAAACATAGTAGAAATATAAATACAAATGTGGGATAAAAAATCTAGACGGATATCTTTGGTTTTTGTTGAGGAACTACGCAGAAAGCTGAAAATTATAAATAATAATTATAAATAATGCTGGATAATCCACATAGCACCATCTAGCTCCAAGCTGAGCAGACCTTGTGTTTTGGGTACCTAGTATAGATAATTGGTATACTAAATCTAAATACAATAACATTACACATATATTCTTTACTATACATATAAAACACTCAGAACCCCAGAACAAATACTTGCAGATCGTACAAAAAATTGTCCCAAGGCGGGAATCGAACCCGCAACGTCCAGACGTCGCAGGCGGACCGTCGCCCACATAATCTTGGTATACGGTAGGTAGAACTGTAGAACCATAGATTTAGAAGGTATTGAAAAAATTCTATGTCTATGGGTAGAACAAACCACAACAGTAGGGGTATTTTATATTATTCATATTTCTGTGGGTATTTTAATTCATTCGATTCATTTCCGTAAAGGAAACGTCTAATTCGAATTGAATTCCATTTCCGTCAGGTCTTTAGAACGCCATTTTGATTTCATATCATAAACTAAGGAACTAAGGATCCAAATTCAAAATAGCAGAAGTTTTCGAATTCGCTTGTTTAAAATAGCGTCCCTGGAGGATGAAGATGACTCAATAACTCACAGTCTGAAACTTGAAGGCTATGAGAGGGCGGACGAGATCGAACCAATTAGTGATTTTCTTCCCCACGAGGTCCGGTAATATGACCATCAGGGAATTCCCGATACTGCGCACCACCATGTCTGAGCTGGAAGCAAAAATACACTTTGAAATTACTTACGTAGATCTACACTTTCTAGGTACTAAAAGGACCGAAATACTTAAACTTGCTATGCATTTCTTGGTAAGTTTCAGTATTTCGTAATAGTTATAACTTTTACCTTCTTGGGTAAGGCAAATAGTTAGTAAGTCATAGTTTTTTTTGTGATATTTTATTATTTAATTAATTGGTAAATCTCAGCTTTATTTTTTAAATATGTAAGGCATAGAATTATCTACTTAGTTATGATACCTGAAAAATATTAGAAATGTTATATATTTTACTAAATTTTTTTTTTGGTAATCTTGTTATAAAAGGAACCAAATTGATAATAAACAAACATAGGTATCTAACGTTAATATGGTTAATGTTAACTGAAATAACATAAAAGTTAGACAAATTAAGATTATGGATCTTAGGTAACTTGTCTAACTTTTATGTTATTTCAGTCGCCACCTATTTGTAAAGTCTATTACAGTCATGCAAGGTCTACCGTTTGCTCATTACAAAATATCAGGCGTTAAATCAACGATAAATCAATTCGAACAAAACACTAACAAATCATGCTAATATTTGTTTGAAACATCCTATTTAAATTAGATATTTTAATATTCTATTTAAATATGATATTTTAATATTCTATTTAAATAGGATATTTTTTTGGCTTCGAAAGTGAACCGAAAATGAGCACTTTCGTAATAATATGAATAAATAAATAGGTTAGGTTAGGTTATTCTCAGTCGGGTATTTTGTTAACTGAGAGCGGATCGTGTAATGCTAGATCTTAGACTGAGAGTAATTTCTTCCTAGATTTTTCGTCGATATAAAGAAAGTAAACTTACCCAAAGACAATACAAAAAGGAAAGATCTCGAACAAAACAGAAGCACTGATCGGCAGATGTTTTTCTTCTCTCGTCATAGCCAAGGAAGCCAACGTGAACGCTCGATTGTCGAACGTTAATTGAAACGTCACATGCACCGTGTCGACTAGCAGCTCCTCTCGAACTAATTCTATCCTCATCTCTTTGTGATAGAAGTGACGGGCTACCTGGAATGTATTGTTTGACATGAAATTGATGGAAAAGTGAGCAATATACAATATTATTCTATGTTGAAGAAACTTAACATCCTGACTACGTTCCGTCTTTGGAAAAAACAGATTCCAAGAATTTCAAGAAAAAAAGAAATATTTTTTGAGATATATTGTGAACTGCATTTACAGATTTTGGACAAAATCAACAGTCGGCAAGAAAAGGGCCATTTATCACAAAACTTTTTAGGGATGAAATGTTTCTACTGGACTGACTGAGGACTAGAAATGTTGGTCGTAATTTTTTTGTAAAATTAGGTACAAACTATATGTAGATCACGTAATGTGTCCATTAATCCATTTACTTCCAATCATTTGTGTTCAAATTAAGTTGTGTAGAACGTTTAGTAATTTCGACAGTTATAGCATCAGGGGGCGTAGCTCAGATGGTAGAGCGCTCGCTTAGCATGCGAGAGGTACCGGGATCGATACCCGGCGCCTCCAACTTCTTTTTGCATTTGACTCACCTCTCTTATCTGTCCCATAGCGTAGTACACGAATCCTCTTCGCTTTGACCTAAAAAGTATCAAGTATTTTTACGGCTTGGTATAGATTCTTACATCGTATATTTGAATTCTCTTAAAAGAAAAAAATTGTAAAAAAATTATCTTGAATAAATTTGATATTTTTTTTTTGTAAATAGTCAGGTACAAATTCTTCACTTGAATAAGCAGCATTTTTGTTATGATAATGAAACACCGAAAAATATACATGTAAGTATTATTTGTGTATTATCACATAACTTGTATGAGTTACTCTGTGATTTCACCAATAAATAATAATAAACAAATATTTATCTTCTCCATATATCATTTCACAGTTCTAATAAAACAACAAAATACATACCTGTAATGTAACGTCAACCCTTGCCGCGTCTCGTTCTCGCATATAAAGCTAGGCGCGCGCATTCTCGGATAACTGAACTTCAAATACTCGTGCAAATTATCCAGCCCATTCAAGAAGTCCCTCATATGCCGGCCTAGGACCGATAGCACTCTGTCGTAGCCGTATTGTGAGACGAAAGCTACAAAGTATACGCCCATTTG
Source organism: Eupithecia centaureata (assembly GCA_944547425.1). Classification (NCBI taxonomy): domain Eukaryota; kingdom Metazoa; phylum Arthropoda; class Insecta; order Lepidoptera; family Geometridae; genus Eupithecia; species Eupithecia centaureata. Next base: position 4,977,346 of record OX155696.1, read on the forward strand.
GTTCATGAATTCGCGTTCTGTTATACCTAGTACCTGAAATCAGAGCCTGGGTTTAAAAGTGGAGCAAAGCATCCTTATAATCTATCTTCTATAATATAAAAATGAATCGCAAAATGTGTTGGTAAGCGCATAACTCAACAACGCCTGGACCAATTTGGCCAAATCTTTTTTTAATATGTTCGTTGAAGTTCAAGGATGGTTTTTACGGCGAGAAAAATATGATATTTGACAAATGAATAAATTTCCCCGCGGGCGACGCTGCGGGGCGCAGCTAGTTGCTAATAAATATTTTCAGGGAGAAATTTTGTCTGGATGAATGTTTGTATTTCGCGCTAAAACTACTGAATAGATCGAGCTGAAATTTTGTATAGACGTAGTTCTAGCCCTGGAATCATACATAGGCTACTTTTCACCCCATAAATCAGTTCCCATGGGAAAGAAAAGCTTTGAAACGTTTCCATGGAAATAACGCGTGCGAATCTGCGGGAAAACACTAGTAGGTAAATAATCAAAAGATGTCATTTGATTTTAGGTCAGTTATGTTGATTGTGTCTAAATTAACGACTTGTACATTATGTACCTACTTAAAATATTAATACACTAGCGACCCTCCCCGGCTTCGCAAGGTTTTATTATACGTATATGTAAACCTTCCTGTTAACTTTATTGAAATTCCGTGTAGGTATAGCAACTATTGCGCGCACTTTTATTCAATATATAAAAAAACTAATTTTTGTTACATTAAACTGCAATTAGAATTATGAAATCTGTACGTCGGACAAAAGATTGAAGCGAACTGAAAATCAATTGTCACTTTATTTCTTACTAGCGACCCGCCTCGGCTTCGCACGGTTTTATTATACGTATAAACCTTCCTCTTGAATCACTCTATCTATTTAAAAAAACCGCATCAAAATCCGTTGCGTAGTTTTAAAGATTTAAGCAGTCAAAGGGAAATAGGGACAGAAAAAGCGACTGTTTTATACTATTGTAGTCATAACACTTATAAAATCACGTCTAATAAATGGGTTAAATCCAAGTCATTTACTTCGTGTAGTTTTACTCTTAATTTCGATCGCCTCAATACCGGGGATGTAACTCAGTGGTAGAGTGTCTGCTTCGCATGCTGAAAGTCCAGGGTTCAAATCCCTGCATCTCCATATGTGGTACTTTTTTGGTTTTTTGTGTGCAAAAGTAAAACATAAGTATTTTTAATGGATTTTCAATTTTAGTTATCTATGCCACGTTATCCAGAATCACGCCGCCACCTATTTGTATTATGTATTTATTTTTAAACACAAAGGAATTTCAAAAGTATCAACAGTGCAGTTCGTGATAATATATTATTATATATTTAAATTAAAATTTAAATATAAACTAGAATACTTTTTATTAATAAAGAAAATCGGTTAGTATTAAGTTTCAGAAAGTTCTTGAAAACTAAAAAAAAACAGACAAAAAGTAATGTGGCCCATGAGGGGATCGAACCCGCGACCTTCGCGTTATTAGCACGACGCTCTAACCAACTGAGCTAATGGGCCGATGTTAAGGCGCCTCAAATTATACACAGTTTTATCCATATGAGCAATGAAATAGTATTGAAGACAGGATAGTGATGATTTAATTTATTTGGTGCTCAAGGCCTATCGCGAAGTCCTACTGGTCGAATCAAGTATATTGTCTGTTTTTTCATATAAGTATGTATCCGAATTTGCAGAGCCCTTCCGAAACTTTTAAAAGCTTAATACACTAAATAGAACACAGCGTAACCGATAGATGGAGCTAGTAGTAGGTAATTCACGTCCATGGCGACGACGCGACGTGTAGAAATAAACTTAAAACTGTATGGTGGTTAGGTTGGGTACACAACTGAAATAGATTTCAAAAGCAAATCTAATGAACTAATCATCGCCCTAGCAGATCAAAGGTTTATGAATTTAGAACGAACAAATAATTAATTTTATAATAAATTTATCACCGGTTACCGAATTGAGAAATTTAGTTAATTCAAGTGAATGAAAATTTGCGTACGATTTTTACGTCTGAATTGTTTTATTTACGGTGATATTCGAAATGTTTTCAACCAATTCTAATCACCAGATTAAAATTATTAACTTTCGTTGCGGACTGTAGGAAACCTACGTAAATGAGGTGCAAGTTAGTTTTTAAAGTAGGTAGCTAGGTAGTTATCCTTTAATAAAATTACTATGTGACTTATATCTCTTTTTAAAGTATTTTAGGCACCCTCTGGCCATGAAGTATAACTAGCGAAAGTCTGCTTGATAATGCTGAATGAAGCAGCATCCAGCATCTAAGACCCACATCCAATCCAACCGCGATGTCTTCAGTGAAAGACAGGGCGATATGACGCTCATTAAGGGAGGGCCTATATTATCCCACCGTGTAGATACTGAGGGCTGCCGAATTACAGCCTGTTTTTACCTCTTGTGCCTTTTTCGCCAGCCGTTGTATTAGGTTCTCCGGGTATACTTGATGTACAGAGAATGAAGGCTGTTCGACTCCCGCCTGTCTCCGTATATCCTCCCATCGTTCTTCGCCGTAGGTTTGACGGATGAATTCCGCCATGTTTTCTAATAGCAGCCCGTACATTTTGAATCTGGAATGAACGAAAAAGTTTTGAAATGACAGCAGTGACCGTTTTCTAAGTTTGAAAGGTTCTAATCAAATAGGTTTCCTATGACACACTAGTCCAATTTGTAAGAGGTTGGAGGAACTACTTTGACCTAAAGTGACTTGCATGTAACTTTACTATGTTTTAATGGTTCTTTTCACAATTAGAACGTTAAAACAACAGAAAGGAGAAAGAAGCGACTTCATTGTAGTTGAAGTTAGAACGTTTCCACTGATGTTCAACTTTTTATTTTATTGATTAAATCAAAAGCTGAATATTTCTAAAATAAGAAAAAAGAAAATAGAACTAATGATCTTGATATTTTCCAAGAACGAGTCTGCTTTTATCTAAATACGGAGAACAGTGTTACATAATCGTATCACTACTTAGTCGAAAATCAACTCGAATCTTTAGAAATGTTATATATACCTATAGTAACCTAAACAATACCTACCTACCCACTAAATACAATAGTGTCTTACCTCATATCGTACAGGTAATTTACCTCATAGTTTGGTAGAATATTGGGTTACTACTGTGATATTCCAGAATCTCGGTCGGAACAATAGATATCGGTTATTTTATTCCGAATTTGGTTGGTAATTGATCAAGATTATTAGGTATTACTATACCAACGAGCTTTCACATCTTCACTACATAGTATGAAACAAAGTCGCTTTCTCTGTCCCTTAAGTCCCTATATCCCTATATATGCTTCAATCTTTAATAATAATAATAATTGTTTATTTTCAGATTACAAAGATCCATAATATAGTTAGTAGGTACATTCTTAGACTAGGTTAGTAGGAATTTAATTATATGGTCTATTTAATTAATAAAGAGATGGAGTGACTGTACATTACTCCATCTAATTTATCAGCTATTGCTGCCAGGATTTAAAACTACGCAACGGATTTTTTTTAATAGATAGTGTGATTCAAGAGGAACGTTTATACGTAATAAAACTGTGCGAAGCCGGGGCAGGTCGCTAGTTATCTATATTTCAATGCAATGACGCAGGTAGTTGATTTATTTAACAAGTAAATAAAAATCTAAACGTTTATTTTGTAATAATCACTTCTTTATTTCTTAACTTCACCTACCTACTTTGTTTGTCCAGTCCTTATTCTCTTCATTCATCGATCATCGTCACAGCAATAGTATCTACCTAGTTACGCCAAATATTATTTTGAACCACCACAAAACGCCTCGAGCCGAGCTATTGTGAATTTGTGATCATTAGAAATATAATAGCCAACACATTTTTTTGGACTCAATTGATATATGTATCTACATGTATTAATCTTATATTTGTTATACCTACTATATTTATAACTATAATTGTTATACCAACTTACCTAATTGTCCTATTCGATTCTATTATTTAATTGTATTTTTCTTTGCTACATATGAAAATAATATAGGTTCAATATTTATTTACCTTTATACGTAGGTGGATAGGTACTAGGTCCCTGATTATCGCTAAGAAAATATGAACTTAAATAGTAAGTAGGTAGTTACCTATCTGATAAAATAACGAATCGGCCGGTCTTCTCTTGCAATTCAAAAAACATTCCCGAATGCCAATAAAACTAAAAGTAAAGGGTGTTAAAATATTTACAACTTAAGCGGGACGCTGTGTAAGCTCGTCACATAAAAGTTTATCAGAATTAACTACCGTCACACTGTGCCACAAGTTCACAAACAAACATGGACCGTGTTTACACTGTTAACAGTTTTCCAGCGTGCTTGTATAAGCTTTTTTCGTAGAAAAACTGTTGTGGCTATAATCTCAGTCAATGCTTACAATATGGGTAAGAATGTGGCTATAAATATAAACTATGTGTGAAACAGTTTTTTAGGAAGAAGAGTATAGGAATAGTTTTTTGAGTTTTTGGTTGTGATTTGAGTATAATACTTTGATTTAGTCTTGTCGAAGGTATTTCAAAAATTGTTAGGACAATATTTTCTATTGTTAAGCATAAATAACCATCAATACCCTCCGCACATAGTTAAATTTCCATCAATATCATAGCCTATAACTTTATAAAAGATATTAATGAATAAATAAAAACTCCAGCATTCTATGTAAATGCGACAAAAACTTCGTAGATATATTACGCACAAGGCTAACCCACCCTCGATTTAATAAGGATTTGCTGACCTTTTCGTGGTTTTCTCAAGCTAAGTCCAAAGTATTGAGAAATCGTTTTTGTTCTTTAATAAAGGTTTGACTTTGGTTGCCCTGTCCGTCCAGCCTTACTATCTCATTAAAATATCTTGCGGGGTTTTGCAAACATTTTAGCATGATGGTATTTGTGGGCCTTTTTTATTCAGAATTTAGATACATTAAAAAAAAATACTTTTATTTATTTGCCATAATATTTTTAGTTACACTTTTCTGGTGGCCCCCGCACGAGGCAAGCCTGTGTCGCGGGAAGCCTGGTAACAATCGTAACGTTAATGGTTAATAATTATTTTAACTTATACAGGGCAAACAAACAAAAGAAAGGAAAACACTATAACAGTCTAGACTCTAGATAATCAATTGGGTGAAGCAAAAACAAATAAATAAATAAATCAAATCAACATTATAGATTACATTGATTCCAATATTAACCTATTTAAGAAATATGTACACTTACTTGGTATTTGACGCATAACTTAGTGTTATCAATATTGTACTTTTTGTATTTCTGTTTTTTGGCACTTACTTTCTTTGAAAAAATTGCATAATAATGCTGTGAAAAAGTTTCAATTGTAAAAACTATTCCGTTTGTTTCTATTCTTGCATTAACTATTTTCTATTTTTATAATACCTATAATAATTTTCATTCGTTATTGGATTCTATGTTACCAACTAATAATAATTCTTCGTTGATTAGTTCAATCAAGTACCACCTGTGTGGTTACAATCATCCAGACAACAGTGCGGAAGTTATTACTACTGGTAACGATGTCTTGTTCGAAGCGAATCATTTCATAACGGTTATCAATAAAAAATAATTAAGGATGGAACTCGACTCAGTCTGGCGGTATATCAAATCACTTATCAACGACCGATGATGTGGCGCGGTGGGCGAAGGTCCGCCTGCGACGCAGGAGGTTGCGGGTTCGATTCCCGCCTCGGAATAAATTTGTGCACGATCTGCATAAATTTGTTTCGTTGGTCTGGGTGTTTAATATGAAGAATAAAAAAAATATATCTATGTATTAAATGTACTTATTAAATATATCAGTTATCTAGTACCCATAACACAAGCTTTGAGTAGTTTACTTTGGGGCTAGATGGTGCTGTGTGGATTGTCCAGCATTATTTATTTAGTTAAATTCTTGCTTCCTTTATTAATATTATAAACGCGAAAGTTTGTATGGATATTTGTTCCTTTTAAACGCAAAATCTACTGAAGTGATTAGGCTCAATTTTGAATAGACGTATCTCTAGCCCTGGAATAATACAAAGGCTACTTTTCATCCGATAAATCAGTTCCCAAGTGATATAACGTTTCCATAGAATCAACGCGTACGAAGCCGTGGGCAGATACAAGTAAATCACTACAAAGTATAAAACAAAGTCGCTTTTTCTGTCCCTATGTCCCTATATCCCTATGACTGCTTAAATCTTTAAAACTACCCAACGGATTTTGATGCGGTTTTTTTTAATATATAGAGTGATTCAAGAGGAAGGTTTATAAGTATAATAAAACCGTGCGAAGCCGGGGCGGGTCGCTAGTAACAAATAAATTAGTCTAGTATTTCAAAAGCTCGCGATCAGTAAAATTAATAAACCTTAAACAAACAAACGAAAAGCATTTAAAAAAAAGGTAATTTACCTTCTTCTAAACTACATTATTGATGGTACTTGTGAGGAAAAACAGAATATCTTGGCACGAATATAGATTTTAAAAAGCTGTTAAGCATATAAATTGACATAATTTTATCTATAAATAAAAATCAATTGATTGAACGCTGTTACAATCGTGCAGATTTAGTAGATCAATAGGTATAATAGAAATCAACAAACTTTATTTATTCAAGCTAATAAACTTAAATATACACATATATACTGGAGAACAACTTATATTACACCCAATCTAGGAATTAGCTTTTTCCTGTCCCATGAAATTTTTTTAAAACGAAAACTCGACTTTTATTCAAGAAATGAAAAGAAAAGAAAAGAAAAAAAGAAACTAAACTTTACTAATTATGCACGTAGTGAGTGTTAGAAAAACCTAGTTAAACCTAACCTAGCTAAACCTTGTTATCTTTTACTAATAACATTTGAGACCAAGAGTTTGATTATGATAAACGACTTGATGGCAAATAATTGCAAAGCAAACGACCTGCGCGAATAATATCTAATGTTATTTATTCTGTTTTGCGTCAATGCTCCGAATTAGGGAGGCTACCGACGCACGTGTAGTGTTTGTATATTGTTTCATTGATGAGACACGTGTGGCTAGGCTTTAGATACTGGTAAACGTTTTCGCAGAAGGGAGAAAGAAAGAATAAAAACAGTCAATTGCAAGTCGACTCGCGCAAGATAAGGGTTCTGTATTTATAAAAACGGCTGAAAAATTATGTAGAAGATCCTAGATGCGCCCCGCGGCTTCGCCCGCTTGGATATTTATTTATCAAATTTCAGATATTTATTGCACGCCTCCTAGTAGCTTCGTAAAAATAAAAAATATGTGTGTAATTATTAACTTTGTAGAACAAGTTTATTTAAACCGAGTTTTGAGTAAATTGAACCAAGGAAAAATATTTTTCCATACAAACTTTACCACCCTATTGAACCCCTTCAGAGGTTAAAATTTCCAAATTTTAATAGCATAGGTCCTATTCAAGGTCCTAAACTAAACTGTCTACGTATCAAATTTCATCTAAATAACTTAAGAAGTTACGGAGATTACCTATAACAAACATTCACACAGACTGTAGGAGGTCCCTTAAATACTTATTTTATTCTTTTTTGGTATTTTTTGTTATAGCGGCTACAGAAATATCATCATCTGTGGAAAATTGCAACTACGTGCAGGCTGGTGACAAACGGACAGTGGAGTTTTAGTAATATTCGCGTTTGACTCTTTTTGTATGGAACTATAAAACAAAGACATTTTTATTTTAGCGTTCCGTTCCACCACTGCCCTTCAATGTGTTTACCACAGTATTATAATAATATCTATTAGTAAGTTCTACCCTTTATTTCCTAACTTTTGAAGTGTTCGGTCGAGCAGAGTAGAGGCATTAGGAAATGACTATTTGGTTGTCAGTCAAACTACCAAAAAGAAAATCAGGTCGTGGAAAAGTATATTATATATAAAGTAAAAAAAAAGTAAATCTTATAAAAAGGAAAAAGTATATCTTAAAGGGAAAAGTATATCTTACCTATGTAAACTGTGTCCAAGTTGCTTTTATAATCAAGTTTTATTACTAACATCAATAGGTATTTCAATTGTCAAGTATTCTATATTCAAAATCGTGAAATATGACTGCAACTCCGTGGCTAAATACTTAACGTCCAATACAAAAGTTAAACCAAACAATTGTGATCTCAATAGTAAATAAAATTTAACGGCCGCCATATTGGTTGTCGATGGTGCGGCATACCCTAAATGGCGGGAAAAACGACCTAGAAACGTCAAACTAGGTACCTATATTGTGCGGCTAAAATTAGATGTCATTGATTGAATTATTCTTAGTGCTATTGCTAATTATTTTATGTACTACTAGCTGACCCGGCAGACTTCGTACTGCCTCATATGGGGTTTTCCCGGCAATTCGATTTTTTTCACCTTTTAAACCTTCCCTAGACCTCCACGAACATTTGAAGACCAAGATAAGATAAATCCGTTCAGCTGTTCTCGAGTTTTAGCGAGACTAACGAACAGCAATTGATTTTTATATTACATAGCCAATTATTTATTTCTAGATGTAGAATGGTAGAATCTTAATTATTTTTAGTGCTATGAAAAATGGTTTAGCGCTTGAAGTGAAATAATTTCACCGATCAGCTGTACCCATTTTTCCTGTAACGTGAAAAATAGAGTAAAAACTTATAATAGATTACGTGAAATATTTTCGTGTAATCATGCGAGTACTAAAATATTTTTTTCGTAGCTTTACCTACTTTTAACCGACGACGTCAAAAAAGTTTCTCTATTTAACTAATTCTAGTTTCTCTATTCAATTTATTTTTGTTGGATGTTTTCATAATAGTTTTGAAGAATTTGAAGTCTGTTTATAGTTTTATAAAACTCACCAAATGATCGAAAACATCTTAGTAAAGCATCAAGAACTACCTATTTTGTATGTTGTTCATTAATAAATAAAATAAGGCTATTAACGAGCAACATATAAAATAGGTAAGTAATTTGGCCTATTATTGAGTTCGCTGGAAATATGGTAAATAAACTATGAATATATTTAACAGTATAATTAGAGCAGTAATGGCTACTCCCAAGTCTCCCAAGTTAGATCAAAGTAGAGTAGGATATTTTATACATAAACAAAAATAGCGTAGTTGAGACTCCAGGTTCGTGGGGTACCGAGTCTCTCCGAGTTATTAAATTATATCTGAGCATCTGGTCGATGCGACGCGTGATCCGACAGCTGGTGAGTATCTGGCGCATCACATCAGCATTGCCATACAGCGTTGAAATGCAGCCAACGTCTTGGGGACGCTTCCAACTGGTATTATTATGGATTGTTTATATTATTTGATCTTTGAGAATACGGTATAAAAGTTTTCTTAATCTAAGTACCGTAAAACGGGGTGGATAGATACTCCAGGGTGAATAGAAATTGATGACATCCTGGAATAGAAGACTACCTGGCTGGTAGCAGTGGAAGCATCCTCAGTCTCTGATTGTTCACCTGCTTTGTCAGTGGATTAGGCCTCTGCAAAAGGATGTTTTGCTCCAGTATTCCGTTCATTTCTATTAACCCTTAAGAAAAACAAGATGAGATGGCCCACATTTTTTCTAAATGCGATAACTTTATTATTTCTTAACAACTTATATACATTCTGGTGGTTCTTCTACAAGATTGCAGAAGCCTCTTGTATTACATGTTCAGCTGATGGGTTACCTTTATTAGGTGTTGATGGATGACTACCCAAATCTTTACGAACCTAAGAATCTAGAATTGTCTTAGCCAATTCTGTTAATGTAGCTTATACACCAATAGCTACGGATTTGATATATAGATTTGCATTATACATATCTACGGAACTCTCCTAATTTTTTAACAGTCTTTATTCAACTGTTTTACTGTTGGTAAGTTATTTTTCGATGAGTGAGTTCTTACCAGTGTCAATAACATTGGCCAATGAAGGATGCCAAATCATTACCCGATTTATTTTTAGACGGCCCCCAAATATACTGTTTATTATTCCAAATACTTTCGCCATTGTTACTAAATGGTTTTGTTTTGGACGTGACGATTTTATGAAGGGTACATTGTTTTGAGGAATGACTGTAGAATCAAGAGTGGATAATGAATTATTCGAACTCTGACTTTGATGGGATATGAGGAATTCTAAAATCAAGGCCTACCTTTATCATAAAACCGGATAAGTACGAGTTTGAATCGCGAACGAAGGGTTCCATACTTATTAATTATGTATAAAAACGGCAAAAAATCATGTCTATTGTAAGGAAGCCCCGTAAATATGGATTTTGTTATGTTTATTATTAGGTATTTGTTGTTGAAGCGGCACCAAAAGTACCTACATGATCTTTAAAAAAAATATTTTTTTTACTATCACGGTTCATAAGACAGAGAAGAATGGAGAACTCTACCTTTTTTGAAGTCCGTTAAAAAGAACCTAATTTATCTAAGTACTAAGGCTTTTACAATATTTTATCCTTTCATTCCATTCATTCACTCACTCTATTTTATTATTATCAGTTCTTGCAGCTCAGCGAGTTTTGAGCGATCACTGAATGTGATGAATGTTCAGTCAGATGGTGCGCTATTTACGTTGATATTTTGTGAATAATGGTATCATTATTTACAACATTTTAGAATTGGCTAATTTATGGCCGCGGTATTCGGGATTTAAAGTTGATTTTTATATAATACAACAATATAATTATACTTTAAGTATTATGGCTTTGCTTGTGTTAGTATAATTTAACTAGAATAACTCTTAGTTAGCTCAATTATTTCAATTAGATATAGAATCTTATTTGTTTTTTTTTAATATGCCTTGATTGTTAATTTCTTTGTTAAAAGCAATTTAAATATAATTTAGACATTTAATACATACATACAACTATATGTACCAATTTGATATGCCCATGGTGAATAAACAAGACACTGAAAAATTCAGTATCTCATACTGCCACACATTACACTTAACTAACTATACTATAATAATGGTAAAAACAAAACGCTCGAAAAAACAAAATGTCATATCTCATCCAATTGGTTTTACTCCTAAAAAGTGTAAACCAATTGTAGCTTACATTATTCTAAACCTAGTTCCTCGGTCTAAGTAATCCAACCACAGACATCGGAACATCTGAGAGCCAGATAATAAACAGTAGTAAAACGACTAATAAAGCGAGGGTCCGCAGAAACGACTGTCTGAGTGGGAAGACTTGGCTGTAGGGTTGTCAGGCACTTACCACATCAGGGACAATTAATTCGGGGGGAAAACCTAAACAAAACACCTCCGCCAGCCAAATGCATGTAGTCTATTTTTCCTAATATATAAGCCACAAGACAAGGTCACACAAAAACAAGATCCACCTGTGCTGAAAATCTACATTTCTATAATAGTAGGATTTCGGAATCCGGGACAATAAGACCTTACCCTGGACACGGGACAAAACGCAAAATTCCGGGAAATTTCCGGAAATACCGGCTATCTGACAACCCTACTTGGACAGCAGGTAATCTATTCTACACTGTTTGCAGTAGCTTTGATTAGAGCTAGTTGACAGTGGAGATAGAAATATAAACATTTAAATAGTAACCTGAGAGCTGGTGAGTATCTGGCGCATTATCATTACCATATAGAGTGGCAAGAAACTTATAAAGTTTTACAGTTTAATTATGCTGTGCAAAAATTACAATTAACGAATAGAAACATATTAATATCACTTTATTTATTTTATCTCGACTTGCTCCCCTTGGATTCGAGACCCTAGGTCCGTGGGGTACCGAGGCTCTCCGGGTTTTTAAAAAAATATCTGAGCGTCTGGTCGATGCGACGCGTGACCCGAGAGCTGGTGAGTATCTGGCTCAGCGCATCAGCATTGCCATACAGCGTGGTAATGCAGCCAGTGTCTTGGGGACGCTTCCGACTGGTATTGACATGGATCAATTGAGCTACCTTTAGACTGTTTGCAACCGTCTGCAGTTAGCTCAATGGTTTCAATTGTAAATACTAGTTGTAATTTTTCTATTCCTTGCTTGTAATTTTCGTTGTTTATTTTAATACTCGTTATAAAATACATTTCTTCTCAATATTAAATTAATAAAGATACGAATTTCATATAATAATAATATCATATGAAATTCGTATCTTTATTAACAACGAAAATTACAAGCAAGGAATACAAAAATTACAACTAGTATTTACAATTGAAACCATTGAGCTAACTGCAGACGGTTGATATTTAGATATAAAATAATATATATTATTATATTATATATTTGTTTTGTATCCTTTACCCACGGTTGGTGAGCATCGCTAATGTTCGGAAATTAGTTTACCCATTCCTTTTAGTGCCAAATTTACAATACGTTTTATCATTCTGTTTTCTATCAAAAGTAAATCAACAATTTTTTAATATAGCCATAGTTTTTGTTATTAAATGTTTGTTATTAATTATTTGAACGCAAAATTTATGGTGACGCGTTAATACGCTCGCCCATCGAGGTTGTCCTTTAACCAACTCGTTATAAAAAGGTAGGTAAGGTGTTTATTGATTATTGATTCCGTCAATGGATTGCCCCGCCCTACTTATTAGTTTTATGAGCTTGGTACAATTAATGAGGACTTGAGACAATATGTGTAGCCAAGCCCTGTTATTGTGATTTGCCTTTTATTATTTGAAAGTGACTTTGCTTATGTTACTTTTTCACTTTTCACTCTATTCATTTACAAGTTAAAATATTTTTACAAAAATATTACAGGAAAAGTTGTACCAAACCAATAAACCAGTATTTGAAGGCTCTACATAGATATACCTAACCTTATTTGAATATTTTTGCAACTTAATAACCAATGATAAACATACTTTTTAAGCTTATTTATGATCTTACCAGATATTTTTAACCCTAAGGCGATGCTAGATCTACACTAGAAGTCAATAAAATATATATATAATATGACTAGCGACCTGCCCCGGCTTCGCACGTTTTTATTATACGTATAAACCTGCCTCTTGTATCACTCTATCTATTAAAAAAACGCTTCAAAATCCGTTGCGTAATTTTAAAGATTTAAGCACTCAAAGGGATATAGGTACATAGGGACAGAAAAAGCGACTTTGTTTTATACTATGTAGTGAAGTTACGTAGTATTAGCAGTTATGGGTTACTTGAATCTAGTTTCAACTAACCCACAACTGCTTTTACTACGTACGTTCAGTTCCCTTGGGCTAACCTAATTACTTGCTGCGGTGTCCAGGCAGCGAAGAGAGAAATGTCACTAACAGAAAAGCTAGCTAGCTTGATGGCTTCTACCCAAAACTGTAATACTACTAACTGATTAATTACACTGTTTCTTTAGTTTTTGCGGGCCAAAAAGCAAAACTTCAGATGAAGTATATTTCATAAAAATAAATTTTTGGATTACCTACCTTGGGAATATATCAGTACTTTGAAACAAAAGAGTTTACAAAGTCGGTCCGCAGTAATTCAAAGAAAAATTCTTAGACATAATAACATAAACCCACTTGCAGACATATTATATTCGAACACAAAACCTCTAATTTGATGAAGTCTGTCGAAAATGGCCTAGTATTCGCTTAGGCAGCTTTCAAAGGCTTCTGGCCTTTTTGAAAATATGAATATTTTTTTAATTTTTCTCAGCTTGCAACCATAGGCGGTAACTGGAAGCATGCCGTAGTAGTTAGTATTACTATCGCTCACAATTTTATCATTCTTATCGAATTTATCTTTAAATCCATCCATTACAGTGTCCAGTGTTTGTATGTTTGTTTGTGTTTGACTTCAAAGAGCCGGCCACGTGTAAATATTGACGTGAGCGCGCGATGAGAGACGATTATTACAGCGTCACTAATAAATGGGCAAGGATTTTGGGCTCTCAGAAATAAATTGATAAATAACTATTTGAGAAATTTAATGCAAAACTTACTAAGGGTCTGGGGTAAAATGTAAAATTTACAATGATCATGTAAAATTTCAGCTTCGTAGCTCTTGTAGTTTCAGAGATATCTTGATGAGTTTTCTCTTTCATAAATATAAATATACTAGGGACCCGCCCCGGCTTCGCACGGTTTTATTATACGTAAAAACCTTACTCTCGAATCATCTATCTATTAAAAAAACGCATCAAAAGCCGTTGCGTAGTTTTAAAGATTTAAGCATTCAAAGGGACATATGGATATAGGGACTATTGTTTTATACTATGTAGAGATATTTAATCAAGGAAAAGTAAAAAAAAAATATGGTATACGCTCATCAAATAGCTTTGTAAAATAGTAGAATATATATCAAAAATATGTCAATAATATGTCAATAGTAGAATATATGTCAATAGTAAAAAATATGTCAATAGTAGAATATATATCAAAAACACCTCCACAATACCATAACAAAATAATTGGCTATCATCTACCCTGCTCTGCTATTTATGACACAAACAGATACCAATTTAGTAGATTAAATGGTTCATAACTTACTAGCCGAGACAGATATTATTGTTAGTGGTGTTAGGAACGACTCAAGGGCATAAGTCGTTTTACTGACGACACAGAGGTTGCGGGTTCGATTCCCGCCTTGGGATAAATGTTTGTGCGATATTAATATTTTTTACGGTTTTCTGGGTGTTTTCTGTGAAAGTTTAATAAATATTTAAGAAATGTTAATAATTAAGTATATCAGTATCTCGCACCCATAACACAAGCTCTGTTTAGCTTTGGGCCATACGATGCTGTGTGGATTGTCCAGCATTATTTATTTATTTAACCCGTCAGTGTACTTAATGTTTGGATGTTAACATTTGTAATCTCAATGGAATTCGCTTCGGGGGCGGAAATGGACATTCCATTTTCCATTTCCAGATTTTCCACTCGCTACGTAAAGGTACAGTTGACAGCAGAATATTCTAAACAGGATTATCACTACATAGTATAAAATAAAGTCGCTTTTTCTGTCCCTATTTCCCTATTTCCCTTTGACTGCTTAAATCTTTAAAACTACGCAACGGATTTTGATGCGGTTTTACTTAATAGATAGAGTGATTCAAGAGGAAGGTTTACACGTATAATAAAACTGTGCGAAGCCGGGGCGGGTCGCTAGTTTTTCCTAAAGCGTATCCACGCGAGTCCTAACGGAAGACCAGCGCTGGCTTGGTGTCTTACAGGGCCTTATCCAGCACTAGCGACCCGACCCGGCTAATAAACCCGAACCAATAAAAAAATCTTGAATCACTCTATCTATTAAAAAAACCGCGTCAAAATCCGTTGCGTAGAGATTTAGTTAAATAAAACCAATCCTTTCTTTCTTTGCCTCTTTTACCAATCAGAAGTGTCTCCGAAAATCAAACTTAGAATAATGCGAATGGTTGGATGGATCTTACCTTTTCACGTCAAAACTACTGAACGGATCAGCTTGAAAAATACGTAGTTCTAGGCAATTCGCAATTTCATAAATTTTCATGAGAGTAAAGTCGCTGGGTGCACCTTGAAATAAATTATGCATAGATACCTAGATAAATATGTAATTAAACCTACATATTCAGAAAATACCGGGATCAAATAGGAGTAGATCGTACTGATATTTGTTTCAAGGCGGGTATCGAAGCCGCAACCTTCTGTATCATAGGCAGACCCTTGTTCGCCTCTGTCTAACAATATTTTAACCCAGTGATCCAGTATTCTTCAGTGGGGGATATTTGCTGGAATAATCTAGGTTGCCTGGTCGAGATCGCTCTTCAGCGATAAGACCGCCAATTGTCACTTAGTAGTTTTATTGTATATTGTTTTAGTGTATATTTAAGTGTGCAATAAAGTGTTTTCTATCTTTCTATCTAATGTCTTACAAGAAGTTAAAACAAAATCTGTAAAGTTATGGCAGGCACTTTTGGTACGGTATAAAATTTCAAATACCTTTTAGCGAGCTTGGCTATAACGCTCAATAATACAGGTACCAACCCTATCTATTGGAAAAAGCTTGTCCTTTACGATTGAATGGATAGTTTGCGTAAATTCTTCCATGGCTGCTTAGGTACCCTAGAATACTATTCTATTCAAGAGAAGAAAAAAGCCATTGTCGACCATCGTCGCTATACTTACAAATAACTTCTACCCACGGCTTCCTGAGTGTAGAGAGAGAGAAATAAGTATTTTTCTTAGATAAGAGTTTAATATTGAGTTAATGACAAATAAAGAGGCCTGAGTCCGGTTTACTAAAGTATCGAGAAGTGATCGTGATGTTCCTTTTTCTACGGGATTTTGTAAAACGCTTCTTATATCACGCGGACAGGGACTGAAATTACGATCGCAACTCGAAACTATTGTCACCGTATAAAGAATAAGGTGTTATGGAGCAAACATATAAAGTTAGTAGTTTTATTATGTCTAGTTTAGGAAGATATACGAAGTTGCCTATAGTGGCCACCAAACTCTGTTTTCGTATCTCTTTCTCAAATAGAAGAATGAAACTATTACAGACGCATTAAAAAAAGCTTATTCAAGAGGAAGGTTTAGAAGGTCGCTAGTTAATTATAAAATAATAACTCAATCAAATCGGAGACATGTTAATACCTAGGCACCTACTAATTCTAATGTTTGGTTCCAATCCAGGGGTGTACTGTAGCTATCAAGTCTATCCAATTTCCTCCAAGGTACGAAATTTCATCTAAACAACTTAATTAGTTACGAAGATTAACAAACTTTACGTGTCAATTTTGGAAATTCCTTTGTTTAAGGTTTGCTGGAAGAGAACTCTTTTTAGGGTTAAGCTCGCCTGTGCCATAATTTATCTAGTTTTAAGTTTTTTATGTATGTATTTTTCATTTGTGCATTAAAGAATTTAACGGAATTATATGATAAATAAGTGATGGCGCCACTTCAGGTACTGTTTGCGCCTTAATTGATTTCCTCTTCGCTCAATTTTCTATCCAAGTTGATGGAAGAAGACTAATACCAATTACCCTTATGAGTAAAATCACAATAAATTATATGAATTATTTGTTAGTTTAGGACTAATAATAAGAACTTACATAAAAGCTTTACATAATAATTTCAGCCAGATCCATTCAGAAGTTTTGACGGGAAAGAATTACATCCATCCATCCAAACCTTCAAACTTTCTCATAATAATATTTCTTTAAATAGTGGGTAGGTAGGTAACCTACCCACGCGCCATGTTTAATGAGAAATTACGGAGTTTAGAAAACAAAACGGTGGAAAATTTTCATGTAACTAGATCTATATCTGGTGTATAGGTTCTTGATGTGAATCCGCCTACACATTCCATTCCACAGTAAGGAACAAAGAGAATTTACAATTTGGTCGAAAATAGGTTATTTTCTTTACCCTCATTTCAGCGAATCGAATAGTCAGCACCGGTAATAAATGCTGTGCTGGTTGGGCATTAGTTACGATGACGAAAAAAGTGTTACATACTTTTGGGGAATAAATAATAACTGAGTAGAAGGGACTCTTCTTTGATCAAGTCCCAAACGCCGCCTTTTATATACCTACTTCCCCCTTCACCCCGTTACGCCCCTCTGTCGTCCAGGCGTGTTGCCAGGGTTGCTACTGCACTGTACCGCCGCGCCGCGCCGCCGCGAGGCGCGGCTTGTGAGAAAAGGTCAACGATCGATGTTCACGTTCCTTTGATTAGGTACCTACCTAATTAGTTATAAAGGAACCTACAAATAAAGACATAATAATATTTAGAAAATATTACTTACATACCTCTCATTATCTTTTAGCAATCTAAAAAAACTTGGTTTTGGCTTCGTTTTTGAGTTATTATAATCAATAATCAATAATCAATATCTTTATTTCTTTAGGCTTACAAAATAAGCACTTAGACAAGTCAAATTTAATTTTAATTCGCCTCAATTTTTTGTCCACTTGTGGAAGAGGCGAAATAGAAACCACTAGCATGTGTATAACTTATGTGTCTAATACATGTTTGCCTTATAAATAATTACATACTATTGTCGATGTGGAACTGAGCGACATCTGGCCAAGCACTAACGTCATTGATGTAATCATTTGTGGAGTAATATGCCTTCTTGATAAGATTTAGTTTTATGTACTGTTTAAATCTACGAATAGAAAGTTCAGTTGCTTCAGATGGAAGCTTATTATAGAAGCGCACACAATTACCCATAAATGACTTCCCCAGTTTTCGTAATCTAAATGAAGGAATGTGTAATTTGTTCTTGTTTCGTGTATTTCTATTGTGAACATCACAATTTTTCAAAAAGTTACTCTTGTTTTTGTGTGTATACATTAAATTTTCATAAATATATTGCGAAATTACAGTTAAAATATTTATTTCTTTAAATAATTCCCTCAATGAGTCACGTGGCTTTAATTTATAAATTGCACGCACCGCCCTTTTTTGAAGAACAAAGATAGTCTGAATATCAGCTGCCTGTCCCCAAAGCAAAATACCATAGGACATAATACTATGGAAGTAACTATAATAAACTAACCTAGCTGTGTCCTGATCAGTGAGATGTCTAATTGTTCTCACTGCATAGGCTGCTGAACTAAGCCTACCCGCGAGAGCATCAATTTGCGGTTGCCATTGAAGAGTTGAATCAATATGCAACCCCAAAAATACAGTAGAGTCTACGAAGTGAACAATCTCATTATTTAACATGATTTGAGTTGGGAGTTCTCTAACATTTGGTAACATGAATTTTATACATTTTGTTTTTTTAGCACTAAGTAAGAGGTTATTGGCGGTAAACCAATTTAGTATCTTTGACAGCGAATTATTTACATCGTCAAAATTATGTTTATTTCTGTCAACTTTAAAAATTAGTGAAGTATCATCAGCAAATAAAACTATATCACAAAGATCTTTTGCTAAAAAGGGAAGATCATTTACATATACTAAAAATAAAAAGGGACCTAATATAGATCCTTGGGGGACGCCTAATTCAATTTTTGAGCCCGTAGATCTTTCTTTACCAACGTCTACTTTTTGAAGTCTATCAGATAAATATGATTGCATAAGATCCAGTGCCTTGTTGTTTATTCCATAGTGTTTAAGTTTCTCAATTAATGTACTATGATCCACACAGTCAAAAGCCTTAGAAAGGTCACAGAATACACCAATAGCGTTTTTGGCTTTATCCCAGGCCTCCAATATATGCCTTAACAGAACTGAACCAGCATCGGTTGTTGATCTACCCTTGGTGAAGCCGAATTGGTTTTCATGAAATAACCTATTAAGGTTGAAGTGAGAAGTTAACTGGGTAAGAATAATTTTTTCAAAAACTTTACTCATGGCAGGAAGTATTGAAATCGGTCTGTAATTAGCCGGATCAGTGTGGCTACCAGATTTATAAAGAGGAACTAACTTACTATATTTCATGAGATCAGGAAAAACTCCTGCATCAATACAACTATTGAAAATATAGGCCAAACAAGGAGCCATTTCCTTAACAATTGAACTTAATACTTTTGTTGATATACCCCAGAGATCCTCAGTGTTTTTAATGTTAATGGACTTAAAGATTTTCACTACATAATCAGCATTTACATAACTAAAGATAAAACTATCATTACATCTAGCAACTGAAGATTCTAAAAATTTAACAGCCATTGATGCTGAGGAGTTTAGAGACTGGGTAACAATTTTAGGAATAGCAGAAAAGAATGCATCAAAAGCATCGGCAACATCTTTTTCATGTATAAGAATTGAATTATTAATTTTTAACCTTATTTCCTTATAACGTGGCTTTGATTTACCTGTTTCGTTATTTATTAGCCTCCATGTTGCTTTTATTTTATTAGATGATTTTATTATTACATTCTTTAAAAATAGACATTTTGCTGTGTTGCAGACTTTCTTAAATGTTTTAGAATAGTTGGTTACATACAATAGAAACGCAGGATCGTGTAACATAGTTTCTCGAGAAGCATAAAGGTCATATAGTTTATTCCTACTTCTATAAATACCCGGAGTGGCCCAATCAATAAACCCGACCCTGTCTCTCACTTTGCAAGTTTTAAGTTTGAATACTTCACTGTGTTCCCTGTGTATGACATTCAAAAGTTTGGAAAATAATTCATTGGGGTCATCAGAACAAGGTATACTTGATACTGTTAGTTCAACTCTACTTTGAAAATTCTTAATACGGTTCTCTGTTATTGGCCTGTAGGTATATTTTTCTACATTATTTCTATCATTACAGCTAAAATTAACACTTTGACCATAATGGTCTGATTGGAAATGCCTAACTACTGCTTTGCTGGTTGGAGTTTGACTGCAGTAAATATTATCTAAGCAGGTGGCAGATGTTTGGGTTACCCTAGTGGGATCGTTAAAAAGATGTTGTAAACTAAAGCACTTGAATAAATTAAGCAGTCTGTCGGCGAGGGGATTTGCTAAAATATCTATATTAAAGTCGCCGCAAACAATGATATCCTTCCTACATGTAAATATCTTCAGTAAAACTTCTTCCATAGTACATTCAAAAGCAACCTGATCTGCGTTAGGAGGGCGGTATACACACACTATGATATGTCGCTCCAGTTCCACACAAGAAAGTTCAATAGTCCTCTCAATAGTGAGTTTTACAATATCTTTTCTTTCTTTACATTTAAGACTATTTTTTACTAAAATCAGAGATATTGCTACAACCGATCACACCACAATAACTTGACCGTCACGTCAGAGGTAGAGGTCCGCGTGCGGCGTTGTCAACGGCTGTGACAGTCCTACTGAGTGGATTGGCCCACCGCACGTGCAGAATCGCGTAGGCTAATATCGTGACCTTGAACGCGTTCGGAGCGAAGTTTCCCTTCTACACTGTTTTTGTCTATTCTTATGCTTTTGGCACCTCTAGCGGATAGGGAGGAAGTAATTTTCGTATTTGAAAGCGGTTGAATAGTTTCATGCACGAAGGTTAATAGAATTAATAACAATATTGGACAATCTATCATCTAGCCCCAAGCAAAGCAGAGTTTTTAGAAAGAAAATTTATTTATTAGTTCACTACATAATTTAGGTATGTACTTAAAATTATACCTGACAAATTATGCAGTAATAGGTCCTGTTGCATAATGTTGCTTCACAAATAAGGTATTTGTCTCTTTTTTATGAACGTGTAGCGAGATATAAACTAAAATATCGAGCCATCAAAAATATTTCGTAATCGAACTATATACTAGTGCACGAAGTGTAGATCCATGTCAATACCAGTCGGAAGCGTCCCCAATTGATATGGATCAATTGAGCTACCTTTAGACTGTTTACAACCGTCTGCAGTTAGCTCAATGGTTTCAATTGTAAATACTAGTTGTAATTTTTCTATTCCTTGCTTGTAATTTCCGTTGTTACGAAGTGTAGAGATCACACTGGATATCACTCCGCATTCACATTCTAGGATTAAGGTTTCTTCGAAAGTAGGGCATTTTCTTTTACCCTCATTTCAGCAAATCTCCTTCAAAGTGAAAGTCGTTTACTACACATTAGGCAAAAGGGATCCAAGGACTAGGTAATAAATAGGTTTGTGCCTAATCTTGAAGGTACTCGCAATTTTATTGATAAGGGTTGGTTTACACTTTGGTGAATATTTTACTTGTGACGTTATCTATAAATAATCATCATCATCATCATCAACCTATATTAGTCCACTGCTGGACATAGGCCTCCCCCAATGAGCGCCATAGCGCCCTGTCTTCAGCTTGACGCATCCAGCATCTGCCAGCAGTCTTTCGCAGATAGTCATCCCACCTGGCCGGAGGGCGTCCTACGCTACGTTTACCGAGTCGCGGTCTCCACTCAAGAACACGTTTACCCCAACGGTTGTCGGTTCTTCGCGAGATATGGCCGGCCCGTTGCCACTTCAGCTTGCTAATTCTTTGAGCTATGTCGATAACTTTGGTTCTCTGTCGGATGTATTCGTTACGAATTCTATCCTTCAGAGAGACTCCGAGCATAGCTCTTTCCATAGCTCGCTGGGCGACTTTGAACTGGTGGACCAGCCCTACCGTGAGTGTCCACGTCTCAGCTCCGTAGGTCATTACGGGTAGGACGCACTGATTGAAAACTTTCGTTTTCAAACATTGCGGTATGGATGAAGAGAAGACTTGACGTAGTTTCCCAAATGCTGCCCAGCCTAGCTGGATCCTCCTCTTGGCCTCCTTCTCAAAATTGTTTTTACCTAGCTGTACAATCTGCCCAAGGTAAGTATACTCGGAAACAATTTCAAGAAGGTGACCATCTACGACGATCGGTCCCGGAACAATGTGGCCATTGATCATGACTTTAGTTTTATCCAAATTCATGCCAAGACCGATACATCGCGAGGCTGAAGCTAAGCCGTCCAGCATGTGGGTCAGCTCCTCTAGCGACTCCGCCATTACGACTATGTCATCAGCGAATTGCAGGTGTGAGATGTAATCGCCGTTTATGTTAATGCCCTTACCTTTCCAGTCCAGCGTCTTAAACATATCTTCCAATGCGCTCGTGAACAGTTTCGGGGATATGACATCCCCCTGTCTCACTCCTCTGCGCAATTGGATAGGTTTAGACTGCTGGTCCTGTACTTGGACACTCATAGTGGCAGCTTCATAGAGACACTTCAGCACTTCGATGTAACGATAGTCTACTTGGCATCGCTGTAAGGATTCCAGAACAGCCCAGGTTTCGACGGAGTCAAAGGCTTTCTCATAGTCCACAAAAGCGAGACACAGACACACTATAAATAATGTTAGATAGTAATTTTATTGGTCAAGTAATATTTACAAGTCCATTCATTTTATAATTTTGATACAAACAAATTAACAAAATAGTTATAAGTTGTCAGCGTTCACAATATAATAAGACATAAATGAATACACTTCAAAAACAAGCGATTAATATAATATGTAACAAATTGATTGGGTATGAGAATAACTTAATGTGTCATAATTTTCTGTCATATTGACAAACGCTGGAAAATTTGGATTTTTTAGCATTTCGACTAAAAATTATTACATGCTGTGTGGACATTATCTAGCCCCAATCGTCAAGTATGATAAGTAGATATATATACATATTAATAACTAATACCTACTTCATGCAATAACATTTTAAGACTATATTAATAAAAGAAAACACTCGGAATAACAGGTAAAAATATCTGCAGAACCTACAAAAATTTGTTCCGAGGCGCTCTTCGCTAGAGAGATTGACGTTGTCGAAATGTTTTATCAACCTATTTAAAATGCTTTGATATCTCATCATTACGATTTAGAAAGAGCATTTAGCTAAAACAAATGCCAATTCTATACGTTACAAAATCTTAATATATGTATAAGTAGAAGATTTTCAAACATGCTTTTACCCAAAAGTTATATTAACTTATTAGAAACTAGCGACCCGCCCCGGCTTCGCACGGTTTTATTATACGTATAAACCTTCTTCTTGAATCACTGTATTTATTAAAAAAAAATGCATTAAAATCCGTTGCGTAGTTTAAAAGATTTAAGCATTCAAAGGGACATAGAGACAGAAAAAGCGACTTTGTTTTATACTATGTAGTGATACGCAGCAATTTAAATCTCCATCGTGAAGACGCCCTTACGGTTAGAATAGATATAGGCAGGGCCAGTATTTATTATTTCCAATGCCTTTGAATAAAAGGATACATTGCCTTTCTGAAGTGGAGCTAGGTATTGGAAAATCGGTCGTATGAAAATGCTATAGAATTCCGTCTTTTCATGTTAAGCTAACGCTACCAATAAAACAATTTGATAAAAGCTAGTATAACTACAATGTAAGTACCAAGATCATCATCATCATCATCAACCTATATTAGTCCACTGCTGGACATAGTACCAAAGTACCAAGATACCTGGTTTTAAAAAAAATATCTGAGCGATTGGTCGCGATGCGAAGAGTGACCGCGAGCTGGTGAGTATCTGGCTCAGCGCATCAGCATTGTCAGACAGCGTGGTAATGCAGCCAGTGTCTTGGGGACGCGACGACTGGTATTGACATGGATCAATTGAACCTTTAGACTGTTTGCAACCGTTTGCAGTTAGCTCAATGGTTTCAATTGTAGGTATAAAGTATTTGTAATTTTTTCTCTTCCTTGATTGTAATTTTCGTTGTTAATAAAGACACTAAAATTATAGTATAATTATTATAATTATAATAAAGTCAGCCATTGCGCTTGTCTCTCATGAAAAACAGTTTTTTTACGGCTTTTGCTACTATATTATGTTAACTATATGGTTTGTGTAAATTAGTTAAATTAAGATGAATCATCGTAACGGTACATATCGGGAAAATCAGGCCGAATGGTTTCCGAGGACTAAAAAAGATGAAAATAAATAAGAACAAGTGTTTACAATTGAAACAGTTGTGCTAGACTGCAGACTGTTTGTTGCATACAGTCTAGAGGTAGCTCAAATGATCCATATCATTACCGGATACGTCGGAAGCGTCTCCAAGACGCCTGTAGGTACTGTAATGGTGATGCTCTACGCCAAATACCCACCAAATTTCCGGTCGCGTGTCTCTTAGACCAGACGCTCAGATGTCGTTAAAGCCTCAATACCTATATTCTGATTGAGAATAATAAAAAAATTAAAAATTATCTGAGCGTTTGGTCGATGCGACGCGTAAGCGTGACCCGAGAGCTGGTGAGTAAAAAAAAGAGTAATAAATATTTTTTTAAACTAAGACATCTAAGAATGAAATCTTAACAAAAACTGATAAGAAATAAAAGTTACTCTATGGATAAGAATAACAAACAACGACAGGGTAGCAGCAAAGTAACAACTAAAACAAAAACTTCAACAACGTATAATTGCTCAAGCATAGCAAAAATCATACAAGTTCGGCCAGGTTCTCGATTTATACTTTTCAAAGTCGAAAATCCGAAAAAAACTTTTTTAATGAAGAATATCCTGTTATCTAAAATGAGCTTTCTTTGTGAAGTTCAGACGATACGTTCCGAAAAGGTACTGAATTTCAGAGCCTCTTTTGATGATGGATGCTGTTACTTCCCGTATTGGAAAATTTCAGCACAAAATGAAACGAGTCGATACTGAAAGAAATGATCCATCATCTACATTGTGGAAGATGTAGAGGAATTGTTGATTAAAATGAATTTTCAAAGTGAAAGCTTATGTAGGTACATTCAAAATTCACAAGGGTGTAAGTTTTCATACTTTTTAAAATACATTGAATAGAGTCGTAAATTTTATCTTTACCTTTTAATCCAGAGTGATCCATCTGAAGTCTATGTTTTTTAGATATCCATCAGATAGCAAAGTCTCAATTGGTACCTATAGTAAGTATTTGTACGAGCGTGTCACACTCGCCCTTAGCCGATTTAGTTTTACAAATAACAACAGTTTTGTAAACATCCCTTCATGTTTTGAGAAAATTTACTCAAGCTAAACTTATTATAAACCATATCCGAGAAGAATGCAGATCAAATTTAAGTAAATTCCAAGTTTCGCGAAAGATTTCAGCAAAGTCTAGAATTCTCGTCTAGAATTTCATATACTTCGGTCACTATCGTACTTTTGCAGAGTACTATAAAGCGAGGTTATAGATAAATTTGTTAGTCTGGTTTTAGCTAAACTCAAGCTTCTGTTTTCTACCAAAAACAACTCCACATCTGATATTATTCCGTGGACATAGGTAAAGCAGTGGAATACTGGTCATCGGGGCCGACTTCAAAATGCTTTATGGTATAATAATAGCAATAATAGAATAGCAGTAATACGCATTTTCTTTCGTAGAACGTGCAAAAAAATGGTGGTTCTTTATAGTAAAATTTCAGAAAATGCAGTCTAAGTGTTTTTTAAGAAGAATCTGCATATTATTTTGACAGTCTGCTACTCACAGTTCATACAGAATAATTACTTATGTTTTAATATTCATCCCTTTTTAGGAAAGAATTAACAGAAAAAAATGTAATGTACTACACTACACCCGAAAAGAAGTAAACATTCCTTTCAAGGTTTAGGCTCTGAAGTATATGTCAGTTAGTTACTCTTTTATACCGTAACATAGTCATGCTAGAATCTTTGTATCTAACTAGCGACCCCGAATTCGCACGGTTTTATTATACGTATAAATCTTCCTCTTGAATCACTCTATCTATTAAAAAAAACCGCATCAAATCCGTTGCGTAGTTTAAAAGATTTAAGCATACATTGGGACATAGGGATATAGGGACATAGGGATATAGGGACATAGGGACAGAGAAAGCGACTTTGTTTTATACTATGTAGTGATAATAAATCACACTGATATTATAAATGCGACAGTTTAGTTGGATGGATCGATGGATGGATGTTTGTTACCGTTTTCACACCAAAACTACTAAACGAATCGAGCTGAAATTTTGAATAGACCTTGTTCTATGCCTGTAATAAAACAGCTTCTTTTCATCAATATTCTCACTGATGAAGTCACGGCAGCTAGTATATTGATAATAGGGAACTGAGTAACTTCCTCTTTTACTAATACAGGTTCACGCAAGCACAATAACGTTAATTTCTGAGAGAATCTAAAAAGGTCCTGCCACTTACTAGATTGGATGAAGATGTAAGTAGCTAGAGGTATTTTGTAGAAGGCTTCATAAACTTAAGGTCGTAGATAGGTACGTTCTTCGTATGTAACGCTACAGTAAACTTTTACTTACATTAGCTACTTTTATGTATTTGTAGCTGCAAAATAGACAGATGGTTAAAAACACGAAGTTGTTAAAGGCATTTTAATTGACGTTTCTAGTGCTGTAATAAATTATTATGACAATCGAAGTAGCGAGGCGGGCGAAGGTCCACCTGCGACGCTGTAGATTGCGGGTACGATTCCCACATGTGGACGAATGTTTGTGCGATCTAAATTTTTTTCCCGGAAAAACACCTAGAACGGGTATGTAAAAAAAATCTACTCGTGTAATACCTAGATTCGTATCTAGGTATTACACGAGTAGATTTTTTTAGCGCCTTCGCCAAGATGAGCCGAGCGAAGCGCATGGGCAACCTATCTTTTCTAGAAGCGCCTCGTCTGTTTTTGTACCCAACTTGGGTTTGTATTATACATGGCATTATATGGCATTATATGGCATATTATACATGGCATGGCATACATGGCATTATACAGGCATGGCCTTTAGTAGGTAATTAGATGAGTCACCCAATTTTCGCTTGTATGTATATGTATGTCGCAGATCGCTGCATTTATAGGCCTCAATTCTATTTCATACTTCATTGTGATATTATGAATTTCATAGTCGAGAGTAATGATAACTTCTTGATTATGTATTCGGTCTCTTTGCTCGATCGGTTGTCAGTCCATAGAAGCTGTGATTCAAGGACAACAGACTGTTAATGGAAAAATGTCATAAAAAGAAAGGAATTCGACTTCGACTTCTTGAAAAGAGATGAAAAAAGAAAGGAATTACTTTGGTTGCGACATGACGGTGAACATCTCTTGGATTTTCCAAATTATTATTCTGAGTTGAATCCAGTTTTATGGAGATGATCATGAACTGAAGATGATCCTGTTTTCCCTCTAACTAATATAGTAAACGAAATTCTCGGGATATGTTTTCAACACCTGAAGTTTCAATTGCATAACTTTAACACTTTACATTTTATTGATATCTAAAAACCAGATTTCGTTTGCGATCTAACATTTTTAAATTACGTGAAAATTCTTTTGTTAGATAAAACCATGATACTGTCAGTGAAATTCCTCAAAGGCGAACCTTTCCTCTGATCTCTCTCTCTTTTCCCGGATATCTTTAATTTAAACTAATTTATGTAGTTATCTATTTTACAGTTAATATAACATGACGTGAAACTGATAACCTTAACGTTTAGTTTAAAATATTGTGTATATCTTTTCAATAAATATTTTCATTGCATTTACCATCTGAAGTAACAAAAACAGGCGATTCCAAACCACATTATTTATTGAGAAATAAACTTTATCTACTGTATATTGAGTTTTCTCTGCTTCTTATGAACTGTAACGATCTATGAAAGGTTTAATGAAAGGCTCAGACGGTGCTATTGAACTCTGGCACGAACTCTGGCTATTGTATACGATATACATACATGCTTGATATTTATTGAATAGCTAATCCTTAATATTATAAACGTGAAAGTTTGTGGATGAATAGATGTATGAATGTATGGATGTTTGTTCCTCTTTCACCCAAAAGCTACTGAACGTATCGGGCTGAAATTTGAATAGACGTAGTTCTAGCCCTGGAATAAAATAAGGCTACTTTTCATCTCATAAATCCTATCCCAAGGGATAGGAATAGCCTTGAAACCGTTGTTCTATAGAAATAATGCGTGTAAAGCCGCAGGTAGATGCTAGTATTGAATAATATAAAACCAGCCAAGTGCAACTCGGACTCCCCCACGAAGGGTTCCTTACTATAAAAACTTCAAAAAATCATGTCTGTTGTATGGGAGCCTGCTTAATAATTATTGTATTCTTCGTTCTAGTATTTGTTGTTATAGAGTGAGTGGGGGCAAGATCGAACGGTTTTTTGATGAGATGGTCAGTGTTGTTTTTGAATCCATGTAGAAGAATAGATATTAACTTTAGCTAAAAGTAAATTAGACATAATTAAAGGGTAAAGACTAGATTTTTATAATATGTCTATAACAGCCTGATAAAGCTGTCCAAAAAGTAGAAAACTGTAATTAAAAATATTATTTTTACTTAATTGAAACAGGGGGAAGATGAAAAGGTGACGGGGTAAGATCGAATAAAAATCTCAAAATCTCAAAAAATCATTAAAACGTGTCTCAGGCAGGTCCTAGGCAAAGTTTATGGTCCTAAGTCTATAGTGTTAAGTAATTTAAAAAGTTGTAACTGACTGTAGTGCCAAAATAGCTATTTTTAACAAAGATATAACAAATTTAAAAATTTAATATAGGTATTCCGAACTTACCCCACTGGGGGAAGATTGAAGAAGAGATTCTCAAACTTTGCAGCCAATTTGCATAAGTTTTGACTGAAGAAAAAAAAATATTTTCTATTTATGAAAAATCATATAAAAACTGAAAACTTTTTTATTTCACATGAAACCTATATGAATATTTTTTTTATAACCATAAATAATTCTTTATTTTTTTATTTTGTAATTTTTAAAGTATTTTCTTTTTCTATTGGATTTCTTTTTTTATTTCACATTTCTCAGCATACCCTATTCTTGTTATTTTTTGTTTTACTACTTTCAGCAATATTTTTTTTATTTCTTATTTTTCTTGCTGAAACTTACACAAAGATACAGTTTGAGGATATCTGGCTTTTAGTATGAAATCTGAAAAAGGGTCAAGATTAAGACTTTGATATGTTTGTCTTACCCCGTTAAATGTAAATGGGGAAAGATGAAAACTTGAAATAAATTCTAAAATACGAGAAATAGAGAGATTTAGTAATAATTACATAAATATGTACAAAAAATAATAGGCAGATGTTTCAATTAAACACTCGTACCTGCCTTGTAATTTAATTTACAAGACACGGGGCAAGATGAAATCACTTTTGTGAATCCTGAAAAATACACTGTCTTAGAAAATTGCACTTTACACACAACCAGGCGTTCTCAGCCGCAACCACTGACTGAGTTGTGATAAGTAACAAATTGGTGGCCCTAACGATGTTGCCAGCACTGTAATAAGAACTATAAATCTGGTGTTTTTGAAGACTTTTTGTCTTATCCCTTTTTTCATCTTGCCCCCACTCACTCTAGAATAAACACATTAAATATTTATTTTATTTATTTATTTATTTGAAAAAACAGCATTACATCATTACAGGTTTTTTTTTAACCCTAAAGCGATGTAACATGGAAGTGTATAGGTACTAATCTAAACATTTTGTTTCTATAACTACCTGTGCTATTTGTAGTAGTTTCGGCAGGTTATTGTGAAAAATATCCACACTGTTCGCAGATAAGATATTCAGCAGATATATAGCGAGTGACATGGGGGCAAACTTAAGTAGGTAGTTTAGTAACTTATATCTTTTAATTTTCAACTGTCAACTGGTCACGGTTTGTGAGATACAGCCTGGTGACAACGGATAGCAGTCTTAGTAATAGGGTCCCGTTTTGACCCTTTAGTATAGAACCCAAAAAGGGTTCTTTCATAGTCGTTGATAAAATTTCAATCAGATCTTTACGCAATACGCCCCAATAACAAAATTCAGCGCCTATCCTTCCTTGGCAGTTGGCCTGCCAATTGTTTTACGTGACTCGAACTTTATGATGTTAATGCTATTATTAATAATGTCGGGGCCGGAATAACAAGTTTTTGCTTTGTTATGTTACAGGATTTGAATAGGTTTCGTATTTCCAACGTGTATTTGTATATAAAATTAGGAAAGTTACTGTTTGATGCTAGTTAGAAGTTTACGCTTTAAATATAGGTCTATTATTATTTATATAAGATGAAAGATTTCTATGGCCGTTTGTACACTGCACATGCCCCTCATTTCCGACGAGATGACCATGATTCCAGACCCACCCTGACACGCCACTATACTGACGAACTACCAGATTTCAGTCAAGACGAAATCGTTTTACAGAGCTAAAAAATGGAAAAGCCCCGGTGATTACTTCAGAGCTTCTGAAGGCAGCAGGAGCCCCCGTTATACAGGAGCTACAAAACCTCTTTAATAGTATTAACGGTATTAAATTAATACCGTCTTTCACATTATAATAATATACAAAATGTAGTTACTGACGAACTACCAGATTTCAGTCAAGACGAAATCGGTTTTTAGGACCTATTTGCAGTGTTATTTTTAAGGACGCAGATATTGAGAGAAACTGAATAAAGTGGCCGGTTCACTGAAAATAACATAAGCACTAATGCGTAGGTGTATAATAGCTATTTATTTTTAAACTGTCTGATTTCCAATCTTTCCTAATTTCTGAAATATAAGCCATAAATAATGTTCGAAGATCCATACCATGTTGTCTGGGAGAGATCGCTCTTGACCGATAAGACCGCCAATTGTAGCTAAAATTATAAATTGTCTGTAAATTATACCATACTAATAAAAATACATTGAATATTGGATGAAAGTGAGACAGTCGGGGTGGTAGGGATGGCGTTAAAGACCCCTTTTGAATGTTCCACAGATCACTTTGAGTCTGTCAGGGACCATTGGTCAATGGTTAAAAGCCTTTCTACGGTGTTAAGAATAGAAAACCTAAAAAAAAATACTGATAAAGGGTGTCTCAGCGCAAATTACAATCAATGAATAGAAAAAAATAAAACTAGTATTATCCAATTGAAACAATTGAGCTATCTGTAGACGATTGCAAACAGTCTAAAGGTAGCTTTATAAATTTGATCTCTATAACAAGCACGCAATGTTTGTTAAAATTGTTTCACATAAACGGCTTCAACTGTGATTTTCTCCCCTCTCACAGATTCGTGGTATATTAGGTACTGTAAATACGAGAGAAACTTTTAGTTTAAACATTCAGAAAGTTAAACGTGCTCGCTGGGTCACGTAAACCTAGATATTAGATATGAAATGTGACGAATTTAAAGCTTTATTCACGATCCGGCACATAATTTTCAATTCTGCTAATCTATTGCTTTAGTATGATAAAGATATAGTCGCAGAATCGTTGAAACCTTAGACAAAATAAACTGTAGATTATGCGTGTTTTGGAATGGAATGGAATAGAAAAAACATTCATTGCACTTGCATCCCTCCATCTGTAGTTTCTCTATCGCGAACGCAAAAGTGAACGAGTAGGATTCGACGATCGGTACCGCACGTTTACTCGCTTTCGCTGTTGTTTCCACAGTAAACGAACGTATGTGAACCCCAGCGAGAGCTGGCAAGCATGGCCGAATACGAACGAAATCCTTTGAATGCTTTCGCCATGACGTCCACACTGGTTTTTCCGCGTTTGTTTGTTAGCCTTCATTCACTCTCTTCGCTTGGTCTGGCCACCATAAGGTAGAATACGAAAATGTGTTTTTCTAAGCCGATACCAATGTCATACTAAAGCGATTAGTTTCGCAGAATAGATCCTTCGTCTGAACATTGTCTAAGGGAGTCGCGAGCTAAGCTGTCCCGGTTTGATGGATGGCGAATATTTTATCGAATGTTCGACGCGAATTGGATTCGTGACGTGATATTTAGGTCGGTACAGTTGGCTACAATAAGATGTTTTAAAGAATCCTGTCACTTTATCGACTTACTGCCAAAGTGTAACTTTTATGCCTAACTAGCATCTGCCCGCGGCTTCGCATCCGTTTTTTCTATGGAAACGTCTCATGGCTATTTCTATCCCATAAGAACTATGGGATTAAAAGTACATACCCTATGTGTTATTCCAGGGCTAGAACTACGTCTATTAAAAATTTCAGCCCGATCCGGTCAATAGTTTAGCGTGAAAGATGAACAAATATCTATAAATCCATACAAACTTTCCCGTTTATAATATTAGTAAGGAAATAAAAAAGCTTGTGCTAATGATATACATACCTTATACAATATATTCCATGGACAGATTTTATTATAAACAAGCGACCCGCCCCGGCTTCGCACAGTTTTAATAAGCGTATCCTATACCTAGTACCTTCCACTTGAATCACTCTATCTATAAAAAAAAACGCATCAAAATCCGTTGCGTAGTTTAAGGGACATAGGGAAATAGGGACAGAAAAAGCGACTTTGTTTTATACTATGTAGTGATAGAACCATAGTGAATTTTTTTTAAGTCTATGGATAGAACATACCCAGAACAAAGGAACAAATATTTGTAAATCGTATAAACATTTTTATCAAGGCGAGAATCGAACCCGCAACCTCCTGCGTCGACCTTTGCCATCGCGCCACATCGGTCGTCGTAAAGGTTTGTCCCTATAAAATCTTTTTACATACCCTTACAATGTTAGATGGAAAACCACTGCTGTTTTTATTTATCATTCTCGTACCCGTAATGTATTTTTCTCGTTATATTACTTACGAGAAATAAAACACTTTTACAGTAAAATGCACTCAACATGAAAAAACATCTTAAAAAGAAAACATTCATACATTTTATTCAGCTTTTAAACAAACCTATGTTATACACTTTTTTACAGTTTTCCTTTTAAGGGGCAAACAGCACCTGAAGTGGCGCCCCCACATATTTTATCATATAATTTCATTAAATAAAGGAATTTCCAAAATTCACACGTACAGTTTGTTAAAACTATCATAAGTTTTTTTTAATGCACGTGTAGTAGTTTTATTTTGTCTATTTTAGGAAGAGATACGAAAACAGAATTTGGTGGCCACCAAAAGCAACTTTCATTTTAGGTGCCGTTTGCGCCTTAAAAAGAAAACATTCATAAATTATTATTCAGCTTTTAAACAGCCTATGTTATTCACATTTTTACAGTTTTTCCTATATGTTCGGATACTAAAGAAAGGTTGTTGAACCTGTAAAGATAACCCTTTGTGTGAGAGCTTAAATACCCACGAGGGCGGCAAAACGCCTCAGGAATAACAAGGGCATTTAGTAATATAACTAGTAATCCGGCCCGGCTTTACACGTGTTAAGTTACATCGATATTTTTAAGAGAACTCTTATATTGATGACTGAGTTTGATGTTTCTTCTTTATTTAAAAGCTGATGCTTCTCACGTGGTGGTAAATTTAACCAAGATTTAATCAGTAGTTTTGGAGTCATCCTAAATAAAGCGAAATTTTAATTCAGATTTCATTTTGAGAAAACGTGAAATTATTTCATTATTAAGTAAGTAAATACCAATAGTGAGTTATTCACAAAATTAACCTACGTATAATTTCCCAGAATTGCCTAGAAATTTACCATCAAAGAGATTTCTTAGCTTTCTGATGAAACGTACAAGAAAATCACGTTAACATTAATTTAGTTTTGGGCTTTTCGGGGAATTTTCTAGTCAACTTTTAAATAAAACAATAGCGAAACGACTAATTACAGCTAGTATTTACAATTATGTATAAGAAACTCCTAAAAATCTAAGCAGTCACCAGAAGACAGAGTACCCAGAATGCTGGCCGCATTGCCACGTTGAATGGCAATGCTAATTTGTTGACCGAAATAGAAGCCAGCATTCCGTTCACCTGTTGCCTCTTATCAAATCAAATCATATTTATTTCAGACATGGTATAAGAATTACAAAACATAGTCCTTAATTAACATTATTAAAATAAAAATACAAAAACATACACAGAAAACCAAAAATATAAAAACACTACAAACCAACATGAACAGTCCAGTGCTGCATAAATGGAGAAGCTGTGTCCAGCCTGTGTTATGAGAAGTTAAGTAATATAGTAATATGACTTGAATGTCCCAGGACCCCAAGGACCAAGGGTTTCCACCACGAAAGGTGAAAATAGGTAACCTCAGTCAAGATCAGCGTATTTTCACCGTTTGAGGGACTCCGCTGATGATGCTGTGGAGACGCCCTTAAATCACTACATAGTATAAAATAAAGTCGCTTTTTCTGTCCCTATGTCATAGTGTCCCTTTGAACGCTTAAATCTTAAAAACTACGCGACGGATTTTGATGCGGTTTTATTTAATAGATAGAGTGATTCAAGAGAAAGGTTTATACGTATAATAAAACCGTGCGAAGCCGGGGCGGGTCGCTAGTTTTAAATAAATGTAATTTGTCTACTACGTGACTTAATAACTAGGTAAATGAAACGTAAATTAGTGGTGAGCCGAAGCGGAAACAGAGTTATGTAAATGTTGTTTTCAATGGCGCGAAAGTTTTACTCTAAACTTTCACTGAAAACTCTGTTTAACAAATGTTACACTACGCTATTAATGTATTTGTATGCAATTTTTATTTCTCGTAGATAAGTAAAAAGAGTTATTTTATTAAAACTTTATACGGGTCGAGTATATAATTACCTCAGTATTTACTCGAGATTTTATTCTGATTGCATGTCACGTCAGTTTTTTATCGGTCGATGCACTAAAATTGCAGTTTGCTGGGTCTTATCAAGTAGCGTTTTTTTGCATGGAATTGTTATTTAATAATTTTTTTATTTTTTTATTCAATAATAAAAGTACTAAAACATGTAAGTTTTAAGTTGTTCTCGTATGTCTGACTGTTCATATAATATGTTTCGCGCTATTTTATCCGGTGAACAAATATATCAGAATAAACGTTAGTCATTCATGAATTATTAAAGGCTTAGTGCCTTTATATAATAATAATATAGATAACTTTTTTTTATTCAACATTCCACACAACATCATCTAGCCCCAAGCTAAGCAGAGCTAGTGTTATGGGTACTAGATAACGGATATACTTAATACATCACGTAGATAGATATTTTTTTGTATTACATAGAAAACAACCAGACCAACGGAACAAATTTCTGCAGACCGTACACAAATTTGTTCCGAGGCGGGAATCGATCCCGCAACCTCCTGCGTCGCAGGCGGACCTTCGCCCACCTCATCGGGCGTTATATTAGACTTAGACTTTAAACATTCATTTATCCAAATTAAAAGCAAATTTTCTTTAATAACGGCTGTTACGCGAGTGACTCGTGGTCCCCCCAAGATGTTCCCCTGGGGGGACGACAAGGAATTTACGTTTACTTGTTCTTCCCCTGACTCACACTTGGCCAGAAATGAAGCAATGTGGTATGTACGTACATGGGTCGCTTTTTGTTTAAAACCAATTTTTTATGTTTATTTGTAAGAAGGAGAATATTTATTTTAATATACATATATATATATATATATAACTAGCTGGTACCCGCGACTTCGTCTGCGCATGATTATTATTTGGAGTACTCGCGATTTTACTTGCGTAATTCCCTTTCCCGTGGGATTTTCGAGATAAAATAAAGCCTATTTCTTATTCCAGCTTATAATCTATCTCTGTGCCATTTCATCCAGATCAGTTCAGCAGTTTTTGCGTGAAAAACATCCATCCATCTATCCATTCATACTTACAAACTTTCGCGTTTATCAGTTCAATTTAGTTTGGTTCCCCTGGGCTATACGGGTTTTCAAAAATTTCTCACAGCATCTGAACGACGCGTACACACGCGTCGTTCAGTGATGCTGTGAGAAATTTTTGAAAACCCGTATACCCCAGGGGAACCTAACTGAATTCCGGGATAAAATGTATCCCATGTCCAATCGTCCCGAGTTCCATTCGAATTCATTCAATTCCGTCGTGATGCGTGGTTAAAGAATTTTTCTTTCACCCTCTCTCCCAGGGGAACCTTACCGAATTCCGGGATAAAAAGTATCCCATGTCCTTCCTTGTAATATGAACTCAAATCGTCCCGAGTTTCATTCCAACTCATTAAGCAGTTTCGGCGTGATGCGCGGTAAAGGAATTTTACTTTCATACCCTCTCCCATGAGAACCTTACTGAAATCCGGGATAAAAAGTATCCTATGTCCTTCCTCGTAGTATGGCCTATAATCATGCCGAGTTTCATTTCAATCCATCAAGTAGTTTCGGCGTGATGCGCGTTTACGATACAGACAGACAGACAGACAGACAGACAGACAGACAGACATGAATGAAAAAAATTACAGTTTTGGCTTGAGAATCGATAATAAAGTGCCCTCCAAAAAAAATTTTCAAAATATCTTCAATGTACAGAATTGGACCTGTTACAGTTTTATTATAAGTATAGATAAGAATTAAAGAAAAATATGCTTTTATCATAAAACATTATTTCGTACGAAAATAGCTCCTATAATCGGATTAAAGACTAAGCTTATAAGAGCATTAGACGGTTTATTAGCTACGAAAAGCTACTTCGCTAGACACAGATTGAGATTTAAGACTTCTATCACGGACAAGTCTTTTAAATCACCCGAGTACATATTCTAGCCAAGTTTGTTTGTTTCATATCTGTTTTAGTACTATATAGATGCACTACCCTTTTTCCCCTTATATCTTTTGTCTCCACTACCAGGTTGCCTGGGAGAAATCGCGTTCAGCAATAAGGCCGCCTTTTGTACCATAGTTATTTATAATTAGATATATGTTATTAACTACTGTTTAGTACAATATAGTGTTCATTCGTTCATTTTTGATGTAAAATGTTTGTAAACCAACCGCCTATACTAAACCTTGAAAGTAAGAAAGCAAATACATATATGTCGTAATTAGAGGGAAAACAGGATCATCTTCATGATCATCTCCGTAAAACCGGATTCAACTCCGAATAATAATTTGGAAAATCTTCACTGTCATATTGCAACCAAAGTAATTCCTTTTTTATTTATGACATTTTTCCATCAACAGTTACTTGTCGGTGAATCACAGATTCTATGGACAGGCCGCGCATTGAGCAAAGAGACCGAATACATATCAAGAAGTTATCATTACCTACTCTTGACTATGAAATGCATGGTATCACAAGGAAGGCTCGCAAGTACAAAATAGAATTGAGGTCTAGAAATGCAGCGATCTGCGACACGACCATCCTGACCTCTCACACTCCTGTGTGAGGCAATATCTGAACGTAGAAAGGATCTACAAACTACCGCTTCTACCGCTCGGCTATTCTGACGCCAAAAAAAATTAAACAAATGATAAAGGTCACCACAATAAAATTTAGATGCTGGCGAGCAAAGTAAGACCATTGCACTAAACCAGTGCATAGTAACGAATTAAATCATAGGATTGAAATTAACAACGCAGTCAAATTTATTTAGTAGCTTCCCGACTTATTACCTACTCAGCTGATCAAAACATTTGCATCAACAGAGTGCAAAATAATAATAAAAATCATAATAATAATGTTACCGAATTCAATGTTTCGATACAGAGGGTACATTCCTGACTGATCACTCTTTATCGTAGGAATAATACCATCACTTAACCAGTGAACATTTACGCTTGACCAGCAAAGTAGAAACAATAACGCTGAACTAGTAATCAATGCTTAACGTGTCATATCAACGAGACTAGCGCATAATGCTTAACCCAGCATAAAATCCATAGCTCAAAACTAGAGCTCAATGCTTACCCCAGCAAACAATCCATACCACTTGACTAGTGCTCAACGCTTACTCAGCATTCTGCGCAGCACTTAACCAGTACCCCATGCTTTACCAGCACTAACGCATAGCACTTCACCATTGCTCTATGCTTAAACAGCATTCAACGCGCAGCACTTAACCAGTGCTCCATACTTAACCAGTACTAACGCGTAGCACTTAACCGGTGCTCCATGCTTAACCAGCGTCAACGCGTAGCACTTAACCAGTGCTCCATGCTTAACCAGCATTAACGCGTAGCACTTAACCAGTGCTCCATGCTTAAACAGCATTAAAGCGTAGCACTTACCCAGTACTCCATGCTTAACTAGCATTAACGCGTAGCACTTAACCAGTGCTCCATGCTTAAACAGCATTAAAGCGTAGCACTTACCCAGTACTCCATGCTTAACTAGCATTAACGCGTAGCACTTACCCAGTGCTCCATTCAAAACCAGCATTAACTCGTTAAACATTACCAGTTGCGCTACGAAAGAGTGATAAGTCGGTACAAGACAAAAATAAAGTAACAAAATTAAGGACTCACCCATTGCAATTCTTCTCTTTAGAATTCCATAATAATAATTAGTGCCAATACTCACAAATGGCTGCAGCAACAAAAATCATCAAAATAATTTTACGCATTGGTAGAAATGCCGTTTTCGTAAAATAAGTGGGCAAAAGGTAACATCCCATTTCTGATGTCGTAATTAGAGGGAAAACAGGATCATCTTCATGATCATCTCCGTAAAACCGGATTCAACTCCGAATAATAATTTGGAAAATCTTCACTGTCATATTGCAACCAAAGTAATTCCTTTTTTATTTATGACATTTTTCCATCAACAGTTACTTGTCGGTGAATCACAGATTCTATGGACAGGCCGCGCATTGAGCAAAGAGACCGAATACATATCAAGAAGTTATCATTACCTACTCTTGACTATGAAATGCATGGTATCACAAGGAAGGCTCGCAAGTACAAAATAGAATTGAGGTCTAGAAATGCAGCGATCTGCGACATATATGTATTTATTTTACAATGAAGGAAAAGCAAAATTTAAACTAATATAATTATAAACCAATTATTATTGAAACCATTGAGCTAACTGCAGACTGTTGCAAACAGTCCAAAGGTAGCTCAACCCTGAAATAGAACTTTATTAACAACGAAAATTACAATCATGAATAGAAAAAATAACAACTAGTATATCAAAAATTCAAAATTTAAAAAAAACAATTATACTATTACTACTACTATGTCAAAACTATTCTTTGTAAAAAGGCTTACTATAAAATATCTGAATATTTAGAATTTTAGATGATAAAAAAGCTTGGGACGAGTTTTGCTCCAACTCGAAAACTAACAACCTTATCTTGTAAATATTTCTTGATCGCTTCTTTACTTTATTTACCTTAAAAAGATTGAAGTGAACAAAAATCAAAGTGAGCACTTTATTTCCTAGTTTTAATTATTTGTAACATGAATTTTGTGACGTGTTCAGGAGCAAACATCACCTAAAGTGGCGCCCCTAATATTTTATCATATAATTCCGTTATACAAAGGAATTTCCAAAATTCACACGTACGACCCGAGAGCTGGTGAATATCTGGCTCAGCGCATCAGCATTGCCATACAGCGTGGTAATGCAGCCAGTGCCTTGGGGACGCTTCCGACTGGTATTGACATGGATCAATTGAGCTACCTTTAGACTGTTTGCAACCGTCTGCAGTTAGCTCAATGGTTTCAATTGTAAATACTAGTTGTAATTTTTCTATTCCTTGCTTGTAATTTACGTACAGTTTGTTAAACCCATCACAAGCTTTTTTAATTGCATCTGTAGTAGTTTCATTTTGACTATTTTAGGAAGAGATACGAAAAGAGAGTTTGGTGGCCACCAAAGGCAATAACGTATCTCTTCCTAACCTGACAAAATAAAACTACTACGAACTACCCTAAGGTCTAAAAGAAATAAAGCACTTTGAAGTTGGAACTTCGTCCCTTACGATATTGAGGTAGTCTCGATTTAATCTGCTACTTTTCTCTGATTTGATGCTTTTATCTTTATCTTCTAGCTAGTTTAATGAAATACCTTCTTGTTTACTTATATTGTATTTATCTTAACAATGATTCTTTTTTCCTTTGAGTTTAAATTAAAGAACTGAAAAAAGAGAAACGGTTACGTATTCACCCAAAAGAAAGAGCAAGTACAGTCATCGGCAAATATTGTTGAAGTCTTCAAAAAACCTAAAGATCTACGTTGTCAACAATTTTGGCGGTGATAGTACCTCGGCAAGCTTTCTGTCAGATACCAATATCTATGTAAATACACCCTTGTCGCAGCTTTATTTTTAAACGGCTATGTTGGTTTAACCTTATTCTTAAACTAGATAGATAGATATATACATATTACACTTTATTATACCACACAAAGGCAGGAAACAATTCAGATAGAAACACTAAGAACAGAGGAAGTATAAAGGGCAACCTTATTGCTATGAGCTATCACTTCCAAGCAATCTTGGGATGAACTAGATATGAAATAATATAGACGGTGGCATTATAAATTTAACTAAACTTATATAAACATAACATAAGGTTGATTAACTTTTTACACGGAAAGAAAATGCTGATGAAGCTGTTTTTGATTATCGGATCAGAAACCAATACTTTATTAATGGGAATATATCCATCAGTGAACTTATATAGGTTAAATAAATAATCAAAAATGCTGGACAATCCACACAACATCATCTACCCCAAGCTAAGCAGTATTTGTGTTAAGGGTACTTGATGACTGATATCATAGCATAGTACAAAAAAAAGCTTCTCGCTGTCTGTCTGTCCCCATGTTTGATTAGATCTTAAAAACTACGCAACGGATTTCGATGCAGTTTTCTAACTCTATCTATGGTACATATAGTACCCTTGCGAAGCCGGGTGGGTCGTTAGTAGTTACTACATAATATACATTACATAGATAGATGTTTAAGTATAAATGATAAATACCATACTAAAGACGTGAAAGAAAGTAGAAAGACAAAACTAAACATCCTTTTAGTCCAGTCGGGTATTAACCATGAAAAGATGGAAAGATAAAAACACCATAGAAAGAATATCGCAAAATTACCGAAGTTTTGCCGAAAAGTCTGACCAGGAAGGGAAAATGATTATTTGTGTCTTTGGAAACACTAATCAGCTTTCGAGGGAGAATCAAAGGGCTTAATCAACTTGTACGAAAGCTCATACGAGTGAAAGTGGGTTTACTTCGAACCTTATTTGTGTTGGACTTAGAAGAACACCAGCGTTTTATCCCTTAACAAGGGTTCAGTAAACGCAATTACTTTTCATCACCACATAGTATAAAATAAAGTCTTTTTATCTATCCCTATGTCCCTATGTATGCTTAAATATTTAAAACTACGCAACGCATTTTGATGCGTTTTTTTAATAGAGTAATTCAAGAGGAAGGTCTATAAGTATAATAAAATCGTGCGAAGCCGGTGCGGGTCGCTAGTTCAATAATAACTATACTAAAAAAAGGAACATTAATCTATAATTATTTCTTTAGTTATTTTCCAGAATAACATTTCCCATTTGTTTTACTGACATATTAGGTACTTTCAACGTCATCATAATCAGCCTATATTAGTCCACTGCTGGACATAGGCCTCCCGTAATGAGCGCCATAGCGCCCTGTCTTCAGCTTGCCGCTTCCAGCATCTGCCTGCAGTCTTTCACAGATCGTCAACCCACCTGGCCGGAGGTACTTTAAGTATATTAACTTAGAAATTACATTAATAGTACTTTAACTTTGAAATTACATTAAATTAATGGAACTAAACGCAATTATATATCTCCTTTAACAGTCGGTCTTCAATCCGACTGCAATAACTCATACTTATTCATGGATACTCAATATATAAGAGAAACACTATTGGCCAGGTTTGATTTTGTTTCAATCTTAATTACTTAGCACCAATGAGCGCATTAGTACCCGCAATTGAGGTTATTTGTAAGCATTACTTATGGCAAAATCCCCCTTATTTGAGCGAGGCACGACCAGCAGTGGGCACAAAATAGGTAAGTTTCCTGTGTAAGAAAAATATAATTCAGTGTAGTCCGAGAATTACATTTCGGAAAAAATTGTACACGTTTTTTTTTGGTCTCGTGACGTCACGATATTTTATATTATGACGTGATGTCACGAGCCCCCTCTTCTCAACTTTAATGCGGTTGGTCACTTTCTGTTTAATTGTCAAAAAATACGTGTTCCATATTTCACGTAAATCTTTTTAAGGAAACCAGTCTATTGCCGATAAAGGTATAGTACCTTTAAAATGGTATAGACACACAAAGATGTCCGACGCTTTAGTACGGCACTGGTCCTTTCCGAGATTTATGTTATGACTTAATTTTCTAGACTACCCTATTTCCATTTCCCGGGAGCTTCGGCTTTAGGTTTCTTTATTAAATGTAGTATAAACCCAAGTAGAAGTACCTAGGTAATTTGTTTAAAACTAAATTTGATTCTTGTTTAATCTTTTCTGGTTAAGGGATGTCTTTTAATTAGCTGGCAGCGCCCCGCGACTTCACCCGCGTAAACAAATAAGAAAATAAGACTCTTTGGCTTGAGCGTCGAACAGACTGCAAGCATAGGTACCAGAACAATATTCCCCTCCAAAGACAGGAAAACCACAAACACGATGCTCAAGATGTGCCGCGAGGAACTAAGGATAATGGTGGAAATTACCAAAATTCCTGCTCCGGTTCTTCAAAGAGCTGGGCTGTACCTCTACCATGAGTTTTGACATTAAAATCGCCTGACTTTACTATAGTATTTACGTAAATATGCAGATAGCTCTTTACGCGCATTTTTAGTACCCAACTATCCGCAAGAGGCGCTGTTCAAGTTTTCATACATTTTTTAACTACAGTCGCTAGCGAGTATATTAAGCAAAAACTCATGGTAGACGTACTGGTTAGGGCCTGGTTAGTGCGGGGGATAATGCACAATACACTCCCATGCGAGATGTCAGTGCAGATCACAGCATTACTTAGAATTAGAATTAGAAGTAGCCTCTTTTATTCCAGGCCTAGAACTACGTCTGTACAAAATTGTAGCCCGATCTGTTTAGTAGTTTTGCTAGGTTACAAACATCCATCCATGCATACAAACTTTTGCATTTATAATATAAGTGGGATAAGTAAAGCTGTGATTTCCCAATAAACAAAACTGAAAACGATAATAAAAACAAAGTTGTTTTTTTTTTAAACTTCTAAATGTAGAACTTACGTACAAAGATCGAACGTATAAAGATTTAGGTACTTTCATTTATTTTCGTTCTTCATAAAATTTCGTAGCTCGCTCGCAGAGCTGAATACCGTAGGCAGCTACGCCGTAGCAATTCTACGGCGTAGCACTGCTACGGTATTCCAAATTTTTCCTATTCGGCGCAAAATACTCGTAGTTATTTAGGACGAGGATAACTGGTTGTATTTTCAGGGTATTTAGTACTAAATTATTCGTATCGAGTTTTTGAGACTGTTTTGTAATCGCTTAAGTAAGTTATTGTGTTACTCTAGATATTTTATTTCTTAGTAAAATTTAAATAGAAAATTTTATAATGCCTTCAAGAATAAACTTGATAACTGGTTACAAGAAAACAAAACAAACTAAAAAAATGTGACGCAATAACTAAATTCAACACTGATAAAATCATTTCCACAGACTGCTCTCTATTATCAAATAAAAAGATAAATATTTTTGTAGAGCAAGATACACAATTATTTCCATAATTAATATTTAATACAGAAATGAACATTAATAATTACTTTTTTATTATCAAGCCCCAAAGATGAAGCTCTGTGTGAATACAAAAAAATCTATAATTAAAATGTTATATGTTATGTTTTTGGTTTGAAGACGCTAATCAGGATCTGTGAGAGATATGCGAAAGACCATGACTTTAACATAT
Source organism: Eupithecia centaureata (assembly GCA_944547425.1). Lineage (NCBI taxonomy): Eukaryota > Metazoa > Arthropoda > Insecta > Lepidoptera > Geometridae > Eupithecia > Eupithecia centaureata. The sequence goes on from OX155696.1 coordinate 5,021,363, forward strand.
AATGTCAAGAAAACGGAGATGATAATATGTAGAGCCGGTAAAGGTCCTGATAATAAACCTGATGTCCTGATGAATGGGCAATCTATAAGGAGGGTTGAACAGTTCAAGTATCTTGGCCACATTGTGACGTCAAGCGGTAGAGACGATGATGATATTGAACGACAGCGTAGATCATTGTGCGTTGTTGGCAATATGATCATACGAAAGTTTGCGAAATCGGCTCAAGATGTCAAACTGACTCTTTTTCGTTCTTTTTGTCAGACTTTTTATACCTGTCAGCTCTGGACTAATTATACTAAGAAAGCACATAATGGTATACGTGTTGCCTATAATAATATCTTTAGGCAACTATTGGGATTGGAGCGATACTGCAGTGCTTCTGGCATGTTTTTTCGAAGCTCGGGTAGATTCCTTTAACTCCATTCAAAGAAACAGGGTTGCCAAATTCATGTCTAGAGTTGACAGATGTAAAAATTCTGTCATTGCCAGCCTGGCCGAGAGAATCTTTTTGACATCTATGTATAAACGATGGGTGTTAATCGCGTCCTAATATACCTCTAGTATTAGATAACTTACACAGTGTATTTTTTTTATATATTATGTACAACCGTATGTACCTCTGCTGTATGTAGCTCTTTTTGTTTAGGTTTTATTTTATTTTAACAATTTATTTTTTAATTAGCTATTTGTAATATTTAGTGTGCTAGTGACTATGTGGATCTTGTGTCTGAATAAAAGATTATTATTATTATAATTATTCAGAAAAAAAATCGGGTCGTAATAAATTCAACAAATCTTTGTATATCGTGTTTTAAAACAATCCTCATAAATAGATTCAAGGATCAAAGTTTACGCACCCGTGACCTCCAAAACACTCGTGTTAGGCTGAGATGGATTCCACGAATCAACGGAGCGAACTGATAGATAGTGTTGTAAAAGATCCTTCATATCGTTGGTGTTATTATTAATCATGTTTTTGCCCGTAGATAGTTGTATGTAGAAGGTTCGTACAATATCGTCATTAGAAACTTCCAAATTTTTTATTTATTTATTTATTTATTCGTACATTGTTAACTGACTTACAGTTATTATTCCAAAGCGTCAGACACTATAAAATTATAAGTAATTACAAAATAAACATGCATTAAAATTACTAAAAAAAATGTCAAAAGAAATCATATAGGTAGTAAATAACAATAGTCAATTTGAAAACATTATGAAATAAATGAAATCGGCAAATTCGTTCGCAGTTGTATAATAATAATGCTGGAAAGTCCATGCAGCTTCCTCTAGCTAGCCCTAAGCTAAGCAGAGCTTGTTATAGGTAATAAATGACTAATAAAATATCTGAGCGTCTGGTCGATGCGACGCGTGACCCGAGAGCTGGTGAATATCTGGCTCAGCGCATCAGCATTACCATACAGCGTGGTAATGCAGCCAGTGTCTTGGGGACGCGACTACTGGTATTGACATGGATCAATTGAGCTACCTTTAGACTGTTTGCAACCGTCTGCAGTTAGCTCAATGGTTTCAATTGTAAATACTAGTTGTAATTTTTATATTCCTTGCTTGTAATTTTCGTTGTTATTTATTTTAGATTGGTCTATTTTATTATGTAGTGAAGACTACAAAGACATTAGACATTCCCATACAGCGTGTTAATTCAGCCAGAGTCTTGGGGACGCTTCCGACTGGTATTGACATGGATCAATTGAGCTACCTTTAGACTGTTTGCAACCGTCTGCAGTTAGCTCAATGGTTTCAATTGTATATACTAGTTGTATTTTTTTGTATTGTCCTTGATTGTAATTTTTGTTGTTAATAAAGACATAAGACATTAGTGTAAAACCTCCTTTATTTATATCTATCCCCACAATCCTACCCTTGTCAATGGTATCATCACGCTTCTTGCCTTTTCGGCTCTAACATACTGTGTCGGCGGCAGACGCTCCGATTAATTCAGTTTTCGACATTATATACGGTTTCAGCTTTACATGTTTTCATTATTTACAGTGGTTCATATAACAATTCCTACCTATTATTGAAGTAAACTACTTACATAATACCAGCTTTGCGCTCGTAGTTTCGCTATAAACGATTTGTTCTGCTATTCAATCTACCTACCCAATTTACCCAAAACACAAGCTCTGCTTAGCTTGGGATTAGATGATGCTGTCTGATTGTTTATATCACAACATAGTCAAAAACAAAGTCGCTTCTATCTGTTGTCAGGGACAGACAGACAGACTGTCTGTCTGTCTGTCCCTATGTATCTTTAAAACTACGCAAGATTTTGATGCTTTTTTGTAATTGATAAAGTGATTCAAGAGGAAGGTACATATTACGTATAATACACCCGTGCGAAGCCGTGGCGGTTCGCTGGTTAAATATATAAATATAAAGAGTGTTTTCTGTTTTTGATACACCCAGAGGGCACTGTCAACCTCTGAAGCTTAACGTCCATGTACCTACCTACAATCGCTCAACTTTTGCTTTTATCTCGAGTAAGTATTTTCAGAAAGATGGAAAGGGAGACATTTGCCCTGCGAGGGACAGGACAAGCTATATAATATTTGTTGTTTTGTTTTAAGTATGGATGGAATATTACCGTTTATTTTCAGCTTCATTACCTAAAACAGGTCAATTGCGAGTGAAGATTATTTATCGAGTATTTATCGCGTATTTTCTGTTTTTACTTCCTCTGCGTTTCCATTGCGTTGGAGCATTCTGAACGCGACGGCGACTGAAATTTAGGGGGAAATACAACAGAAATTACGTTATTATTTTAGTTATTATTGTAACAACTTGAGATGGTTTAATTTTTTATGACGAATTTATAATGAAAGCAGAAGATTTTTTAAATTATACCGATAATTGTATACATTTATATTATCTTTTTTCCCTCGTGTTTCCTGTGTTATGTATTATCTATATCTCTAAGAACTCTTGTATCTTTATGTATATTCAATGTAATGCTATGCTACCTTTGCCTTGTATTTCAATGTTTCTTGTTATCATTGGGTCAAATAAATGTACTTTCTTTCTTTCATGTGATCGTACCTTGTAACCTTATTTAAAAGAGGTTTCATTTTCAACTTTTACATTCCCATATGTACTCAACTTTCGCTTAGCTGAGGAGTGGAATGCGATGGTGCATGTGAGATTGTATCGATCCAATCTAAGCTGTGAGCGTACCTACCTTTGTAATACATTGACCCTAGCTTCTATAAAATGATTGAATGCAAACAGATGTAAACATTGTCTTTAGGATTACAATGGACAGTGGAATAGTATGTGTTCGAGAACAGAACGTTTATCGAAAAACAGTTGTAATGCTAAGTTGCGAAAATGGAAAAACTATTCTAAAATTATTTTTCCACACGGAGTAAGTTTATTGAAAATCTCTATGTTACATCACATCATACAGGTAACTATAACCTATTTATGTGAATCTAAAGCGAAAACCGACTTCTTCTGTGAACTCAAGAAGTTTGAAACGAAGTTTGTAAGTATCTTATCGGAATTTCAAGGAATTATTAGTTTCTCGTATTTTCCTTTTCCTGGGTCAAAGCTACGTATACGTGTCCACACTTTGCGAATCTGGGAATTAGTATTGCTTTTGATGTTCAGTTCTATAATATAGAAATAGCATAATTAGCAAGAATTATTCAATTTGACTGTTTTTACGGGTACAATAAAAAAATTCTGGATAGAGATTTTAAATTGTTTTTTATTTAATATATTCGTATAATTAGTGCTTTTCATATATTTATTTAGATCTGACCGGTAGTTTTAAAGCTTACTAGAAATTTGAAGTCAGATTTTTGTGTATTGTTAAAAACTTCAAATAATTGTCATCATCACTACATACATAGTATAAAACAAAGTTTTCAGATTTCGTTTCGATTTAGTTTTTAGATTTCTCTATCCCTATGTATGCTTAAATCTTTCAACTACGCAACGGATTTTGATGCGGTTTTTTAATACATTTATACGTGTAATAAAACCGTGCAAAGCCGGGGCGGGTCGCTAGTTTAATATAAACCCTTCTACAGCTATACACAGTAAATGTAGCTTATATTACGTATCTAAGCTCATATTAAGACCTTAGTTGTGTTACATCAGTAACTGTTAGCACAATAACTAAATCTAAAGAGCGTTTGGAAATTCAAATGATTAATCCTCACAAATGGAATTTATTTCTTGTCTACAGTACTGTGGACAAGCAATACAATATTTTTTACGCAAATAGAACAGATTCTCGTAGAAACAGAGCAGGGTAGGGTCTGTCAGTATCTCTAACAAATGGTAGGGATTATGTAAGGTGGGACCACAGTTGTAAGCATGGAAAACTTCAAAGTCAGAAAGATTGTGAAAACACCCAGACCAAATAGACTTTCGTTCAACTATTTGGTCTGGGTGTTTTCTATGTATAATAAAAAATATCTATCTATGCAATGAAGTATATCAGTCATCTAGTACCCATTACACAAGCTGTGCTTAGCTTGGGGCTAGATGATGCTGTGTGGACTGTTCGGAATACTTTATTTATTTGGAAGAAACTAAACCAAAAATCTCATCTGTCAAAATAAAACGACTTTTTCATTATTTCCTTATGTAGCATTTACAATGTATACAAAACAAAGTGCTTTTTTTGTTATTTGGTACTCATAATACAAGCTGTGCTTAGTTTGGGGCTTGATGGTGTTTTGTGAATTGTTCAATATTTTTATTATTTCCTAACTAAATATTTAAATAAGTTTTTCTCTCTTTGTTTTCTTCCATTAATTAGTTTAGTGGTTTATAAATAAGTAGAAACGAGGTACATAAACTATGGAATATAAAAAAAGAAAAAGAAAAGATATTAATATAATATAATAAAAAGAATACATAGTAAAGTTACTTATAAATTAGATTTCAATATGTCCGTGCGTAATAAAAAGAGGACTATTTTATTTTTATTGCTACCAAATAAAAAAATACTCAGTGGAAATACTCTCGGAAACTTAGACACTCGGTAAAAGCTAATAATTTTTAAATATGAACAAAATGAAATGTTTTCGTGCTACAAATAGTGTCGTACCCAAAAATATTATCAAACTATCATTGCCGCGCTTCAAGGAAAATCGTGTAGATTTACTCCAAATATGGTTTTGATGATTTATTAAACCTCGTCCAAACTACTAAACTGATCGTGCTGAACTGCATAGTTGTAGGTTAAAATGTAATCATCATCAAATCAACCTATATTAGTCCACTGCTGGACATAGGCCTCCCCTAATGAGCGCCATAGCGCCCTGTCAAACATGGAATGACACAGGACTTACATCAATACAAACACTCTATCCCATAAATATATGATAAAATAGCTATTGAACGATTATTTGGAAATAACGCGTGCAAAATCGCGGGATGAAACTTTTTTTTAGCCCTTTTTTAGGGCTAAAAAACACAACAGACAACTTACAAAAAAGCTTTACAAGTAGAGGAAATTTATATTTATACCAAAGAAACTTATAATCAAGGAATTACAGTCTATTTCCCGAACAGCAGAATAAACAAACATAAGATTCCGCGCAAAAAAATGTACACTGTACTCCGATTACGAATTACTATTTCGATATTATTCCAAAAATATCTATCATTCACTATTCAAAATTTCAAACTTTGGCTCGGAGTTAAATTCCCGGATTTTGATGATTTGGCAGAAACTGGGTGAGCCTATATTTTTTCCAGGGCAAGATTATAAGTCTATTCAAAATTTCAGCCCGAACCATTCAGTAGATTTTACGAGAAAGAGTGACAAACCATCCATTCATATAATTTCACTCAAACAAATTTCATTTCACGCAAATTTTCGCTGGTTTCCTGTGGAAATTTACGCTGGCCGTACCTACTTCCAGAACCTAAATCAATAAACCTATTTAAACTCACTAAAAGGAGCTTAAGCCTGGCTTAAGCACACTGAATAATAGACAATCTTCAAAAGAGTTTACGATGGATTATACGAAGCACCCATAGAACAAAGGGATGATTTCAAGCGAGCCTAAATTGCTTTTAATATCTCATAACGTATGCAGATACTTCGGTCGTCTCAATTCGAAAACCATGATTTACTTTTAATTACAAAAGATTCTTATCTACATCAGCAAGGTGTTTTAAACTTTGAATATCAAATTAACGTTTCGTTCCAATCCTCACTAATGTAAACTTTTAACGCGAAAGTTTGAATGTATGTTCTTTCACGCAAAAACTAATAAACGGATCGGGCCGATATTTTGAGTAGACGTAGTTGGAATCTGGAACAAAGCATACTTTTCATCCCATAAACAATTTCCCATGGGAAACCAATACCTTTGAAATTCCCATAGATACAAAGCGTGTAAAACTGCGGGCAGATACTAGTTATACAAAAGTAGAAAACACCCAAAACACCCTGGGTGTTGAATAAATACTTAAACATCCGTCCCAATACCTACTCAGAATACTAGATTTTTTCCCAAAAACATTACATGATAGCAACAGGAAATCGACCTTGACACCTACTACCGGAAGTTCTAGCTCGATTGACGCATGGGCATCCATTATCCTTTATGAGTTTTCTTATTGCCTCGTGATTGATTGGATATATATTATATTTAATCCTATTATGGGCTCGGAGTCAATTAAACCACCTCACTGGTAGTTAAGTTTCGCAGTTGCAACTGACGTCTATTGGTTTTTCACTCACTTTTCAATTGACGTCAAATAATTCTCTTCAATTTCTTACAAGTTAAAAAAGTGAAAAGATTTTCAATCACTATCACTACATAGTATAAAACATAGTCGCTTCTAGATCTTTGAAACTACTCAACAGATTTTGATGCGGTTTTTTTAATAGATAGCGTGATTTAAGAGGAAGATATATGCGTATAATACACACGCGCGGTGCCGGGGCGGGTCGCTAGTAAATAATAATAATTAAATAATGTTGGACAATTCACAACGTGCAAAAAACACAAGCTCTGCTCAGCTTGGGGCTAAATGGTAGCCCCAAATCATCCAAGCTAAGCAGAGCTTGTGTTATGATGGGTGACTGATATACTTTCAATAATATAATAAAATACATTTTATTATATCGATACATATTTTTATAATATGTACAATTGTACCTACATACAAAACACAAAGAACCAGAACCCACTGAAATTGATTTCCATAAAACACGCTTATAAAAACCATAGCAGGTATAATCCACTCTGGAAATGTTACTTGGCGAGTGTTATTCAAATAATAAGGTCTTCATGTCTTACTAACAAATAAAATCTTAGTTTTTCGGAAAAAAAGATTATTTAAATACAGTCAGATCGACCACGTCTCGATAATATCGTCAAACGAAATCGGGGCTCTGTTCCAGTCGGGAGGAAAGTGGGTGAGTGCCAAATAAAATATTTGGACTCACTATACCTACCTACCTTAGGTAGTTATTTACCTACTTATACGTCATAATGTTATAAACTTTACATTCAGGTCAGCAGGGTTATTTGGAACCATTTTAGTTTAAACCCGGATTTGAATTTGGATGGAATTATGTTTGAAATAAAATAAAATTTATAAAATACCACATAATAATAATATGCGGAAAGATGCCGAAAATACTAAATAGTTACCTAATTATTGACCGCGGTATACCTCAATGAATATTTGACTTGCCAACATTATATTTTAGTGTAACGAAATGGTAAATACCTAAGTTAAATAAGGAAGAATTAGATTCTATTATTTTATCCTGTGATAGTAAGTAAAAACAATTTTAGCTACAGAAATTTAAATTTGGAACAGGAAAAGTTTGTTTTGTTTGTTTATTTTTCTTACATTTTGTTTCCTTTTTCTGAAATTAGGACGATAGTTCATTATATTCAAAATGTGAGGTGTTTTTTTTTCTTCTGTGAACGAATTCGTACTTAAGTAGGTACGAATTAAATAAAAAAAACATATTTTACAATGCCAGTAGGTACGTAATGTTATATACTTACTATAAACCAAAATGTACCAATTAAATATAACTTACGTATATTTTTTCTTCTTTTCAAAACAAAAACTGCTCCCACTAAAACCTAAACAAGCATTCTACCACAAAAACCACAAATAACAACTTTCAACTAAGAACTCTTTTCACATCACATGAGATACAGAGTACAAGGTTCCAATTTCAAATTTCCCGCGCGATCTGATGACATTACATGATAAAGGAGCGTGTAGGCTGCCGCGCGGTTTGTTGACGACTAGTCCGAAAAACTTTGCGAGATATTCGCAGGCGCGCAGCGATAGTGGCGAGTTGTGTTGCCAACCTTGGTGTAATTTGGCTAGATCTACTCGCAACTTCATTGTCATTAAGGATTTTTTCAATATCGTCATTGCTGGATGGTTTATTATTGTGTAGTATAAATTATTTTGCCCTTGCTCAAAAAATAAATCAATTGAGTTACGACAAAATGCGAATTATGTAGGTACGATTTGTGCGCTCTGCGTCTTATTAGTCATACAGCACTATATCTTGAATGATAATAAGGATTCAAATGTCGCCAAAACTAATTTAAAGGCCTAAAATTAAGCCTTTATTAATTTCCATCGGTATGAAAGGTACGGCACCATTTTAAGACCTATCAAATTAGATGAGCTTTGGTTTGGCGACTTCTGAATTTAAGCCAGTGTTCCAAAAATATTTAAGCTCTTCCAAACCTAACAGATACAAATCCGATACCCATTCGTTAGTAAGTAAGTACTTACAGTTTTATTTTAAATTTTATTTTCAGAATAATATTGTTAAAATAGTTCGAAAACCAGGACCGGAAAGAGGGCGCTATAGGTTTGAATCTTTTAAATTATAATGGCATACTGCCCTGTCAGTATTCAATGTTAGATAAATCAAAAGTTGAGACAAACAAGTAATAAAGCCAAAATCATAATTTCTTGGAGAGTATAGATATCGCAGCTGTGAACACTGTCTCGGGATAACGTACGCTTTTGGTATCCTGTACCTTAAATATTGTAGATAGGAAATTTTACTGAACGAAAAGTATTTAAAAACAATTTAAACTGTATTCAAAGATTTCTGAGCAATCTCCTGTCTGAACAGGGAATCGAACTGATATTTGACTAATAAGTACAGCGGACTAATATAGGTTGATGATGATGATGACGTAAAAAACACTAATAATAACAATAAATTATTTGAAATACAAACGATTCGGAATTCAAAAACGCGTGAAAAATAAGTTGACCCCTCGTAAATATACGATAAAACTTTAACTTATGCAAACCCACTAAGTACTCCCCAGAGGAAAATTCCACGGAAATTTAAACATCTAGTGTTTTTCTTCATTTTCGCCAATTCGCAAAATTCCTAAGTTAATTTAACGAGCTTTTCTTTTTGTTTTCATAGGAATTCCTTACAAGAAGGAACCTAAAAACAAAGACCTCTGTTTAGGGTTATGATGTAGGTACTAAGAAATGGAGTCACTATGGGGTCGAATTCCAATAATTTCAAAACAAAGGTACAATAGCGTCATACTATCAAGATGGCTAAAACGACGTTTTTGCATTTGGTATTTTACATTTTTTTGCGTTTGAAGAGACTTTCATAATTAGAATGTCAAATTGGTAGTCATAAACGTAATTGTCACAGCTATGATAACCTCAAAAAGTTTGTGGCAGTAGAATACCAAAAAGAGTTTAACACTTTCATTTTGACATGATACTATTGTAATGGTGAAGCGATTTATTTAGTGAAATTCGGGCCCTGGACTACTTATAATAGATGTAAGGATTTTTGAATTACAATTTGTTTTGAAAAATCTGCGACTCAATTTTCCTTTGATGACCATTTCATTTTTGAAAATAAATAATAAAAACTACTTTACTACTTATAGAAAGCGCGGAAAGCGCAGGAAATAGCTAGTAGAAAAGCAAGTATGGCATAAAAAATACAAACCGAATCTCGTAGAAGGTATAAGTAGTCAATTTTTTATCCCAGAAAAACGCATTCTTCCCGCAAACCAAATGGGTTTCTCACGACAGCAAAATAACACTTTCTAATCACACCTAAATCTAGATAAAAAGATAGTGACTCATAAAAAATAATGCCTTTATTCATCTTTATACCAAAGTCACGAATGGCCAGAGATATAAAATTAAATTGAAAGGTATTAGGGCAGCGGTACACGAGTCGTTACGACCCCACAAGGATGGCAGACAATTGTCTATTAAATTTGGCGCGAAATAATTGACAATAGGATACCGCACGCGACTGTAAGGATCGGCACAAACGTGCGACAATATGATTTGCGAAAAGTTAGAAAAAAAAAATGAAACACTAAAAAATAAATACCTACTGATACTTAAGTTGCCAGGAATAAATAGGGGTTAGGAGCTTTAGGACTACATCTCAATACGACAAGACAGCAGGTATGACTAGATCGCTTTAAGACTAAATCTCGATATGACTACATCGCATTAAGGCTAAATAGCTGTCCGACCACATATGCATACGCCCTGATATCAGAATGCCTAATTATCGATATGATGTACACTCAGACTAATGAACTGTGGATGTACAATGGCATCTAAAAGTGGCAATTCAGTTCAAGTACTTCTTGGATAAAAACTATCTACTTACCATGGAGTTTGAAGTTTATACAAAAGTGACATTTTAAAAATGGGCTCCCAGTACCGGCCTGCATAAAAATGTGGTTGAAACGAGGCAATAATCACAGATATATTGGTTCGAAAGCCGAGATGTTCACACAAGCCTCATAGATCCATGCCCTGCAGTTTCCACATTGTATCCAATCCTCGTCGTGAGATTCAAGGCACAAAGGGCAAATTGTCTCTTCCTCAATTGGCCTTTGGTTTTCGTTTGAATTTTTGCACCTACGAGAAGGAACTAAACAAATTGCATGAACCATGCATCGCCATCTGTAATAGAATCAGGAAAACAGTAACTGGCCGGTACTGTAGGTACGACTCTCCCCTAATAGTTAAAAGACATGGCATCGTCACTTCAATGTACGCAAGCAGCACAAAAAAAGGTTGCTGTTAGTTTTTTTCAATTTAATAAAAGAAGCTCAAATTCAAAAGCCAAAATAATAGAAAAAGCCAAAATCTCTTATTCGATGCTAACAGAAAAAGAAACGTCATACATAATGTTCAATGGAAATTTTGAAAACTGAATTTAGAAAACTTGATACACAGGAAATTACACCTTTAGTTTTTCTAAATATTGTCAGTTATTTATAACTTAGATATAATTAAAATTTGTATGGAAGTTACTACTTTATTTATCTATTGAGAAAAAAAATGTAGGTATGTTCTGATTATCGACCTAACTGTACATTAGAAAACAAACGACAACTGAGACGTTACGCTATCTGGTCTTTTAACGATTTAGTCCAAAAGCAATGTAACCTTAACGCGATGTAGTCATATCGAGATTTAGTCTTAAAGCGATCTAGTCATACCCGCTGTCTAGTTGTATTGAGATTTAGTCCTAAAGCTCCTAACCCATAAATAGCTCGTAGCGATAAGTATGTATAAGGTACTTAGTACCCCGCGATTTTGAGGATTTTCTAGCGATGTGCTTTCATCAACAAGAGCTTGCTCTCTCTATCTATCCTCGATCTATCGTCTATCTATCTTCAAACTATCGTCTATTTATCTTTTATCTATCGTTTGGGAAGACAGACGTAAGGTACCTACTTGGTCTTAGGAAGACAGCTTTAGTCTCTCTGCCCCTCTATGACTGTCAACATTTTCATAGACTTTGAAAGTTTGTTTAAAAATTTAGATTTCAGAAACAAGGTAGCTTTCAACCTATAGAAGCTATAAAACATTTTTCGAGTTTCTACTTCGCACGCGTTATTTCTATGGAAACGTTTCCAAGATATTTCTATCCCATGGGAACAAATTTATGGGATTAAAGTATCTTATGTAGTATTCTAGGGCTAGACCTACGTTATTCTACATTTCTGCCTGATCCATTCGGTAGATTTTGTGTAAAAAAGAGGAACAAACATCCATATAGGTAACTTACGCTTTTTTAATAAGGATTTAAGTAAGTAGTATCTTTAGTAAACATTGATGCAGATTAGAAATATGAATTTACCTTTTTTGTTTACTTACCTTGTCAAAAACTAAAACTTTTTGTCTGAGCTTTTTGTAAAGAAATAAGTTTTGACTGCTTCAACCACAGCAGTCAAAACTTCATTGAAATTCCATGTAGATATTGCAACTGTTGCGAGCACTTTTATTCAATTAAAAAAACTTACTTCTGTTACATTAAACTGCAACTACAATTATAATTTCTGTACGTCGGACAAAAGATTGAAGCGACACTTTATTTCTAATATTATTTTCATAATTATGTACTTACCTATTGTATTAAATTTTACTTTTGTAAGTGCTTATTTAAGCCTAAAGAAATAAAGATATTGATTTACTTATTTACTGTACATTCTTCAAAGCCAAACGTCGCAATTTATGTAGGTACATCCTCAATCAATCACTTCGTACCTTTAAAGCACAGAAAAGTAGGTAAACTTCTGAACGATCGAATAACATTTAGAATTTTATAAATAAAGAATTAATTAATTAATATAAATTAAATTTATATTCATTTAAATTTTATAATAAATTTAAACTTTATATTTTTTTTAATAAAACACACCCGACGTTTTGATATCGCAAATCCATTTACGAAGTAGTCGCTGTTAGTAAGCCAAATTTCGGTGTTAACTGATAGACCTATAATTATATTATTTCACAAGCATCCTAAATCGTAAATTTCGCTAGCAAAACAGAAACCTATTATTGTGTTGAGGAAATATTGGGTTCGTAAGTAAAGCTTTAACAAGAGCTCTCTAATAAGATTAATGTGTACGCCTAGCTTTATTTATAATCCGATTTAGACCTGCAAAATGTTTTGTAAAACTTGATCATCATCATCATCAACATCGGCTCGTATACGTCCACCACTGATCATAGGCCTATCTAAAAGACGCGAAAACGCCACGAAAACGAGTTCTGAGCTAAGAATAAGTATGTTTCATTTCAAAATTTACAGGTTAGCATTAAAATTAATTAATTATAGTTTATTTAATTTAAAAATGTAATTGATGTAATATTCATATTCATATTCATATTCATTTATTCAATCGTAGGTATTAACTATACACTTGATTTCGTTCTTAAGCTAACAGATAAAATTAAGATTAATACCAACAAAGTCATACAAGCTGCTGTATAAGGGCATTGTCAAAATTAACTAAATTAAAGCTAGGTACCTAATCTAACAAACAATACATATGTCATAGTAAAAATTAGCTGCTGTAAAGGGGCATTGTCAATTAAGTAAAATAGAAATAATTTCAAATTGATTTTCTTAATGTCAGGGATAGATCAAAAAACAAACTTGTAAACAAAACATACCGGCAATTTATAACAGCTGTTTTTCCTCCAAAGCCTCGGAAATGGTGTAATAACTCTTTTGCATGAGTATATATTTGAGTTTTCTTTTAAAACATAAAGAATTATGATCTTTTATTTCATCACTCAGTTTGTTGAACATTTTTACACCAATACACAAATAACTTTTAGAAACTTTGGATAATCTACATGCCGGATGCCGAATGTTGCCACCATTTCGCGTATTATAACTGTGTGCTGCCGCCAGTGTCTGGTAACCTTGCCTATTTTTTTTTACATACATAAGGCACTGTAGTATATATTCTCCAGTAAATGTTAGGATACCTAAATTTGAGAAGAGATTTCGACAAGAGTCTCTCGGTTTAAGACCTAAAATAGACCTAACTGCTCTTTTTTGAAGTCGAAAAATTCTTTCTGATGTTGAAGCATGACCCCAAACCAGCAAACCATATGTCATGAGACTATGGAAATAGGCAAAATATACCGTCCTAGCGGCATCCATCCCACAGAGTTCTCTTACTTTTTTAATGGCATAACAGGCAGAACTTAGTCTACCCGCTAGACCGTCAATATGATCCTTAAATATTAATTTGGAATCTACTTCGACGCCAAGAAATTTTATTTTTTTTGTGATTTTAATCCCGATACTATTACTTACATCATTGATTCCATTGGCATCTACTATATTTGTAGCTAATGAAAAATTTGTCAAATTCGTTTTAGTAGTGTTGAGCAAAAGGTTATTGCACTCAAACCACTGTGTGATTTTTGCGATAACATTGATTATTTTATTTTGAATGTCAATATTTTTATCACAATTAATTAATAAAGAGATGTCATCAGCAAACATGTAAATGTCAATATTCTCATCAATAGTGCAAGCACTTATGTCATTAATATAAATTAAAAAAAGTAATGGTCCCAAGATAGACCCTTGTGGAACACCAATGTGAATATCTTCCTCCATTGAGGTGGTTCCGTTAGCGTATACTACTTGTTTTCGTGATGAAAGATAAGATTGGCATAGAAGAAGATCCGCACCCCTGACACCGTAGCGTTCGAGCTTGGCAAGGAGGATATCGTGATTGACACAGTCAAATGCCTTGGAGAGGTCACAGAAAATACCAAAGCTTTTTAATTTAGCATCTAAAGCACCTAATATGCTTTTTATTATCTCTGACAAGGCATCAGTAGTTGACAGTCCTTTGCGAAAACCAAATTGCGTTTTGCTTAGTATCATATTCTCACTTAGTAAGCCTTCCAGTCTAACAAACATGATTCTTTCGAATACTTTACTAAAGATAGGTAAGAGCGATATAGGCCGGTAGTTCTGTGCGTCACTTTTATCCCCCTTTTTGTGGAGCGGAATGACTTTTGCTAATTTAAGTATGTCCGGAAAAGTACCAGACTTAAAAGCGTTATTTATTACATCTGTTAGGGGAATAGTTATTTCATCGGCAATTGACCTGATTATTTTAGATGATAAATGCCAATAGTCAGTTGAAGTTTTAGATTTCATATTTTTAATTACTTTGTTAACTTCTAAATAAGTAGCATCATAAAATACGTTCCTTTTAGATTCTAGTGATAGTTTCTGGCTTAAAATGAATGAATCAACATAGTTTACTGCCTGTTGCAAATCTGGACGTAGCATGTTTGTCGATTGATCAGCAACGTTAACGAAAAATGTATTAAAATAATTTGCAACTGCTGTGTTATCTTGAAATAGTTTTCCGTTTGACAGGCACAACTGAATATCTTCCGATTGTATAAATTGTTTTTTACCAGAAGTTTCCTTAATAATGTCCCATGTAGTTTCAATTATGTTTTTAGAGTCAAGTATTCTATTTCTGAGTGCATTTCTCTTTGCTATAATAGTCACCTGCTTAAATATTTTACTGTAGGTTCTTACATACTCTTTGAATCTTTCATCGTTATGAGTTTGTAGTAGATCGTACATGGCAAATAGTTTTTTTCGCGAGACAAAAATACCTTTTGTGACCCAATTTTGTTTTTTAGTTATAGTTGTTTGAACTTTTTTATGTTCCAAAGGTAGGACTATATTTATTTGTTCCATAACTTCTTTAAATAAACAATTAAAATTAGTATAGTCTACAGGTGTCAAAATTTTATCAAGGGAATGTTTAAGATCATCTATTCTTTTGTTTGATACTGTCCGACGTTTAACTATCACAGTTGTTATTTTAGGCTTGACATTAGTCTTTAATTTAATAAGTTGGGCTTTATGGTCAGATTTTATGCCGTTAATTACTTTTGATTCAAGAGTGATGCCATCTGTAAAAATATTGTCGATGCAGGACTGGGTTTTTACTGTTATTCTTGTGTAATCAAAAATTTTCTGTTTTAACATATAACTATTCATTAAATCACTTAGTTTATTTGTAGTTCCTTCATTAACTGAGAAATGTATATTAAAATCCCCACACACTACTATTGTTTTATTATTTTTAGCACTAATCTTTGAAAGGCTTTCTTCGAGTCTATCAACGAAATCACACTCCCTTGCAGATGGAGATCTATAAACAACTAGTATGATAATGTCATTCAGCTCCACACAGCTCACTTCAAATTCCTTATCTACGGAGAGTTTTACTATGTCTTGCCTGTTTTTACCCCTTATAGTATTTCTAACATAAATAATAGCGCTTCCACGAGCGAAGGACTTGCGATTGCTAATACTTACAATATTATAGTTTTCTACATTACATATATCAGTATTGTGTTTAGTTAACCAGGTTTCAGAAGCACAAAAAACGTCTATTTTATTAACATTAAGAAAAATACTAAGGTCAAGTGTTTTCTTTTCTAATCCTTGGACATTTTGATGACATATTGTTATGTAATGGTCATCTATTTCCTGATCGTTATTAATACGGCACGCCTCGCGTGCTATGTCAAATGTGCTTAAAAAAAATTCTTTAAATATGTCGCAATATACTTAATTACAATAGTCTTGAATTCTCTTGAACCTATTTCAATACTCATCGTACTCTGGTTTATTATTTCCATATTGTTGTCATACGTACAGTAGTTGTGTAGCTTCATGTTGCAGTTGTACACCATGTTGTTAAATTGTTCATCTTGAGTTGTCCTTATCTTCTTATAATGTATATTGGGACATATCAGTCTAACATTCATATTTTTAAGAGTTTCGTTTAAACAGATTATGTCGTCTATGTAAATGTTCATTTCTCTTCCTATCTTCCTTGTCATCAATAATATGGCTGAAGGTTTTTGAGACTCTGCCAGATCACGAGCTTTATTTACCAGGCAGCTAATCGGTGCATATGGAAATATATGACAACATGCAGGTTTTTTAATGTGAAGTTGATTCCTAAGTTCACTTCCGAATCCTCTAAGGCATTCATCTCCAATAATTAGTATATTGTGTTCTTTCTTTCTTATATTATGTTCTGCTGCTGTAACTGGATTGGCACTTGTAGTCGGTTTAATTCTCTTTGAAGCATCCAAAGTAATGTCTTCAATATCTTTTCCCTCATCTTCTTTCAAAACATGTTCAAGCTCTTCAATAGTTTGTAATAGTTCGCAGTTTTGTTGTTCTGTGTTGTAATTTTTTATGCTTAGGTTATCATAAGTAGTTCTTAATGTGAGACATGAATTTTCAAGTATCTTTACTTGTTCTTTAAGTTTTTGCTCTTTTTCTGTTAGAATGTTAAGAGAGCTTTCATTATCTGTTAAAAGTTTATCGTATTTTTCTTGAAGCTTTATCATTTCGTTTTTTGTTTTTATAAATAGTCGTGATTCTTTGTTTTCCTGTTTGTCAATTGTAAGTGTTTTCCGTTTCTTTCGTAGAACCTTGAGCTCTGCGTTTTTTAATCTAAGCTCACATCTTATTGCAATAAGCTCTTTTGATGTGTCGGTTATTTTTTTGCCGGTTTCTGTATTTGCTTCTATTTGTTCTTCTAAATTTTTATTTTGTAATCTTAGGTTTTCTAGCATTAGTTTAAGTTTTTCTTTTTCTTCCTTTATAACTGTTACGTCTTGTTTGCTCTTCTTCACTTCATCAGTGAGTTTTTGTACAGTATTTGATAGTTCTTTGTTTTCTTTTAGTGTGTTTTCATAGTTAGGATAATCTTTTTGTAGTTCAGAAATGAGGTTCTCTTTAGCCATACATTCTTGCTCCAATATTTTATTTTGTTCTACCATCCTAACCATGTCACATTTCAATTTTGTGTTTGTGTCTAGAATCATTTTAAAGTCATTTTCGCTCTCAGTTTGTTCATCCAGAAGCTGCTGATTAAGCTTAAGTGATTTATTTAAATCATTTTGTATGGTTTTTATATTGTTTGAAGTCGTTGAGTTTTCAATTTTGCTGGACATTTTTCTAGTCATTATTCTTGACATTTTCGTTAACTACTAAAGAGTAGGATTTCGTATTGAGTGGGCAACACTTTATTGTTTTATTGTAGAATCGAAGTCGACTCCACCAGTGTTTCTGAACGAAATGCTTTATGACAATTTGTCACTGTCAGTTGTCACGGACGGCCGGCGGCCGGCTGCTGATCAGCTGTTCACACAATTCTCGCCTCTAAAATGTTCTCAATTGTAGTCAGTGTTTTGAATTATCGTACTCACAGGTTTTTTTCAAAGTTTGGTGACTCATGTGTTTCAGCCGTTACAGTTCCAAAACAAATAGAGTTCCTGATGATTTCTGGTGTAGTTTTCTAGTGATTTCCCGTTTGAAATTTCGTCAAAACGCCAGACAACACTTCTCTACGGTTATGTCACAATTTATTATACTTTTCAAAAGGAATAGCGCAGCTAAACTTTATTATATAATTAAAAACTGCAGGATAGAGTTCAGTACTGTGTGCTCCGGTTCGTTCGGGAACCGATGATGGGAAGTATCCCTATTTATACTACTGAATATATAAATTTCGTTAACAGATGACTTAGTACAAATATAATTATTATAAAGATATACATTACATTATATGAGCTATTTTTATACTTAGTACTTTATGGCTTTTGTGCATGTCTAGTACCTTCCGTGCTACATATAAAACTGTATTACGGCAACGGTAGAGCTGCCTCCTTTAAACTGCTACAATATCGTCACTCCATCGAATCTTCCCACAGTCCTTTTCGCTTTGCATCTCGATCGCCACTTGAGAACCTTTACTCCCCAGCGCGGTTATTGATTCTGCGAGCGATTTGGCCCATCGTCACTTCAGAGTGCTAATCCTGAGAGCTATGTCAGTTACTTTGCTTTTTTGTAAAACTTGGTATGACATAAATAAGATTATCAACCTGAAATGGAAATGGGCTCATCTGGGGTTCATTATTATAAATATCTACGGGTATTTATCGCGCTTATTTACCTTTTTTTATTGACTGGAGTATTAAAGCTACCGCCTCTCGACAGAGTGTAAACATATTGAAACGTCGGGAAAAATAAGTAAATAAACGGGATAAATAACCATAATAATAATAATATATTTATAAAAATGTTAAATTTCAAAAAAAATATTGGAAATGGGCTGTCCGATTTCAACGAGCTAAGGACGACAGAGGGAGCAAACTGGTATAACCGATAAATACTATTTAAATTTTACTAGTTTACCTAAGTGTTTATTTTGTAAGCCTAAAGATATAAAGTCGATTTCTAATGGCTTCTCGCTTACCCCTCACCACTGACGCAGACTTTGACGCATCAGAACGGAAAATAACAATCTAGATGTTTTTCACAGGATATAGGTATATTATATCATTCTATCGACTTACAAACTTAACTAGTTTTATGAATAGTATATCCAATTATAACAAACTCTTAAAAATCTAAGCCGTCACCCAGAGTACCCAGAATGCTGGCAGCATTGCCACGTTGAATGGCAATGCTAATTCGTTGACCGAAATAGAAGTCAGCATTCCGATCTCCTTTGGAATCTATTAGAAGTTTTGTAAGATCTTTTAAAAATTGAGTGTGCCCCAGGAACCCAAGGACCAAAGGTTTCCACCCCAAATGGCTCAAATAGGAAATAATTTCACAGGATTATGCTACCTGTACCGCATACCGCATCATTGTGCAATGCGACGAAGAGATCAAGGCAAAACGGCTGAAGGAAGTCCCAAATATTTGCGTCATGAAAAGTGATGAAGAGAACTGGAAAAATTTACATTATTCTAGACCTGTTAAAATTTTTATTTTATTAAATTTCAGTCCGATGCGTTCAGTATTTTTGGCGTGAAGAAGTAACAAACATCCATCCATCGCATCTATCTATAAAAGTGATTTTGTTGGTGTTAATTTTATGATTATCAGAATAGTGTGATTTCGAAATACGTTAACCCTAATAAGCATTTCAAATCTTGCATGACTCAGTCAACATAAGATATGTTAAATCGGTTCCGTTCTTACTACTTCGGAACCCTAAAACTAGAGCTCATTCAAAGAACAAACGTAATTTGAATTTGTTCGCGCCCTATTATTGATCATCCCATGTTTGTTCCGGGTTCTTTGCCTAATCGAATCGGCGGGAATTGTAGGTATAATGCGATTTGGAGTTATAATGCTAGTTATAATGCTATACAAGTATTTAGTTAAGTGTTTCAGTAAGTATTGACGATAATGACGTTGATGATGACCGTAGATGTGCTACGTCGTAGAGGGTCTACGAAAGTGTCTACATCATTATATCCGTATTGGAGGTCAAGGTACTTAATATATAAAATTGAGAAAAATAAACTTCAAAAGTATGTTACGCGTTGGAAGAATTATTAGCCCCTGATAACAAAGTTGTGTAAAAAGTTAATAAAAATAGATAGTAACGAATATTTTTCGCGTACTTTGTGCATTATACGCAAAAGGTACACGAAGGAAATAAAACACAAAGTCTGCGACAAATACCCGATAAATAATAGTAGGCCATGTTGTTATAAAATTATTTATTATTCAATTCTTTCTCTTTGTGATCATCATCATCAACCTATATTAGTCCAATGCTGGACATAGGCCTCCCCTAATGAGCGCCATAGCGCACTGTCTTTAGCTTGACGCATCCAGCATCTGCCAGCAGTCTTTCACAGATCGTCATCCCACCTGGCCGGAGGGCGTCCTACACTACGTTTGCCGAGTCGCGGTCTCCACTCAAGAACACGTTTACCCCAACGGTTGTCGGTTCTTCGCGAGATATGATCGGCCCATTGCCACTTCAGCTTGCTAATTCTTTGAGCTATGTCGATAACTCTGGTTCTCTGTCGCATGTATTCATTACGAATCCTATCCTTCAGAGAGCCTCCGAGCATAGCTTTCTCTTTGTGATGACGCATCGAAATTAGATCCTTATCTATAGAATAAGTTCTTTCACAAAAAACTCTATACTTTACAGAGCCAACTGAAAAATCCCCTAAGTCAGCTGATTTGTGGTTTTCAATTAAGCCCGCCATTTACACTTAAACGCTGGTTTGCATAAATTTCGCCGCCATTTTTATTCCTACTTTGTGGACTTGTTAAGTTGGATTAAGTATTTAGCGGGAAAGTTTATTATGAATTTATTAAAACTTAATTATGAGGGTAGCTGGAAAAGTGGATGAGGCTTTCACAGGGACGATCATGATGGCGGTTAAGTGTTGTCATGATGGATGGATATGGATCACACCATTGGCGCACAACACAAAAATATTATGTATTCAATTAAATCCTTACAATTTTATGCATTCAATTAAATCTTTACTAAGTAAGGGTTTAATTTTGTGTAAAAATAATAACGCAAAATAGGATATATGGATGGATTTTTTTTTCTCTTTTATGCAAAATCTACTGAACGGGTCGGACTGAAATTTTGAACAGACGTAATTCTAGCCCTGTTTTCATTCATACGTAGTTAATACATAGTTTTTTCTTGTTTTTTTTTAAGTCAGCTTGTATTATATTCATATCAAATTATAAGTACCTAAAGGGTTACGCCCTGTAGCTTCACTGGCGTAAAATTTAGGAAAAGTAGCCATTGTTTTATACCAGAGGCCGAATTCCACTAAATAAATCGCTTCACCATTTAAATAGTAGATATCGTGTCAAAATGTCAGTGTTAAACTCTTTATCGTATTCTACTACCACTAACTTTTTGAGATTCATTCATAACTGTGACGATTACGTTTCTGACTACCAATTTTACATTCTAGTTATGAAAGTCTCTTCAAGCGCAAAAAATAGTAGAATACCAAATACACAAACTTCATTTTAACAATCTTGATTGAATGGCACTATTGAGACCTTTGTTTTGACATTAGTGGAATTTAGCCCCAGGCCTAGAACTACGTCTTTTCAAACTTTCAAACGATGTTCATTCAAAATCATTACACAATTTTCAGCCCAATCCGTTCCGTGAAGAGACTTGAGTCACTCTATCTATTAAAAAAAACTGCATCAAAATCCATTGCGTAGTTTTAAAGATTTAAGCATACATAGGGATAGAAAAAGCGACTTAGTTTTATACTATGTATGATTATTCAAAAGTCGCAAGTCCGCGCAGCTCCTAACCAACTTGCGTAGATCGCCCGATAAAGGAAGTCGTTACAATGTCTGTTTGTTTGTCTAAATAACACAATAGTTATTTCATTTCGTTTGTGGCACAAACTAATGAATGTTCCCGTCCTTCAATGTCTAGTACAAGAGTACACTTGAAGGCACTTTGCTAAATAAAATTAATGCGGTGGAGGTAGTAAGGGAATAGCTTGCAATAAAATAATCAACAAATTATAAAAAATACTTTGCTTTCGCGTGCCAAGAAAACAAGCTTATAAAAAATAGGGGGTATAAAAATTAAATATCCTAATCAATTTAAATCATTACGACCCAATGTTAGTTACATTTCTTCCATTCCTTTTACATTTTAATCCCACTCTTAAATCCCACACTTTAATATCACATGTTTTAAAACCACACTATAATCCCACTTTTTAATCCCACTCTTTAAACCCACATTTTAATCCCACACTTTAATCCCACACTGTATCCCACTTCTTAATCCCATTATTTAATCCCACACTGTATCCCACTTTTTAATCCCGCACATTAATCCCACACATTAATCCCACACTTTAATCACACACTTTAAATCACTTTTTAATCCCACATTTTAATCCCACTATTTAATCCCACTTTTTAATCCCACACTTTAATCCCACTTTTTAATCCCACTATTTAATCCCACTTTTTAACCCCAAATTTTAATCCCACTATTTAATCCCACACTTAAATCCCACCTTTCAATCCCACTTTTTAATCCCACACTTTAATCCCACTATTTAATCCCACATTTTAATCCCACACTTTAATCCCACATTTAATCCCACACTTCCACGTTTTAATCCCACACTTTAATCCCACTTTTTAATCCCACATTTTAATCCCACTATTTAATCCAACTTTTTCATACCAGTTTTTTAATCCCACGTTGTAATCCCACACTTTAATCCCACTTTTTAATCCCACATTTTAATCCCACTATTTAATCCTACTTTTTAATCCCACTCTTTAATCCCACTTTTTAATCCCACTTTTTAATCCCACACTTTAATCCCACTTTTTAATCCCACACTTTAATCCCACTATTTAATCCTACTTTTAATCCCACTATTTAATCCTACTTTTTAATCCCACTCTTTAATCCCACACTTTAATCCCACTTTTTAATCCCACACTTTATCCCACTTTTTAATCCCACACTTTATCCCACTTTTTAATCCCACACTTTATCCCACTTTTTAATCCCACACTTTAATCCCACACTTTAATCCCACACTTTAATCCCACACTTTAATCCCACTTTTTAATCCCACTTTTTAATCCCACACTTTAATCCCACTTTTTAATCCCACACTTTAATCCCACTTTTTAATCCCACATATTAATCCCACTATTTAATCCTACTTTTTAATCCCACTCTTTAATCCCACACTTTAATCCCACTTTTTAATCCCACACTTTATCCCACTTTTTAATCCCACACTTTATCCCACTTTTTAATCCCACACTTTAATCCCACACTTTAATCCCACACTTTAATCCCACTTTTTAATCCCACTTTTTAATCCCACACTTTAATCCCACTTTTTAATCCCACACTTTAATCCCACTATTTAATCCCACACTTTATCCCACTTTTTAATCCCACACTTTAATCCCACACTTTAATCCCACACTTTAATCCCACACTTTAATCCCACTTTTTAATCCCACACTTTATCCCACTTTTTAATCCCACACTTTAATCCCACTTTTTAATCCCACTATTTAATCCCAAACTTTATGCCACACCTTAATCCCACACTTTAATCTCACATTTTAATCCCACACTTTAATCCCACTTTTTAATCCCACATTTTAATTCCACTAATTAATCCCACTTTTTAATCTTTAATCCCACTATTTAATCCCAAACTTTAATCCCACTATTTAATCCCAAACTTTAATCCAACACTTTAATCCCACACTTTAATCCCACTATTTAATCCCACACTCTAATCCCACTATTTAATACCACTTTTTAATTCTACATTTTAATCCCACTATTTAATCCCACATTTTATCCCACTCTTTAATCCCACACTTTATCCCACACCTTAATCCCACTATTTAATCCCACTATTTAATCCCACATTTTAATCCCACTATTAAATCCCACATTTTAATCCCACACTTTAATCCCACACTTTAATCCCACACTTCCACGTTTTAATCCCACACTTAAATCCCACATTTTAATCCCACTTTTAAATCCCACACTTTATCCCACTTTTTAATCCCACACTTTAATCCCACTTTTTAATCCCACACTTTAATCCCACTTTTTAATCCCACACTTTATCCCATTTTTAATCCCACACTTTAATCCCACTTTTTAATCCCACACTTTATCCCACACTTTAATCCCACATTGTAATCCCACACTTTAATCCCACTTTTAAATCCCACACTTTAATCCCACTTTTTTAAAAAAGTTTTTTAAAAAGGGATTAAATAGTGGGATTAAAATGTGGGATTAATCCCACATTTTAGTCCCACTCTTAAATCCCTCGCTTTAATCCCACATTTTTTCAAAATATCGTTTCATTTTCCGATAAATTGCAAAATGTTCATGTTCACGTAGCTTTTGTTATTCTAGGCCTTTTTGTTCCTAAATTTACCTTTTATTTACGATGCTCCCAACTCTGGAAATTTCCCAATCTTACACAGCAGTTGGACAGCATCATGCGCGAAACTTTAATCAAAATTTTCAATATTCCTTTGGATGACCGAGCGTGGCACCAGGCCACTCTTCCTACTAGATTGGGTGGTTTATTTGTTCGAGAAATTTCTAGTGTCCACTCTCAGGTTTTTTATCATCAGTTCATGGTTCTAAAGAGTTAATCATAAAATTTTGGCAAAATGTTCTCAAAATTCTGAAATTACAGGTTACGATGAAGCACTAGGCTTATGGAAAATAGCCTGTCCTGACGCCAATCTTCCAAAAGTCCTGTCTTCTCAGAGGCTGTGGGATGAGCCACTTTGTGAGCTGGTACGGAAAAATCTTATTAATACGTCTACCAGCTCAATAGAACGTGCCCGTCTACTCGCCGTTTCTGAGTGGGAATCAGGACTTTGGTTACATGTTCTGCCTTCTAAAAATCTAGGTACCCTTTTAGACAACAACTCATTTCAGGTGGCCACCTCCTTGCGTTTAGGTTCCCCTTGCCTAGTTGCACACCGTTTGCCAGTGTTGGGAAACCGTGAACAAGCTTGGTCAACATGCATCGGCATGTGTCTCTAGTGCAGGACGTGTGTCTCGCCATAATTCCATTAACGATATCAGTCGTCGGGCTTTTACCAGCGTCAGTGTAGCAGCTACACCCGAACCACGTGGCCTTATGCGAGATGATGGTTAAAGACCTGACGGTATGACTATGATTCCCTGGAAGATGGGTCGGCCTTTAGTTTGGGTTGCCACGTATGTAGCGCCTTCACATCTGGCAGGGACATCAGCAAGGGCTGGCTCCGCAGCTTCATTAGCGGAGTCCCTCAAACGGCGAAAATATGCTAATTTTGCCCGAGGTTACCTATTTGAGCCATTTGGGGTGGAAACCCTTGGTCCTTGGGGTCCTGGGGCACACACAATTTTTAAAGATCTTACGAAACTTCTCATAGAGTCCACAGGAGATCAGAATGCTGGCTTCTATTTCGGTCAACGAATTAGCAGTGCCATTCAACGTGGCCTTCTGGTGACGGCTTAGATTTTTAAGAGTTTGTTATAATTGTATATACTAGTGAGTTATGTGATCTAAAATCAATTACCTATTATTAAAACAAAAAAAAACATACATGTATTAGAAAGGAGTAAGAAATAAAGAAATCAAGATTTTCTGATTTACTAAGGATGAATTTAATGACGTGTCGAAGAGTCCTGAAAGTTCTAAAGAAAATAAATCACTTTTAATTTGTTACATACTCCTCCGACGCAATTAATTTCATCACGAAAACTCGCTATTTTTGTGATCCTTTTAGAACTAAAGGTAATTCCACTTCACAGGTCCATGCAAATCCGGTTCTACAAGAGAAATCCATATCTTGGAGACGTGACCAGCAAAGAACCACTGGCTAAAGTGCTGGCTAAAAGGTTTAGCTTTACGTGCTCTGAAAGATTTAAAATTATAACGTGATTCGCTTTTATAAAACTGCAAGCTGTAAACAACGTGACTGTACTAGGGTATATTCATAACTAGCGACCCGCCCCGGCTTCGCACGGCTTTCTTGAAGTTTTCTTGAAATTACCTAGTCAAATTCAAGTTAATTTTCATAAAGCACCTAGAAATTTTATAAATAAAATAAATAAATTAAATAATGCTCTACAATCCACACAGCACTATCTAGCCCCAAAGTAAGCTACTCAAAGCTTGTGTTATGGGTACTAGATAACTGATATATATAATACATTATATACATAAATAGATATTTTTTTATTATACATATTAAACACCCAGACCAATGAAACAGATTTCTGCAGATCGTGCACAAATTTGTTCCGAGGCGGGAATCGAACCCGCAACCTCCTGCGTCGCAGGCGGACTTTCGCCCACCGCGCCACATCGGTCGTCAAATTATGTACGTAGTACAAATAATTTATAGGGGTTCTTGATAAATTGTAGAGTCAAGAAGCTTTGCAAATTCGTAAGAGTAGGTAGTATATGTATTAATCACTTTGTTTAAGTACGTATACATTGTACCTACTAAGCATTTTATTAAATTCTCCCTCAATCCCTTGGACCTCCAAATTCATAAACTTTCAGAGTTAAAAGAAATTTAATAACACCGTTTTTATTCCACAAAGTTTACAAGTAAAGCTTCTGAAAAATATAAATAAATACTTCCAAACAATACTTTTTCTTTCAATTTCATCACAAGTTTAAAACTTGAACTTTCATAAATTTGTAAAGTAATTTTTCAAATAGTGATGTGGGTGAATTCATTTACAACCGACTTCAAAAAGGAGAAGGTTCTCAATTTGACTGTATTTTTTTGTATTATCTTTTTTCCGGGTGAACTGATGTTAATAATTATTTGATATTGGAAAGCTTGGAAGGTTTTCGAGTGGTTAATTTAAATTAGATCAACATCTGATTAGAGGTATCCGAGTTATCCTTATAATGCGTGAAACATGAAGTCTGTTATAACGAGTTTTGGTACACATATCAAAATAATTAGGTACGTAAGTAAAAACAATAGCTTTAGGAATGTTCATATTATTAACAATTTATTTATAACTTGTTTCTGTCCTAGACTTTATAAACACTGCTGGACAATTAATACAGCATCATAAAGCCTCCAAGAAAGCAGAGCTTGTGATATGGATACCTGCTAGATACCAGAAAACTACCTGTATACTTTTGAATTTATATACTTTATTATATACTGTATACTTTTTTAATACTGTATACTATTATATAAAAAAGTATATAATACTGTATACTTTTTTATATACTGTATACTTTATTTTTTTTTTCTTAATACTTTTGATACTTTATGTTCTCTCTAATTTGTGTGTATTGTAGGTATATCTACTGTTTGTAGTTCTAAACAAATAAACATTCAGAACACCCGGAAGACATATCTGCAAATCTAGTACAGATTTGTCCCGAAGCGTGAATCGATCCCGCAATCTCCTGCATCGCCAGCCCCACCATATCAGTCGCCAGGATAACTTGAACCAATACGTGGAACAAACATATTTTATGCGTTCCTTCCGACTACACAAAATATAATGAGAGTTGTAATAATAATCCTCACTATAAACTTTTTTTGGGTTTTGACAGCTTTATTAACAAAGAAAATTACAAGCAAGGAATAGAAAAATTACAACTAGTATTTACAATTGAAACCATTGAGCTAACTGCAGACGGTTGCAAACAGTCTAAAATTGATCCATGTCAATACCAGTCGGACTAATACTAATAAACCTTAGTAATAAGCTATAAACGTGACAGTTCACTATGTTCTCTATAAATAAAGCCCTAATGAAAATAAAATTATTCCGTTATTTTAATCTGAATTAGAATAAGTATAAATAAAAACTGGAAGTTCGTATTGATGTATGGATGGATATTTGTTCCTTTTTCACGCAAAAACTAGTATTCGGAATCGGTCTGAAATTTTGAATAGACGCTATTCTAGTCCTAAAATAACACAAAACTTTAACCCCACTTTACACTTTCCCCTTTCTGAGATAACTTATCGGAATCTGAACTAAAAAGTGCCATGTATCATAAACCTGACAGTTTTGTGTACCTACCTACTATGAATTTTCCAGTAAAATTTACTACTAGCAACTGCCCGTGGCTTTGCACTATTATTTTTGATAAGGTACCTACTTATTTATATTTTTTAACTGAAGGTACCTACAATTAATTTTCCACCAAACAGAGCTAGCGCCTAGCTAGCGTCATGAAACAATTTGATATCAAAACAACTTTACTGTGAACAATACAATTCAATTAAGTTCTAAAACCTTCCACAAAAGCTAGTAGACTAAAGTAAAATAAACAAAGGGTGTAAAATAAAATGGAGAACAGGAATGTCAAATAACTAAGGGTATTTTATTGTGTTCCTTGGACCATGACAGCGAGAGAGTTTATATTCTATTAGCTTTATTTTATACACTACAAGTACCTACAAAAGCTTAAAGTAGGTATATTAGTTACCTACATGAAATGGGCAAGAAAAACTATCCCCACTTTGATTTAAGTCCCAACTTTTCGGCAAACACTCTCTAAGAGTTTTCAGATAAGAAATATTGATTTGATTTATCGAATCACGGTTTTAGATAGATAAGCTAATGAAATAAAATGAGTACTTATCTGTAAAACGTAAAAATTAAAATAAATAATTAAACGAGGTACGTTCGGCCATGACGGCAGTTGAGGCGTATCGAGAAAAACCTTGTTTCTAGCTAGGTACATCAAAAACTCAGACCGAGAATACTTTTCAAAACAGATTCTACTCCTACTAATATTATAAACGCGAAAGTTTGTAGGTATGGATGGATAAATGGATGGATGTTTGTTACTCTTTCACGAAAAAGCTACTGAACGGATCTGGATGGAATTTGGCACAGAGATAGATTAGTCTGGAATAACACATAGGCTAGATAGCTAGATAGATATTTTATTCCGAAATTCCCACGGAAACGGTAATTACGCGGGTGAAACCGCGGGTCGCTGCTAGATCAATATATTTGGTTATATAAATCTACTTAGTAAACCTCATGTAAAATGCGACGATCCTTTCCATACCAGATATACTAGCTAACTCTAATAATGAAACCGCCAATTGTAGGTCATTTAAAATTGTTTCTGTAAATTGTTCCTTAAGGTGCAAACAAGAGGTACACTAGCGCCACCACTTATAAACCTAATTACGAGCGCTAAATAAAGGTATTTTCAAAATTCACACGTTCAGTTTGTTATACTTTACACAAAATAAGCTTTTTCATTACTCATACTCGGAAAGTAGGTCTGAACATGCCTGAAGAGCGGGTTGAAAGTGATACCTACTTTTCCGCCCTAGGGAGAATCGTTTTCAACTGACAGCTATCACGTTACTATTGAATCATGATAGTGGCAATACAAAATTACAACTACCCACGAGTCAATCTTCTTTAGTTAGGTACTTATTAGCAAATATAGCTTGGCGAAAGTTACGTTTTATAGTCCAGCTGGCCTAGACAATGCAACAATCAGTTAGCGAAAGCGATAGTAGATAAGTCCAAAAATGTATGGGTTTGACATATCCCTTAGATATATCACGTGATCTGTTTTCAACGAATAGATTATTGGTAGACTATTCCATATACTTTTCTATTCCATCAAACGAATCGACAACATCGAGCGATTACTTCATACAAATTCCTAGCCAAGTGGCACTTTTGACAAGCGAATTCGCTTAGTTGCCGATTCTCTTGATGGAATACTAGCGAACGCTAAGACCCTGTAGATATCGAAAGAAAATGGCGATTTCATAAACAGCTGTAGGAAGAAATCATTAGGGAGTGTTTACTGCGTCGTTTGTTTTGTGATTTTAAAATAAATTTAGTGTTAGTGTTGCATACCTAATTAAAAGATGCATAACGCTGCGTTTGCTGTGGTCAGCTCAAAATAAAAATACTTGGTTTAGACGCCGCACAAACTACCATTCTTGGCGGCAATTGGAAAGTGATGATAAAATGCCCGAATTATTGTTTATTGAGCACTTCAGGCTCAGCAAATTTAAACCCTCAAACGTCCCTGCGCACCAGGCGGAAGTTTAAAGTAAGTAAAGTAAATTTATTGATCACAAATACAGGCATGCATAGGCAGATACATAAAACATAATCATATTAACTTAAAATTATTCTTATTATTGGTGGATTTATCTAGATACCTACTAATAATAGTGATTTCCCTTTGATCATTACACTAGGATACCCTGTGCTGTAGATACCAAAATGCAGTAGTATTTATAATTTAAGGTCAAGGTTGCAAGGTCTCCGTGGTTGTAACGTAACATAAATAAACTAAAGAGCTCATGTTCTAAATATTTCTTTGTGAATCGCGTCATTGTTTACAAAAAGTACCTGCCTGTCTTGCGACTTGAAACTTTGGAAGTGTTTTATGATAACGCTTTTGTATAGGTGCTCTTGATTCCTTTAGCTCAGCTGAAGTGGCTCAAATAATTTCAATTTTCAAGAGCTCCCTCCAAAAAGTTAAGTACCTAATTGGTTCCTGATAGACGCACTGCGTTTCATTTCAATTGACTAAGATTTTTTCAAAAAGTAAGTTCGCCAAACCAAATAATTTTTATTTCCATTTCAACTCATCAATTATGCCGTAGAATTTAAATACGAGACTCAAATAATCAAAAATTAATTATAATAAGCCTCCACACGTAGTAAATAATAAAAAAGCTTTTCTTGAATAAAATGAAGTTTTGCATAAACCGGAACGTAATAGAGACGAGCAAAATAAGCTAATGATACATTTGACGTTTACTTTAGAAAACCATAGACTAAGCGGGGTATTTAGCGATCAATCGAATAGAAAAGGCGATCGCTACGCGTAGGTTACTTTGTCTACCAATCGAACTTCGCTATAGTATGAGCGATGGCGATTATAGAAATGGAATCGCTTCATAGCGAAATACTTTTGTGTGGCGCTTCGTGATTTTGAAGTCTTACATAGGTAATAAATGGGAAAGTCTTTGTGAATGTTTGTTATAAGTAATCTCCGTAACTACTTAAGTTATAAACATTAAATTTGGTAAGTACATCGATAGTTTAAGACCATAATTATATAACACATAGGTAGGCTATTAAAATCGGAAAATTGTAACCGCTGTGGGGGTTAAATAGGTTGGTAAAGTAGAGTTTGTATGGAGAAATATTATTTCTTGGTTTGATTCACTCAAAACTCGGTATAAGTAAATTGTAGGTAATGTAAATAATTAAATACGTATCTACTACGTATTTCTTATTTTTACGAAATTGCCCCTAGGAAGTGTGTAGTAAATTTCTGAAATTTGACAAATAAATTTCCATGCGGGCGAAGCCGCGGGGCGCAACTAGGGGAACGAGGGGCATAATGGGGACGCTAAGGAAAAACAGCGATTATAGTATCAAAAAGTCATATTTAAATAAAAACATTAGGTATTCACAGCCTGTTTAGCATTTATTCAAGTAGCATTTGGTATATTCTTCGGTAACGATAACATTTAAATACGAGTAATATAGTTTTTTTTTAAATTTACTAAAACCTTACTAAAACCCCATTTTGCCCCTACCCCGGGGCACAACGGGGTACTGAAAATGGGGCATAAAGGGGTACCTAATAATGTTCTAATTATTCTCGCTATGGATGCAAATATCTTCAGTGTAAGAATTATGAACGCCAGCACAGGCCGTATGAGACCACCGTCCGCACAGCTGGAAACCGACCCAATCCTCTGTTGATTTCAAACAGGTGTTTTAAGCATCAACACAATAAAGACAAAGATATCTTCGTGCTCCTACACCAAATTAGATAATAGTCTCTTAAAAATCAACGCATTCTCCCTGCTTCCAGTCACTTACGTACTAAGTGGCGATGTAAAATGGCCACCCGATGGTGGATAAAACATGTGATTACCGCTTGCGGTTGCGGCTACAGTGAGAAACCCCGTTATGCCCCGCGACCCCATTATGCCCCACTCTCCCCTAGTAGGTAATATCTTATAGTACGATGCGTGATGATGATACTCATACTTAACCGGCATTACTTCGCTTATAATTTTACTTCGTGCCCTACGTACGGTCCGGTGTATTGTTAGCCACTAGGGTACCTACTTTTTTATACAAAAGAAAGATACTTATCCTAAAATAGACAAAATAAAACTAGTACTACCTACCTACCTAGGTAAATAATAACTACAGAACTGTTTTACCAGTTTTAAAGAAAGCTTAGCTTAGCTAAGCTTAGCTTAGCTTTTTATGCATCCCACAACACCCAAGCAAAACACCGAGATATGTACTAGGGCAGGGCACCTACAATCCAGGGCTAGAACTACCTCTATTTAAAATTTCAGCCCGATTGGTTCAGTAGTTATGGATAGAAAGATTATCAAACATCTATACCTTCTTATACTCATACAAACTTTCGCGTTTTTAATAAAGGCATGGAAGTAAAAAGTAAAGTAGGAACAAAGTACATTAGTTAAAGTTCGAAACACACAGAAGCCGGAGGCGGAGCGGAGGCGGAGGAGGCGTGCGAGTTGTATTCTATCTATGGAATCCTATGAAAGCCTACACACACACACCGCAGGCGGTGGCGAAGCAGTGCCATATGAAAACCCGCCACGCCTTCGCCTCCGGCTTCTGTGTTTCGATCTTTATGGATATTCTAAAGCCGCGTACAGATTGCTGTAACGTAACATGCAATGTAACATGAAAGCAGGCGCGGATCCAGGGGGGGGGGTCATGGGGGTCATGACCCCCCCCTGGGCTGGGACCAGGACCTAGGTAGACCACTAATTAAAATTGTTAAACATGTTTTTTTTTTATCACAATACTTATAGATTTTATGTACTTATGTACCTTAAATATTTAATTAATTTAATATTCATTATTCGGGAACGTCAGAAAATAAATTTTGAATTTTACCGCGATACCGCCACCTCACCTTTCATTAGATGTTACATTTCGTGTGACACTGACACTTGCGCGCGCTTTGTTTCGACTAACCGAAGCCTAAACTAGAATCATGTTTTTTAAACTTACGCGATCAGAACACATTATTATAAATATTTACGTACGGGTATTTAACGCGTTTATTTAGCTATTTTTTATATTTCGGTATGTAACAAAATTATTCTTTCTTTACGCCTTCTCGCGAAACGCGTTACCTATCACAAGAAGATTCGATCCCGGTCTTTATTTTCAATTTCGGGATTGATAAAACACGATCCCGGGATAATTCCTGGATTGGACAATTTAATAAAATCTAAGTATCAAATAAAAAATCGCTTTTATTTACTTTCAAAACAAAAAGTAAAAAACGCACACACTTAATTTTTAAAATATCTATTACTTTTTTAAATTCTACTCTTTTACAGTAGACAGATAAAGAACCTTGATAAACCTAATAAAAACAAAATTTACCGTGAGTCAAACGTATTGTTACAACCAAAAGACAAGTCGTTGACGAAGATTATCGAGATTAAATAAATTGTACAAAAATTTTGACTACGACGCGACCGAAGAGGCGGTGTAAGGAATGCTTTTATTTTGTGTATCTACAGTTACATAAAAGATATTGTTTGATAGAGATAAAGAGCTAATTCTAATAAAATGTAAGTTAGTTTAGATAAAAAAAATCCTGTTAAGTTTATAATTTGTGTTTACATTAGGTACGTAACGCGCTTCGCTTTTTTATTATTTTTAACAATTTAAAGAATTTTACTCAATCCTTGAAATCCCGGGATTGGAAAAATATAATCCCGAAATTTTCAGATTGGACCCGGATTGAAAATACCGGTCGAGTTATCACTTCATTTTTTTCAATGGGTTCGTTTTTATGGACGTGGAGAAGTGCCAGTCCAGTTATGGGTAGTTATCGCCTTTCATTCAGATTTAATGATTAAGTATGGATTTTTTCCCTTTTTAGGTATTTTATTACATTCATTGATCTAGGTACGTAACCAGAATGAACGTGTAGGTAGAGAGAGGGTAATGAGAATCGCCTGGAAGGTAATCGTACGTGTGTCGATGAATTTATAAAATGTCTGCTAAATACCCATATGGTAGAATATTTTTATAACTTATAAATGTGGTTTATTAGTTAAAAATAACATGTCAAACACATTTTCAGTCTTCTGCAAGGTTTTCCCCTATCTAATTAGGTTTTCTGTGATCTTGTTAACTTTAAATTCTAAACCGACGTGCATGTATGAAGAAAGTACCTAATAAAAGTGATGAGACAAAAGAGGTGTGCAAGGAAAGTTGTAAGTGGAAATTTATCTCTGCCTACCCTCTGGGAAACGGGCGAGTCTATGTAGGTTAGGTATGTAGTTCTATATCAATTTTAGCGGAGAATAAAAGTCGGATTCCGTTTATTCTGTATGTACTGATAACTCTCATTTATGAATTGTCGTGGAGTGGCTTGGAGTGAAGGCGGTTTGGGTCAGGTTTTTAAACTATTTGGATGTGGTTTGAAGGTATTTTATTCTCTACATCGTTTCACTTTTGGGGAGTGGATTTTCAACTAAAATCTTTGTTATTTTTCTTAAATTAGTAATGGTGAGTATTTTCTTACATCTTTTTCTCTGTCACCTTCAGCTTCAAATAGTTGCCTTCTCCTTGTTCATCCTTCATCTTTTTCTAGTTAGTCTTTATGAAGATTGTTTTATAATTTAGTTTACACTTTGTCGTGTTTGTCACGCTTTTGTGGCCTATGAGAAAGTCTTTGATTCCGTCGAAACTTGGGCTGTTCTGGAATCCTTACAGCGGTAGGTACCAAGTAGACTATCGTTATATCGAGGTGCTGTGATGTCTGTACCTGCGATTTGCTGATGACATAGTCATAATGGCGGAGTCGCTAGAGGAGTTAAATTGTTCAAAGTAATAAAAAACGAAGCGCTTTACTTACCTAATATAAACACACTTTATAAACTAAACTGAAATTATTTTTCTTATTTTATTTATTTAAACTAACTTTAATTATATTAGATTTCTTTTTTATATCGAACAATACCATTTGTGTAACTGTAGGTACACAAAATAAAAGCATTCCTGAAACAGGTAGTGGACCGCATCTTGAGTCGCGTGGTGGTCAAAATTGTTGTAAAATTTATTTAATCTCGATAATCAAGAATGTGATTTTAACTTTTTGTTTTAAAGTAAATAAAAGCTATTTTCATATAATTCATACGTCGATTTTTACTAAATTGTCTACGATCCCGGGATTATCCCGGGATGGCGTTTTATCAATACTGAAATCCCGGGATTGAAAATAAAGACCGGGATCGAATCCTCTTATGATAGGTAAGGCGTTTCGGGAGAAGCCATAATGAAAAAAAAATGTCATATACCTACCTAAATAAAGACATTTTAGTACTACACTAAGTACTTACATACATTAATTAAATACCTACCTACGTTTTACTTCTATCTATGATTATAAAAATTAAATTATAACTTCTTGTGACTTGACCACGACTTTGTGACCCCCCCTGGCACCGAAGCTGGATCCGCCCTTGTGAAAGGAGCATTTCATAAGTGTGGACGCAGCGCGCGCACGAACTGAGCAGGTACGTGTTCGCATCTTTTCCGGCATGCGCGCGGCGAACATAGCTCAGTCTGCCGAAAACACGCGGAGAGAATTTATTATACAATTATTACTGGCTACGATGATTGTCGATGCTTCTATGATTATCATCAATCATGTGAAAAATAACGTAACGTAAACGGCTCTGCTGTAGCTGTGTTTTCTTCCATTCTTTCAACGTTCGCGCGCGTTCCGCAGTACATCCCGTCCACACTGGCGCTCCGACGAGCACACTGCGCGCCCCTTTGTGTTCGGCGAAAAAACCGACAAATGGCGGATCGCGGCGAGCACGAGTTGAAATGCTCTGTTCGCGCTCGTAGTGTGCTCGGTTCGTGCGCGCGAGGCGTCCACACTATGTGAATTCTGTTACATTGCATGATACATTGCGACAGTGTGGACGGCAAATTCTTTCATTGCGTGATACATTGCATGTTACGTTACAGCAATCTGTACGCGGCTTAACAACTTCAAGTCGAATGTAGAATATCGTGAATCGAACCCATTTCTATCCATCCATACCTAAGAAACTGTCACTGTCGCTTTTTTTGCTTATGTCTGCTTTATAAGATGCCAGCAAGAATGTACAAAATACATCCAAATTAAAAAAAATGATTTTACACTCATGTTATGTAAGGTTCATATTATATTTATTTGGTTTTAAGTACTTTAAGTAATAGCTGAGATTATTATGCTACTAATATTACGGCATTTGATTATTTAAACACAAAAATTATCGGAAGAACGATAGCTGAAATAAGACGAACAGATTTTATATCAGGGCGACGACCACGACCCATCCCGTTTCTCGACTCTCGATAATATACCATCAACCGGCGTTTTTTAACTGCCACTGTGCATGGCAACACTGTCTGTTCTGTTCCAATCATTGTTTTCATTTTCATTTCCTTTTTTTATTGGTTGGTCACTTGTCAGTCGTTTGTTTTGTTTTGCCGTAGTCTTGGAATTTATCACAAAATGTCTAACAAAAGAAACAAGGAACTAAACCACGAAAGTGAGAGTGATGAGGATCAAGAATCCGGAAGCGAGAGGGACTCTGACGTAGATTCAGACGGTAATTACGTCGGGGAAAAGGTTAGTTGTGAATATAACCTCAAAGCGCATGGTTGAATTCTTCAAAAACTTAGTTTGTGTAATCCTCAACCAAGTACCTTACCTCTTGAGCTGTCTAAAAGCACTTATTTATGGACTTTTAAATATTATCCAATAAGTATCATCAAATAATCGTGTAGGTATCTGATACGATACCTACACTCCTTGTTCTTATTTACCGGTACTCAGACCAAGTCTTTACCAAGTAAGAAGACTTCTTAATTGGTCTGAGTAGGTACCGGTACGGTACTGGGGTTCTACTTTTCGTATAATTTCTTATTTTGTCCAATAAGTCTGCACCCAATAGCCACTTGTAATTAACTCATTTTATCCTTCAACCTACTCCTTGACTTGTTTAATTCTTGTCTAAAATTTTTCCTATGCCTTCTTGCAATGCAGCTGTGTCAGGGGCTATGCCCTCCTAGGATCACAATTTTATGGCTAAAGTTTTCCTAAGCAGAACCCTAATACTTACCTGTTTGTCCTATGAAAATCAGTCCAGCCATTTTAGAAATTCACCATAACAATAACAATCTACAAAAAAATATGGTGTTGTGTTAAATATGTAAATTACATGGATTTAATTAAAAGCTGACATAACAAAACTAAGACAACAAAAAAAATAATTTGGTTTGTCATAAGTACTAATACTTTACATTAATTTCATTAAAAACTGACAATACAAACAGTTTGTTCAAAAATATTTTATTTTTACATTAGTTAAATATATTCAGGAGCTCCAAGCAGACTTTGAGGGCCGTAACCCAGAAGACTGTGACTTCCACGGCATCAAGCAACTTCTACGCCAGCTGTTTCTCAAATCTGATGTT
Organism: Eupithecia centaureata; assembly: GCA_944547425.1. Lineage (NCBI taxonomy): Eukaryota > Metazoa > Arthropoda > Insecta > Lepidoptera > Geometridae > Eupithecia > Eupithecia centaureata. Next base: position 5,059,105 of record OX155696.1, read on the forward strand.
GACTTGAGTGGACTCGCACAGATTATTATTTGTAAGTTCTTATGTCTTGGTGATTCCTCCATTTTCATTTCTCAGAATTGCATATCTGTTGTTAGTCATTGGTCCAAATTGCGCTAATGCAAAAATTATCTGGGCAAACACCTATTAAGCCCAAAAGAGTTAAGAGACATCACTCCGAAGAAAATCTTACAGTTCTTAGCAGCTGCAAGGGTAAGTGGCGAATTGTAAACGCTGTGTCTTCGATGGTGAACACACAGTGGCAATCACAACAGACCTAACATGGCCGCGGTGGCACAAAAGCCACACGGAGGAAATAAAAATAAATTGTCATTTGAAAGATGATTTAGGTAGTAACAGTTTGGTCTGAGCTACACATTAAAATATCTGTTGTCCTAAGCACCATGATTATGAAGATACTATGGCTATAAGTAATATACCTATTTATTTCTCAAAAGTTACACCTAATACAAATAAATTAGAACTAGTATATACTAGTAAAACATTTGAGCTAACTGCGGACTTGATACTTAATTTATTATATTCACTTGTACAACAAATTCAATAGCCACTAAGTTTTGATTAAATTATCTATTACTACAAATGTCACCTTGGTAATTTCAGCACAAAACTACATTGGCAGTGTGGTGAAGCAATGCTTGGACGATGGCATGGAGGAGGATGATGATGAGGATGATGGCAGCGATGGAGTGTTTGGAGTCACCACACTTATCAATATTACTAAGAGAAAGGTGAGTGGGTAGAACATTTGCTGTACTGCGCTGTGCTATGTTTGGTCAATAGAAACAGAGCGTAGCCTCACACAGTGCAGCACAGCATGGTTAGTTTGTATCCTCATTAAAATATTAGACGAGCGAGTTGACCAAACATAGCACAGCGCAGTACAGCACAGCACAGCTCGATTTAGATTTGTCACCCTAACAATGACTAAAAGGGGTATTACACTACACGTTATTCAGGGACCCTAACCCTAACTAAAAGTGGTGTAATAAGATTTAGGGTCCCTAAGGGACAGATCTGGCAAGCCTTGCTCCCTAATCGCCCTAACTACCGGGCCCTGAATAACGTGTAGTGTAATACCGCTTTTTGTCAGTCCCATAGGATTTCTTAACTAGTTAATCACTATTTACAAGTATCTTACATGCGGACCTATACAGAGTGACAGGATGTAGTAACCATAAATATCAGATCAGTGATGTCTTGGAATTATTCACAAAACATATAATACTTTTAGTAGGTATTGGTAGATTTTATTTATTTTTTGTCTCGGTACTAATTATGTTTGTTGAGTTACTTATTAAATGTAAGTAATTTAGAATAATCCAAGAAATTCTGAGCTAGGGTCCAAAAACTTAAATCTCAAATTTAAGCAGTTCAGTCAGTGAAGAACTGTTGATAGTTTTTTTATTGAAAACTGTCAATTACCATGACTGAAGATTTGTTTGACTATTTTGTGATAATTAAATAAAAATAATAACACAATTTAAGAAAAACTAAAAAAAAAAATTATGACTAAGTAAGCTTTCATTATTCAAGCCTTTCTCTGTATTATAAACATTAAATTATTTGCAGGATGAGCCCAGCATACAGCAAGTCAGAAACCTCCTCACCACGCTGGCTGAAGACAATGCTGACGACAGAACTAAAGCACTTGTCAAGAAAATACTGGCCGATGATTCAGGACATGTTGGCCTTGTTATCAATGAAAGGTTTGTTGATTGTTGTGCTGATGGTTAACAGTTTTGTTGGCATTCTTTTGATATTTGAATAAGGGTGTTTGCAATTGCATGGATTTTGTATTATAACACTCTTGTACCCAATATTTATATCACACTAGCCCCGGCTTCATAGTATGAAACCAAGTCGCTTTTTATGTCCCTATTTCCCTGTCCCTTTGACTGCTTAAATCTTTAAAACTACGTAACGGATTTTGATCCGGTTTTTTTTATTGGTTTATTCAAGAGGAGGGGCGGGTCGCTGAAAGTTCAGACACATGGATGGTATATTACTAGCGACCCGCCCCGGCTTCGCACGGTTTTATTATACTTATAAACCTTCCTCTTGAATCACTATCTATTAAAAAAAACGGATCAAAACCCGTTGCGTAGTTTTAAAGATTTAAGCATACATAGGGACAGAGAAAGCGACTTTGTTTTATACTATGTAGTGATGTAAATTGAGCCTAATAGCTTCTTAACTAAAGATAGTTATTATAATTTCCAGAATCCTCAACATTCCAGCAGCCATTAGCGTGCCTCTCTTTTCCTCGCTGCAGAGTGAGCTAGACAAGGCAGTGAAACGAAACATGCCGTACACATTCCGCTACCTCATATGGATCAGCAAGACTTATAATACTGGAGGTATGTACTAAACCTCCATGAAAAAGTGGTTCTATTAGTTAAATTTAATCCTACTATAATATTATAAACACGAAATTTTGTAAGTATGGATGGGTAGATGTTTGTTACTCTTTCACGCAAAAACTAAGAGCGGATATGCATGAAATTTGGCACAGAGATAGATTATAGTCGGGAATAAGACATAGGCTATATTTTATCCCGAAATTCCCATGGGAATGGGAATGACGCGGGTGAAACCGCGAGGCGCTGCTAGTACTATATAAAAACGCATCTAAATTCATTGCATTCAGGGGAAAAATACCTACCAAATGTTTTGATTCTTACTTTTGTAATCTGGGTTGTTTTCTATACGGAATTAGATGATGAAAAAGTGGGGGCACCACTTTAGGTGCTGGTGAACTGCTTTGTGTTGTGTTCTGTAAGAAATAAAAATCTTTAAACCAAAGTTCAAGTCAAGTCTTCTCGTCATCCATACCGAAAACGAAAGTTTTCAATCAGTGCGTCCTACCCGTAATGACCTACGGATCAGAGACGTGGACACTCACGGTAGGGCTGGTCCACCAGTTCAAAGTCGCCCAGCGAGCTATGGAAAGAGCTATGCTCGGAGTCTCTCTGAAGGATAGAATTCGTAACGAATACATCCGATAGATAACCAAAGTTATCGACATAGCTCAAAGAATTAGCAAGCTGAAGTGGCAATGGGCCGGCCATATCTCGCGAAGAACCGACAACCGTTGGGGTAAACGTGTTCTTGAGTGGAGACCGCGACTCGGTAAACGTAGTGTAGGACGCCCTCCGGCCAGGTGGGATGACGATCTGCGAAAGACTGCTGGCAGATGCTGGATGCGTCAAGCTGAAGACAGGGCGCTATGGCGCTCATTAGGGGAGTCCCATGTCCAGCAGTGGACTAATATAGGTTGATGATGATGATGAAAGTTCATTATGCTATTTTGTATTTATAACATTATATACAATTTCGTTGAAAACATTTGTTTCTATTCCCTTATATATCAATGTAAGTTCAGACCAATTCATCGAGTTTGCAGGAGACCTATGTCCAGCAGTGGACATTTACAAGCTGATGATGATGAATGTGTGTCGGGTTCAGACATAGCACCTACTTGACGTTATGCAGGATTATTGAATAAACCTTGTTATCATAACAAGCTGCTATTGTTTGAATTACCTATTGTTTTATAACTGTCTTTGAGTAATACATGCCTGTAGAAATCAGTCTATGCTGTGTAAATTTCAATGGCTTTGCATTCCGTGTTTAATTTAAAAATAATAACTTATATGATGACCATTTATATCACTGGTATAACGATCGATAGATATGGCGAGGCGGGCGAAGGTCTGCCCGCGACGCAGGAGGATACGGTTATAAAAATATCTATGTATTGTATTTAGTATATATCTTCTTGTACCTAACACAAGCTCTGCTTAGCTTGGGGCTAGATGGTGCTGTGTGGATTTTCCAGCATTATTATTATGACGTTCAGAATTATAAAAGCCTTTAATGCGGTCATCAGTAGACATATTTGAACATCTCAATTTACCAGTTAAAAGGATGTTGATGTGTAAATGCTGATGATGTGTGTAAACAAGTTATAGCCATCACACAATCAATTGAAAAATATATATATTATACTAGCGACCCGCCCCGGCTTCGCACGGATTTATTAAACGTATAAACCTTCCTCTTGAATTTAAATTTAAAAAAACTGCATCAAAATCCGTTGCGTAGTTTTAAAGATTTAAGCATACAAAGGGACATAGAGATATAGGGACAGAGAAAGAGACTTTGTTTTATACTATGTAGTGTTCTTAATTCTTATATTTAGTTACTTAACCAAATCTTTGGTTAAACAAACAAAATAAAGACAAATTCTGAACTACCATTCTAACTCCCATCTTTTCAGAGGGTTCAACAGAAGTCCTATTCGCGAATCAGGAAGAGAAGCCAGTAGCAGACGAGGCGCTAGCCAGCTTCGAGGTAGACGTCACGGAGCAGGCGGACTTATCGCAGTGGGACTACGAAGGAGGCGCGCTCACACCGTGTCGGAAGGTAAATACTACTAATATTAAACGCGAAAGTATGTAAGTATGGATGGTTACTCTTTCACGCAAAAACTTCTGATCGGATATGTATGAATGGCACAGAGATGGATTAGTCTGGAATAACACATAGGCTATATTTTATCCCCGAATTCCCTAGTAGTACTAGTATTCCTATATTTCAACCGACGTCTAACAGGAGCTTCAATTGTTTTTTAGGGTTCCGTACCTCGAAAGGAAAAACGGAACCCTTATAAGATCACTTTGTTTTCAATCCGTCTGTCTGTTAAGATCCTTTTGAAATTCATATCAAATGGTACTGTCCCTTGGAGCAGTGAAAAATCCAACTTCTAAGCTAACGCAATCAAAAGATACAACTGTTCATGCTGCAATTTTTCGATACTCGCAAGAGAATGAAATCCTACAGGGTACTAAGAATCTTTTTTAACCGTGAACTAAGAATCTTGAAATTTGATACGAAGCAACATTTTAGTTACTTACATACATCTAACATCATATAAAAAAAATATTTATAGTGGAATTCGTGGCGAGTCTGACTTGCACTTTGCCAGTTTTATTTGAATGTTTTGCTTATTGTGTGAGCCCATTTAATTTTGATCAAGATCTGACCATTAGTTACTTTATTTTTAGGGTTTGTTTTAGTTAATTAAACCTACCTAGTCATCTAGTAAACATAACACAAGCCCTGCTTAGCTTGTGGCTAGATGATGCTGTGTGGACTGTCCGGAATTATTTATTTATTGTGCTTTTGTTTTAAACTGTTACTAAAGTAGATTTCTTTTTGTTGCAGGTTCTTATCTTAGATGGACACAAATTCAATACTTTAGTAGGACTTATCAAACAAGAAGTGGAGGGAGTCTGACTTGCTTATCACAACTGTGAACTATATTTACGCCATATTATAAGACATATTTATATTTTAAATATAACCTAAGCTTTACTCATGACCTCGTTTTATTTTTATACCTAAAGACATTTTACATTAGCAAAACATCCGAGTAAAGTACACCTAAGCAGTTCTATTCTTATATTTTCGAGGCCTAGACATATTGTCTCGACTCACAGGTTTTGGGATAAAATGAAAAACGATATAATCAGATCAGAGTATAATTAAATTAGCTTAAGTTCATAATCGCTATTTATCAACAAATATACCTATCTATCAACTATGATTACCATATTACACAATTAGAAATTGCACACTTCATTATTTCATACAATATCTGTCAAAGAACAATTTCTTAGATTGAAGTTGAATAAGTATAAACATTTTCAAGCTAGTTATTATAAAACAAAGCTCTCTTTAGCTTGGGGCTAGATGATGCTGTAATTCCAGCTTTATTAACCTTTAACCGCTTCAAAGCAGTTGTGCTCCCAGCTCTCGGCACAATGAATCAACATGCGAAATGGACAAGAAAACATAAAAATAAAACAGAATGTCATTGTGTCATTGAAAACTTATTACTTTTGTCACGACCGGATTGTTTTCGAAAAAAATATTGAGGTTATTACAAATCTATATACAGTTAATCAAAACGTAAGTGTAGGAAATAATTGAGCGCTGATTGTGCGTTTTTTCATACAATTAGGCCAGGTTTACACAATTTACCACAAAAATTTACTATTTGATCACAAGAATAAATAATAATTAGAACGGAATCTTCTTTGACCAAGTCCCGTACTTCGCCATTTACCTACTTCCCTTTCAAGACGTTACGCCTCTCTTCTGTCGTCTAGGCGTGTTGCTAGGGTTGCTTACTGTCAGATATCGATACTTCTAAAGTTAAAATCGCTAAAATTTCTTTATTTTGAAATATAAAAAGTTAAACGTGTAGACTAATATCTCAACCTTGAGCCCGCCCGAAGCGGAAGTTTCCGTTCTACTGTTTTATTAATATTATTTATTCTTATGCCTATAATCCTAACAGACATACACACGTTGCGGCGTTTCCAATCGCTTTGTTTTACATTCCTACCGGCTGTGCAATTACACACAAACCAAACCAACCATTCATAATTGAAATATGAAAGCTATTTCCTTCGTAATTTGCAAATATATGGATGGATAGGACGCAAGCGATTGCCATTGAAATGGCTTTCAAATATCAGATTTGGATGGGTGGTTTTTGCGTAATCGCACTGCTGAGTATTTATTAGAAACTAGCGTTTATTATACCTTCCACTTGAACCTATTGAAAAAATCGCAACATAATCCGTTGCGTAGTTTTAAAGATCTAAGCATACATAGGGACACACAGCGGGAAGCCATTTTGTTTTATTATATGTATTGATGATACAACGAATATTAACATAATAGCACTATTCTATTAAAAACTTAATTAAACTTCGACAACACCTAATACATCAGTAGTTTTTATAAAGACACAAAGCATCCTTCATCATAAAGTCCCTCAGCGAACACAGCCCTTTCAGTATCTTCGTGTTCTGGTCCATCTTCTGAATATCAGATTCTGTTAGACTCTTATCGTGGGCCAGGAATCCATTGATGGCATCTTCTGTCATCATGTGAGCTGGGAGCTTGTGCATGTTGAACTGGGCCGGATCAGGGTTCATAGGCATCGGGGTTAGGGATTTCTCCCACGGGGTTATGTATTTCTGCTCGGAGTGGAGGCCTTCGATGTATCTGTGGGAAAGTTTAGGTTTAAATGAAATCATCATTACAATCTAACAAATAGTTTAAATTTGACTTGTCTAAGTGCTTATTTTGTAAGCATAAAGAAATACAGATATTAATTTACTGAATCCGCAGCCCGACTTCACCCACTGCTGGGTATAGGCCTCCAAATACAGTGGCACAAATGTATTTATACATGTGTACATAATGTATTTATAAATGTGTGTACATAACACAATTTGTGCCACTCCACACGGTTCTGGGCCAGTCTCATCCAGTTTTTAAATGAAATAGTAATCAAAAATCAAAGATAGCAATAAATTTAAACTAGTTCACACTAGTAGTTAGACACGATCTGGTTAGTGTGTTGCACAGTAAAATCGGTATTTCTTGATACTCAAAACGAATTGAGGGTAGTCGTGGATACTGTCTACAATTCTTATTCTCACTCCGAATAAAGTTCCGCGACCATTATAGCTGTGGACACGTAGAGGAAACAAACAAAAGATACGCGATTAATACCTAGTCTTATTTCATCTCCCAAGTGATACATTTTCCAACCTGTTTCACATCCTTACGCTTGCCTTACTGCTATTCTATAATAAAATCATGAGAATTCAGGTATGTAAATGTAGGATTATTTATCAAGTAAATTATTGTTATAATGTTCTCAAATCGCGAAAGATGAAAGATTTAAAACTGGTATTTACAATTTAAACAATTGAGCTAAATATATGGTTTACGTAAAATTTTCTATCTTCAATATTTAGGTAAGGTTCTTTCCATCCATGTCGCCGTCGCCCGGGGCCGGAGTCATCACTGAGAGAGATGCTGGAATACAAAGTACCTGATGTAGGCCTCCGAGTGCGTGACTCTCTGGGCCTTGGGCGGCGCGCTCACGAAGAGAGGGTCGATGGCGGGGCGCGGCGGGGGCGCGGGCGCGGGGGGCGCCCCCTCGCCGGCGCCCGGGGACGGAGTGTTGCGCGCCATCGGCGACATCACTGAGAGAGATGCTGGAATACACAACAAGTCATTAGTCTGCTATTCCCGTCGAGTCGACCAATACGATTACAGTGTAATTCGGGCCCTGTTGTTGTGTAATCATTACACAACAACAGGGCCCGAATTCAACGAAAGGTGTGAATACGGAGATGACGAATAACAGAGCAGAATGGAAGAAGAATACATGTTGTGCCGACCCCACTTAGCGTGGGATACGGTCCGGAAGAAGAAGTAGAAGAAATCGCTTCACCATTTAAATAGTATCGTCTCAAAATGTCAGTGTTAAACTCTTTTTGGTATTCTGCTAGCACACTTTTAGAGGTTCATTCATAGCTGACACGATTACTTTTATGACTACCAATTTGACATTCTAATTACGAAAGTCTCTTCAAGCGCTAAAAAATAGTAGAATACCAAATGCACAAACGTCATTTTAATCATCTTGATTGAATGGCACTATTATTAATAATAAGTCTTTATTTCAGATACAATGATCCAAAGTTAAGAAAGAATACACATAAAAACATAAAAAGCAAACACAAAAATAAATACAATAATACTATACTATCTACATAATAACACTGATTTAGGCGGCAATATCCACCCATCGTCTGAATGTGGTTGTATGTATGTATGTATAACTATCGAGACCTTTGTTTTGAAATTAGTAGAATTCGGCCCCAGTTAGTCTTTTATTCCATCAGTTGTGCTATGTTGCATCCATTCCACCAATAATAAGAACTTAAGAACGCGCCATTATAACGTCATTTTCTCGGCTGATATATATGAAGCGATTGTATTATACCAGATATGTCCTACTTTGCTTCCAGACCGATCGCTTCTCGCGCCTCATGATAGCTGTGAAAAGGACGCGATCCTAGTTAATTCCGTGGCGTTCATTTGGTTTCTATTTTATAAATTCCGGCAATTTGTTAAGATTCCGGGTGGCAACAATTATAAGCCAACACGACAATTACAATGTGCTACTATGACCCCTAAAAATTGAGCGCGGTAAGCGTTAATTGAGTTTCAAAACATACCAGAATTGTACGGCATATTCTGTATGTATGATGGTTTTACTATACATGGAACCAAATAAAACTTAAAAAAGAATGCACTACTACGATCTTAAAATTTTGCTGACAGACAGCGCTGATTACTTTTAAAACATATCAACAATTTAAGGCTTTATTTGATATTGCTTTTAAAACATTTCAACAATTTAAGGCTTTATTTGATATTGCTTTTAAAACATATCAACAATGTAAGGCTTTATTTGATATTGCTTTTAAAACATATCAACAATGTAAGGCTTTATTTGATAACTGCAATGTTATGGTTTCAATTGTAAATACTATTTGTAATTTTTCTATTTCTTGCTTGTAATTTTCGTTGTTAATCAAGAGATTTTGATAGGGTCAAATATAAACTTACCTCCTGGTGACATGACGCCACCACGGATGCTCACAATCTTGGGCTTCTTAGACGACGGCACGAAATTTCTGTGAAAAAAAAATTAGGTTATAATAACTCTTTATTGCAGACACGATCATACAAAAAATTATGAAGTTAATGTTCCGCGTAACGTCACGCCATGCGAAATGGGGCCGAATTCCATTAAATTCAAAACAAAGGTCAATAGTGACATTCAATCAAGATGATTAAAATGACGTTTGTGTATTTGCTATTCTACTATTTTTTGCGCTTGAAGAGACTTTCATAATTAGAATGTCAAATTGGTAGTCATTAACGTAATCGTCACAGCTATGAATGCATCTCTAAAAGTTTGTGCTAGTAGAATACCAAAAAGGGTTTAACACTGACATTTTGACACGATACTATTTCAATGGTGAAGCGGTTTATTTAGTGGAATTCGGGCCATGTTATAGCATCGCGTGACGTCACGAAGCCCCCACTTCTCAACTTTAATGCGCTTTATCTTGGTAATTTTCTGTTTGATTGACAAAAGAAAAAAATACATGTCGAATATTTTTCTAAAATCCTCACACTCACTAAATAGAATAATATTTTACCATCTACACTATTATAAAAAACTCCTAAAAATCTAAGCCATCGCCATAAGGCAGAGTAATTGGTTGATATTATCGTGCTTGTATATAAAAATAAATCACTACATAGTACAAAACAAAGTCGCTTTCTCTGTCCCTATGGCCCTATATCCCTATGTCCCTTTGTATGCTTAAATCTTTAAAACTACGCAACGGATTTTAATGCGTTTTTAATAGATAGAGTGATTCAAGAGGAAGGTTTAAACGTAAAATAAAACCGTGCGAAGCCGGGGCGGGTCGCTAGTAAATAATAAATATCTTGTTCGTACCTGGATCGTTCATGCACCGCCATCATCTTGCCGTTGCCTTTATTAACGTGCAAGTCGCGTACGTGCCTCGTGAGCCGAGGCAAGTTCGGGAAGGGCGCCTGTCCCTTTCGCACGCGCGCGCAGTTCCGCCACAGGCAGGCGAACTCGGTCGTGTTGCCGCCTCGGTAGTGGCTTTGGACGTGACCTGGTGGGACGTAGCCTGGGAGATACGTAGATAGATTAAAGCGGTATTACATTACACGATATTCAGGGCCCGGTAGTTAGGGCGATTAGGGAGCAAGGCTTGCCCGTCCGGTCGCCGCTCTAAATCTTATTACATCTCTCTTAGTTAGGGTAAGGGTCCCTGAATATCGTGTAGTGGAATACCACTTTTAGTTAATCCGTAATTTTTTTTTTATATCTGCGATCAATTCTCTTCATTATGCAGGTGTGTTGTGAGCGCTGGGATTTGCAGGGTGAGAGATCCATTGACCTCTTCTTCCTATTTTCCATAAATCTAACTAGATTATGTGGTGCCTTTTCAGCCTCTTAGGATAGTTGACGGTTGTCAATTCGGTTGCAAGGCGGTTCGGATGCCGATCAAGCCTGTCTTTCTATGTAGTTGAGAATGGTTTGATTGCATCTGGTACTGTATCGATTTCGAAAATAACTATAAATATTAAATTCATAAATGCTTGAACGATCCACTGAGCACTATATCATCATCAGCCTATACCAGTCCACAGCTGGACATAGGCCTCCCCTAATGAGCGGCATAGCGCCCTGCCTTCAGCGTGCCGCATCCAGCATCTATAGCGTTCATAGCATATAATATACCTAGTTCTGAGAATAAACAAGAAGTGACAACGTTTAGGACATATGTATAGATATAAATGGTGGGATACATTTAGACTACTGGAATGTATCATGTTATCTACTTACTATTGGTCCCATCTCCTACACAATGCTCCATACAATCTCCCAGATCCTCGAACTGATAGTCGCAGTTGTCCCATGCGCATTCGTATGTCATTTCCATTTGTGTCTGTAATTTGGAATGTAAATGTCAACGTAATAGAATAAACTGTAGGTAATAATAATGCAGACATATAGACATTTCTGTAATCCTTGTGTTGGATTTATTGCACCTGTAAGCATGTAGTTTTATTTGTCTCAGTTAAAACCTTTCACTGCTGGGCAGCGTTCCATCGATTTAAATTACTAAGAGCTTGTCCAGAAAGGGCAAATTCGCCGCTAATCGTTTCGCGCGAAATCACTCGCGCCTCACTGAGATACTAGACATCGAAAATCGCGCGAAAATACGCAAATATTCAAAATACGCTCGTAAATCGCGTACGCTTCGCCAGACTCTCGACACTCGCGTATTGCGCGCGAGTCAAGATACTAGGGATGCCTTGTTGCGTCCAGTTAACGCGCGAATTAAGAGCGAGAGCTCGTATTGATTCGCGAGTTTTTCGCGTGTTGGTACGCTTCTTGTGGACACAACGGTCGCGCGTAATACGCGCGAGGGAATCGCGGCGAATTCGCCCTTTCTGGACAAGCTCTAACTCTCTCTTCTCCTCTGCCAGTCTCTTCATTAAACGCTGCCGCTCTTTTCTCCCAGTTTGCTGTTTGAGAGGGCAATTTGTTTCGGAATATTCGAAATATCTCGCCTAGAGAACTACAATAGAAGACTCACGTGCGCACATAAATTTCTCCTCTTCCAGTCTCTTCATTGCACCCTGCCGCTCGTTCCTCCCAGTCCAGTCTCCTCATTGCACGCTGTCCCTCGTTCCCCTCAGTTCGATGTTAGTGAGCGCTTTATGTTTCCGACTATTCATATCTCACCTAGAGAACTACTACTACTACGGAGATGAGAGTTATTTGTACACGTGGTAAAAGACTCACGTGTGGAGATCTCTCTCACCTGCTTTGTCAGTCTCTTCATTGCCGCTTGTTTCTCCCAGCTCGCTGTTAGTGACCGCTGTATGTTTCGGAATATTTGAAATATCTCGCCTAGAGAACTACGGTAAAATTCTCACGTGATAACTCTCTCTTCTCCTCTGCCAGTCTCTTCATTACACCCTGCCGCTTGTTCTCCCAGCTCGTTTTTTGTGAGAGCTATATGTTTCCGAATATTCGAGATATCTCGCCTACAAAAAAAACAGTAAAAGACTCACGTGTGCAGATAACTCTCTCATCTCCTCTGCTAGCCTAGCAGCAGTCTCTTCATTGCACCTTGCCGCTCGTTCTTCCCAGCTTTGCTTTGTCGACGCTGGTAGATTACGCCATTCGTTGCCGACTATTCGAGATATCTCGCCTAGAGAGTAGTTGTACGATTTAGAATTAATCTAGTGGTATGGTAAGAGAGGTACAGAGCGGTAAAATGTCGAGTTGATTATTGATTTATGTTTGATTTTGTTCAGAGAAAATTATATCAAAGAGAATGAGAAATACACACTTCATACTCGCTCTTTATCTCCTTTACCATTACCGATTATAAACTAATCATACCTTAGAAGTAGGCGAATCTTTGCGAGACATAACCTTTCCTTTTTCTGCTTTTTCTTGGGTGGATCCTTAGGTAGGCATTGAAATAGAAGCAAGAGAAATTATGTCACGGTCTGAGATACTCTACAAAGTTCTAGGATATACATTTTACGGTTAGATGCAATAAATATAACGTACAATTATGTGGTCTACTATACTACCTGTATAAGCTAGCTAAACAAATATGTTACTTCCTCTAAAGAATAATAAAGAATAAATATACAGGGTTTACTATTAAACTTTTTGAAACGAACAGGCAAAAAAATGTTACCTGATATCTGATTTTTCAATATCTCTAGAAATATTAAAATCGTTAATGTGGATTTTAGTGCCGTACCTAATGATTTTATTTGTTGTTGTTTAATGATTTTATGATTTTTTTGTCTTTGAATTTGAAGTTCTTAGTTTTGCTTAAGTTCTTTGAACATTCTCAGGTGTCCCAGAGAAGGGAATAATGGAAATGAAGCAATATGAGTTTATAGTTATATTTGCAAAAAAATAACCGCAAAAACATTAAATAATCGAAAATCGATGGTTTCGATTGTGTATAACAATCTATGTAGAAGCTCATTAGTAAATAGGGAAATCTAGCGAATTAAGTACGTTATAAATATTCAGGCATAACCAAATCAAACTACCTTAGTGCATTAAATCTAAAATCACTCAAAAATAAAGCAAAACTAATTCTGTACCACAAATTTAAAGAAAACGGGGTAAATTCACTATATTACAATCCAAAATCACTCAAAATTCACTTCACTCAAAGCAAAATTAACTTTTTCACAAGTAAAATATGTGGATATGTTCAATCTTAAATCAAAAACCAAGCATTAATAACTTTTTTCTCTATCACTAATTTTAAATCTATAATTTAAAACATTCTCTACTGAAAATTTGTTACAAGTCCAAGCTAAAAAGCTATTACTTTTAAGAAAATTTTAAGATCTACGCTTTCAAAATATTATCTACAGCCAATTTATTACATGCTTTTAGTCTACAAAAATCATTGGGACTAACCGGATTTCACATTTTTCGAATCCTTGTTAGCTGGGTACAACAAACAGGGTGTTAAGGATTAATAGGATCAAACATTTTTGTATATTAAAGTAGGAAATGTGCTTAGACTAATAATTATGCATATACATCTAATTTCTTAGGAAAAACAAAAAATCTTTTCCATAAGTAGGTTTAAAAACTAGTTTTCATCTGGTGGGCCTCGTAACAAAGCATTGTCATTGGTCACAATCACTGATAATTTTAGCAGTGAGCGAGATAAAATATGATCGATACAATGCATTGAACAGGGATAGCTGGCAATTGGATTTTGAGAGGCGTTTCGGCAGGAGTGACAAACCTTTCTATGACCATTTGGCTTTAGAATTCCGTTCGGCGTATCTTTGCCCCGTGGTCCACCAGATGACAAACAGTTTGTCGCTTATTGTAACACTACTAATGCCATGGTCAAAGAAAGGTTAGGTGATATATAGGTAGATAGATAACTAGTACTAGACATATTCTTTAAATAAGTGAAAAAAGGATTCTCAATTCGATTATATTTTTGTAGATATAGATGTCGCGTAGTCTGCATAATAACTTTTTTCTGTTTGATCAAATGTTTTATAATAAACAAAAATTAAAAAAAAATTAAATAATTATATCTTTTTTAATTTTTAAGCTGGTGCTTAAAAATTCAAATTATTGATTGTCTCAATTCACAGTGGATGGCAGAGATCGAACACTTTCTGTCAAACTGGGGTTAAATAATTTTAAAATGTAACCACATACATACAGGGTGTAAAAGGACGACTACCGAAAATGAAGAGGGTGGCGGATCACAAAAATAAAAAGACAAAAAATCTGAAACACGAATAAAAAATTCTAGCAAGAGATAAAACTGTTGAAAGTACACTGTAGGTACACGTAAATTACTTAGTCGCCTTCGCGCGACCTTAATCACCTGAGGTCACTAGTCACACTTTACCTACTGTGCAAGTACATGGCTTCTTTTTTAATAATTTTCTATTGCTTTAAAATTTATTCATTCGAGTAGATATCATTTCCTAGGGTTGTATGTATCTTGTAGATATAAAAATATGAAGAAAAGTTTTGCGTTTTTTTTTTTCAAAAAATACGTTCAGAATCATGTTCTGATTGCTTCCCTTAATTTTTCGATACAATATTTTTACACCCCGTATAAGAAATATATCGCTTAAAAAGGGTCACGTCTCTGCCATCCAGGTGTGAATTGAGCTATGGAATTATTAGCTATAAAATAAGTAAATAAATTCTTTTATAGACTCGGACACAAAGATCCATAGATTAGATATTAAATGTCACACAGAATATTTTACAGCTAGTTTATAATTTCTTATAATATAAATGAATCCTTAAATTTTAAGAAAAAGAAATTATGATCTTGTTCACCTCATAGTAATCAATTACATATTATTATTTAACATTTGCACACCTGCTTGCGGGTTGAATACATTGACATCAAATAGCAATAAGATCTAAACATGTAATTTATTGTATTCTGCAAATAAATGATTGATTCTGATTGATAATAGAACAATAGAGGCTATAAGTATCAATAACTCACCGAAAGAAGACTCAGGGTTATTAGCGATGATAGCCTTGCGGACCTCGCTGGAGTAGAGTATGTACCCGGAGACCACCTTAGGCTTGGACTCCTTCTTCTTCTTGCCGCTGACCGGGGTTGCGGCGGAGCGCTCGGGCGCTAGTGACGGGTTGTACGGGTTGCTGTTACCACCTGAGGAGGTACACTTTTGATTTAGAATCGCTAAGATGTCACTAATATTAATAGTTTCGGGGCGTTGTCTACACAGACACCCGATTAGAAGAGATTTTTGACCCTTAACTAGACGTTAGTGAAATTTGTCAAGTCCCTTTTCACCCCCTTAGGGGGTGACTTGTTGTTTTTTGTAACTGTTTAACCAGTGGCCCGATTTGCTTGAAACATGCAGGGAACATTAAAAAGATAAAATTACTGAACACGTGTTTCAGGAAGTTTCAAAAAACTCCAGAGAATAGGGTAAACCGAGTTATTAAAGTTTAACATTCGTAGTTTGGCTCCGTAGTTAAATGTCTGTATCTTTTTAATGTAGGATAGGATTCTTATGATCTATTGTTTTCAGTAGGTACTAACAAAACCATAAATTAAAAAACGTATTTCAGGAATTTTTGAAAAACCCTTCAAAATGGATAAAATGGAGTCGTAGTCTAAGCGGACGAAGCCGCGAGCGGAAAGCTACTCGGGATATAATTTGATTACAGGTTACATCATACACTCCAATTCCATCATCGACGACCGATGTGGCGCGGTGGGCGAAGGTCCGCCTGCGACGCAGGAGGTTGCGGGTTCGATTCCCGCCTCGGAACGAATTTGTGCACGATCTGTAGAAATTTGTTTCGTTGGTCTGGGTGTTTTATATGTATAATAAAAATATCTATCTATGTATATAATGTATTTAATATATTAGTTATCTAGTACCCATAACACAAGCTTTGAGTAGCTTACATTGGGGCTAGATGGTGCTGTGTGGATTGTCCAGCATTATTTATTTATTTATTTATTTATATCATAAAGCGACCTACATCCAAGGAAAATTTCAACTCAAATCTATTCCGAAGTTGTGGCGTGAAAAGGTAAAAAACATCTATTCAAACTTTTTGATTGAGCTGAATCAAAACAAAAACACTTGAAACACTTGCCTACAGACAGCGGCGTGGCAGGCGATGCAAGCGACGACTCGTCCATGGAATTCTCTAGAATCATCTCGACGTCTTGACTTCCGATTGTTGTGTTTATCAGGTTTGTGAACTGTGGCTTATTGTCCTGTTGAAAGAAAATTAAATGTAATAGTTCAGACAGTGGTGTCGATTTTGTGGGTACAAAAAGTAACTACTTTGACGACCTTAAATAGTAGATTGTGGCACAGGGAAACAAAATAATATATTGCCAGAGTATATACTACACTGTCTCCTTACCATAGAGTCGACATTCGAGTGCGAGCTGTAAGTCTTCTGCGTGAATGCGGCTGTTGAAGACGACTGCACTTCTGTGGAGGAAGCTAGTGCGGGCGGGCCGATGGGTTTCGGGAAGAAATAGATCTGGGAACAAGTTAAATAACAGATTACTTTATTGTACATATTTTATCCTACTATCCATCTAATATTATAAACGCGAAAGTTTGTATGGATGGATAGAAGGATGGATGTTTTTTTACTCTCTCACGGATGAAATTTGGCACAGAGATAGATTACAGTCTGGAATAACACAAATTCTATATTAATTATCCCGGAATTCCCACGGGAACGGGACTTACGCAGGTGAAACCGCGAGGCGCTGCTAGTCCAGAATACGACTAATCTAACTAGATCAACAGTAATCGATTCTTCGGGAAATATGGCCAGATTCTTGCCACTTTAAATTGCTTATTACGTAGACGATCTACTTTAACAAATAACTAATATATGTTGAATATACGCTATTTTAGGTTAAAATTCATCTATCATCGACTGCGTATAGTAAGACCATAGTTTAAAATCAGTAAGTACCTCATCGACTGTAACCTCCTTGGTATGTTCAAACTTCCTCAGTCCAGCCTTCAGTTTCCGCGACACGCGGTTAGATTCGTCGTACAGAGACTCGCAGACATAAGTGTCGTTCTCAGCTATTTCCGTTGGACGACCTGTACATAAAAATGTATGAATTAATATTATTATTTATTTATTTATTATTATATTATTATTTAAGGGTACCGTCATCATCATCATCAGCCTATATTAGTCCACAGCTAGACATAGGCCTCCCCTAATGAGCGCCATAGCGCCCTGTCTTCAGCTGGCCGCATCCAGCATCTGCCAGCAGTCATTCGGAGAACTTCATCCCACCTGGCTGGAGGGCGTCCTACACTGCGTTTACCAAGTCGCTGTTTCCACTCAAGAACACGTTTACCCCAACGGTTGTCGGTTCTTCGCGAGATATGCATATTAGGGTACCATACTACGGTAAAAGACAGAACCCTATTACTTATACATTTACACTACTACTATTACCATAAGAATAAATAATAACTACGTAGAAAGGACTCTTCTTTGATCTAGTCCCAAACGCCGCCATTTATATACCTACTTCCCCCTTCACCTCGTTACGCCCCTCTGTCGTCCAGGCGTTTTGCCAGGGTTGCTACTGCATTGTACCGCCGCGCCCCGCCGCCGGCGCGCCGTCGTCGCGAGGCGAGGCGAGTGAGAAAAGGTCAACGAACGATGTTCACGTTCCTTTGATTAGGTACCTACCTAATTAGTTAGATAGGGACCTACTAAAACACAATAATATTTAGAAAATATTACTTACATAGGGTATGTATTATCATATAATATGCATTATCTTTTATTGTTACAACCGATCACACCACAATAACTTGACCGTGACGTCATATTATAGAGGTAGGTACCTAACCTACACAAATATTAAAATCCGCGTGCGGCGTCGCCGGCTGTGACAGCCCTACCGCACGTTTAACGTGCAGAATCGCGTAGGCTAATATCGTGACCTTGAGCGCGTTCGGAGCGAAGTTTCCTTTCTAGTCTGTTCTTATTCTTATGCTATTACTAAAAAATGTACCATAAGACTTGATGTTGATGATGTTGCCAATAAAGAATCTGAATCTATTCTCCGACGAACAACTTGGTACCCGGTTAATATATTTTGTTTAGACCCGCATTATGCGCGAGCAAAGAATTTAATTAATTACAAATAATCTTACATTTGAGATAATCGTCGTAGTCCAACACTGCGCATTTGCCCACGATGCCCACCAGTGGGCTGGTGTCGTGCATCGTCGTTAGCAGCACCTCTTGCTTGTAAAATGGCTGGAAAAAACAATGAAATTAAAAAAATTGGTGAATTTAAAACTTAATGTTGTAGCAAAAAGTAAACCCAGTTTTCAAATTACAACTGTATGCTTTAATCATTGATATAAACAAACTTTATTAACAACGAAAATTACAATCAAGGAATAGATAAAATTACAACTAGTATATACAATTGAAACCATCATGATATCATTGATATTAAATTTACAAATAACAAAATATACAAATAAAAACTTTGTATGGATATCTGACAGATGTTTGTTCCTCTTTCACGCAAAAACTACTGAACGGATCGGCCTGAAATTTGGAATAGACGTCGTTCTATCCCCTGGAATAACACATAGGCTACTTTTCTTCCCTTTTCATTCCCATGGGATATCCTTTAGAAGTTTCCATAGAAAAACGCGTGTGAAGCCGCGGGCAGATGGTAGTTAAATTTATAAATTGCTTATTAGTTAAAATCACAGATTTCACAATAACTAATAGACACTCCTAACGCCATTTATTGTAATTTTTTGGACTGCAAAAACTTAAGTATGGAATGAGACCCCATGGTTAAAAGTATGCAAAAAGGTATTTTTTATATTTCTCCTTATACTATTTACTATAATATGACTTACTTTATTGATGATGTTAGCGACCTCAGCTGGAAAGATGAGGAATGGTCCACGAAAGTAGCATTTGTTACTGAAATAAATATTTGGTATATTATCATATCAACAGAGATAAATCAAAAATTCCTCATGGTTGAATTTAAAAACTAAAAACGAATAAATAAACAAAACATTTATATAAATTAGAACGACAGAAACACGAAATTCTTATAATTGTTTGTACTTTCTGCTTTTTCTTTAATCTTACGGTAATATTTTTAAGTAAATGAGCGAAGCCGGCGCTGACAGCTAGTGTCGTAAAATTCGTCATAGATGAATGAAATTGTCATGTCAATATTCAAGAAGACAAACAAAAATATACAGGGTGTAAAAAGACTACTATCGAAAAATGAAAGGTGGCAATCAGACCATGATTCTGAACATACTTATCGAAAAAAAAACGCGAATAAAATTTCACCTCTCTAAATTTTTTTATTTTTTTATCTAGTTACACACCCATAGTACAACACTAAGAAAACATATCAACACGAATAAACAATTTTTAAAAGCAAAAATAAACAAATTAAAAAAAAGATGTAATGTATTGCACGCAAGTGAATGACCTCAACTCAGCTGTTTATGGACGCCCGCACCACCGCTCGACTGCGCGAGCGAAATGGGTATCTATCTATCTACGCAAGATACATACATACGCTAGGTACGCACGTAGGTTACCGCGCTGCTCGCTGGTGGCTATCTGTATTTTGCCGTCTTGGCATAGAAAGAATACACTCGATTTTCAATCTGAAGATTGTAGGATCGAACCCTTCCTAACACTTCTACTTCTATTAACAAATTGAAGATATCATTTACATTTTACCTACCTGTTCCTACTAGAATAGAATAGAAAACTCTTTTTTATTATACTTAAACCTAGGTACCACACAAAGAAAGAAAACAAAACAAAAATACTGCATACATAGTATAAAGGGCGGTCTTATCGCTAAAAGTTCTCTCATTTCTTCCATCCAGGCAACCTTGGGATGTAATGTATGACCATGTATACTACTATTATGTATTCTGTGCTTTTTTGGTTCAGGGTAAAAAGTTAATTCTAGCTGGAAACGTTCATAACTAAGTAATCCTTTTACTAGTCGTAGTATTCAAATATTCCCGCGAAAAAAATAAAATTATCTCATAATTCTGTGATAAAGATTTTAAAATGAGTATGTACATTATGAACCTTATTGGATACTGAATAATCTGCTTTGGTATAGGAAAACCTTATTCCACTCTGCATAAGGTTTATAAGAGCAGCGGTGTTTTTCTTTGTCGGGCGCGGAGCGCCGCGCCGTGGGTCGGCACATAAGAATAAATAATGGTCGGCACGCGGCCAGTCGGCTATAGTCAAAGGAAATGTATGGAAAGGAATCTAAACTTTATTTAATTAGGCATAAGGATTATAACACTTTGGCTGTCGGCATTTAAAAACGGATTTTGAATGCATAACTTCTCTATGTAGGTAGGTACATAGTGCTTGTATTATTTTTATTCGTCTTTTAGTCGGTGTTAGTATTCGAACTTGCGCGGTCGTTGCGGAAATTTGCGAATACTGTTTTGTTTTGTGAAACAGATTTTTAGTGTGGTATGCGTGTTTTTAAAGTTTTTCTTAAGTACATGGTCTTAGTGTAGGAAGGTAAATAGTGGAAGTTACTTTCTGTGTTTTTCGGTGTGTTTTATAAACATGTTTAGTGCGAGGGAGTATGGACAAATGCTCATGATGTGCTATGGAGAATGTGATGTGTATCGGTTGTGTTTAGTAAGTGTGTTTTATTTGCCAACATAATGTTCAGTGCGATGGAGTATGGGCAAATGTTTGTGTTTCTTATGGTGAAGCTCTAGGAAATGCGCCAGAAGTGTTGCGCATTTACTTAATGCGAAAGATAGCCGAACCAGCTGAAGATATCATTTACATTTTAATGCTGCTGCAGCTGATGCTCGTGTCTTTAGGTAAGTCGTGAAATATCTACCGTGTACCGACAGCCTAGGTACTTGCTATAAAGACCTTACCTTAAACTTTGACGACTTATAACTTTACTAGCTACCCGCCCCGGTTTCGGACGAGTGTATCACTACATAGTATAAAACAAAGTCGCTTTTTCTGTCCCTATGTCCCTTCGACTGCTTAAATCTTTGAAACTACGCAACGGATTTTGATGCGGTTTTTTTAATAGATAGAGTGATTCAAGAGGAAGGTTTATACGTATAATAAAACCGTGCGAAGCCGGGGCGGGTCGCTAGTAAACCGCATCAAAATCCGTTCCGTAGTTTTAAAGATTTAAGCAGTCAAAACGATTACGACCATATCTCGCGAAGAACCGACAACTGTTGGGGTAAACGTGTTCTTGAGTGGAGACCGCGACTCGGTAAACGTAGCGTAGGACGCCCTCCGGCCAGGTGGGATGACGATCGCAGATCGTCATCCCATCCCATCGAAGACTGCTGGCAGATGCTGGATGCGTCAAGCTGAAGACAGGGCGCTATGGCGCTCATTGGGGGAGGCCTATGTCCAGCAGTGGGCTAATACAGGTTGATGATGATGATGATGATGATGAAGCAGTCAAAGGGACATAATGATATAGGGACATAGGGACAGAAAAAGCGACTTTGTTTTATACTATGTAGTGATGTACTTATGTTATGTAGTGAGTGATGCGTCGCGCGCGACTCACGTCGGCGCGGCGGCGTAGGTATCGAAGTGGACGCGTACATTGCTTGCAAACAAAATAATTGAAAATCTTTAAACATGTTTATCTTCGGCTACAATTTTTTTTTCGGCCTGCGGATTTTTGTTTTGTTTAAGTTTAAAGGTGCTTCGCCATCCCCCTTCGTTTTCGATAGTTGTCTGTTTACACGCTGTATAAATAATCTAATACAAAATTGTACGGCCTCTTACAAAGAAAGAAGTTTTAATAATTTGTTTGTTTTTATTTGCTGATAATTATTGCAACACACATGTAGTTTTGTCGACCTGGACTCCCGAACAGACTGTGTTGTACTGTTCATAGTACTAAAGTACTATGAACTGGCGAGTGAGTGCTTAGTCTCTAAAGAGACTAAGTACTCACTCGCCAGTCTCCCATATAGTGTCGACCTGGGCTATCATCTGCTTGCCTCCGTCCGTGACGACATACACGTAGTCTCCGGTCTTGATGACCGGAAAAGAACTACTATGAACAGTACAACAGTCTGTTCGGGAGAACAGACTGTTGTACTGTTCATAGTACTTTAGAGACTAAGTACTCACTCGCCAGTCTCCCATATAGTGTCGACCTGGGCTATCATCTGCTTGCCTCCGTCCGTGACGACATACACGTAGTCTCCGGTCTTGATGACTCCCGAACAGACTGTGTTGTACTGTTCATAGTACTTTAGAGACTAAGTACTCACTCGCCAGTCTCCCATATAGTGTCGACCTGGGCTATCATCTGCTTGCCTCCGTCCGTGACGACATACACGTAGTCTCCGGTCTTGATGACTCCCGAACAGACTGTGTTGTACTGTTCATAGTACGTGTTTTCGTCGTCTGTTCCGAGTGGGTTGTACATTACTACGTCCTGGGGAAAAAAAGAGAAATCTAATATTGGTTTGGCGCAGGACTCGCGCCGAATATTAAGTTTAGGTTTAAACATTCTCAAAAAAGATACGAGTTAAAGCTTTTTGTCGTAAATCGTTTTTACTTTGTGCAAAACAACCAGCTAGTTTTCAAAAATGTGATCTTCAGAATTCAAATACCAATTGATTGAAAAAAAAATCACGATTTAGTTTGTTTTAGGAGTAGAGAGGTTTAAATTTCCCTAACCTACTTTTGACACACACAACCCGCTGCTCACATTGAAAACGCCCTTAGACTTAAACCAAAGAACAAAACACGGAGAGGAAGACTTCTTTCCTTAAAAAATGCTAAACTATTAGAGAAGACAGTCACTCGACCACAGGTATTCCTACACCTAGATCGAAATAAGTTACAAGATAAGCTGCAAAACTATTGTAATATCCCTCAATGTTTTTTGTTTTAAAATGTTAAAAAACTTAATACTATAGGAAAATAACTCGTATACTCACAGGTCTATCTTTTTCCTGCACATTTTCCAGAATTTCCAACTCGGCGAGCTCATCCTTGTGCTTCTCTAAGCGTTCGCGGAACACAGACACGTTTCTTTGAGGCTCTAACGGCACCTGAAAACCAACACTTGTTATTATAAATCTTTATGATTGTAAGTTAAAAAGAAAAATCGTTCAAAAGAATGCTCTTTTATTCTGTTGTGGCTCTAGAAACAAATACAATGCAAAAAAATAATAAAACATGCATCACAAATTTTTTGTTAGACTACAAGTTTGCCTGGGAGAAATCGCTCTCAGCGATAAGGCCGCCTTTTTGTACTGTTTATTATTTTTAAATTTTCTTGAGTACAAATAAAGTGTTCATTCATTCATTCATTCATTCAAGTATTTGATGATAAATGTTTTTTAAAGAAACAATTGACACTGGGATGGTACGCGGTGGGCAGTTGTGTGTCAAATAATTTTAAACTCTATCTACATGACTACATAGTATAAAATAAAGTCGCTTTCTCTGTCCCTGTGTCATTATGTCCCTTTGAACGCTTAAGAAGGCTAGGAACCTCTCCAAATCTCAGCGGCCGATCCGTGTGTATTTGTTGCTGTTTCAAGTCGAATGAAATGGAGCGCGTTATGAGTGAGAAAGAGCGTCTAAACGAGTCAAAGTGATCGTGTCACGAAATACTTTCGTCATTACCGTTAAAATAATAGCCTCTCTGGATTGGATGAATTCAGAAGTTCGTTCGACTAACGTCAAGAAATCTTGTCAGGAAATTAATGACGTAATTTTAATTTCAAACTACATCAAAAATTATGAATATGGATTTTATTCCGTTACTACCAAAAACCCGTGGCTTCGTCCGCGTAGAATTAGATTTTTTAACCCCCATTTTAAATATCAAAATCCTGAAATACGTATTCTTTCACTCATAAATCTTCACTACTAGTTGAACAATTCTCATACAAAATTTAACATAGGTACCTACCATCTTACCTCTTTTCAGAGTAAATTCAGAAAATTCGGTATGTGTACTTTTATTTTGTATTTGAAGTCACACTACGCATTAAAAAATTTCATAACAATGTTTGCATCCCTTTTCACCCGCATTAGTGCTTTTACTAGAAAAGGAAGCTATTTTCAAAATTTCAATTTTTTATGTAGCTGCAGCTTATGATGATGCATCAGTCAGTCAGTTTGCTTTGTATATATCGATAGAATATGACGACCCGTCGAGCTCGGTCGGCTCGGCCCGTTCGGCTGCGTTCGCCCTGTTTCGTGAGTTGTTATATTTCCACCAATCGTTCGATGCAATAATTGACTGGGTCTGTCAGGTGTCATTCGGTGAACGCTATATTTGATTGAGCCTGTCAGCTGCCTGTCGGTGAATGGCTGAGCCGTCTGACGATGACGACTCGTTGTCGGTCGGCTCGGCCCGTTCGGGTGCGCTCGCCTTATTTCGGAAAACGTAACATTTTCCACCTCCTCTGCGTCTTCCCGCCCCCTCGCGTGAGCGAGCGGTGGCAGAAACGAGAATGATTTTAATTTTTTTTGATACTATTTCGTTGCTTTCGATTTATTTTGATTAAACTATTGTTTTCTCAAATATTTTTGTATATCCCTAGAGTTAAATATATTTACGAAGGGCGCACCGCGACAGATTTTCGAATAAAGGTGTTTATCATGCATAAAAGATCCCTTGAAAATGACTCGATTTAGTGTGAAAATATGGCAAATCAGTTTCGCTCTTATTTAATGATGATTACGTTTTTTGAAAAACTAAAACGGTGCACCCGTAGGTTATTCTTATCCAATATTGTGTGCTAAATTTCATTGAAATCGAGCCGGTACGTTCCAAATGAAACGAAAGCAGCGTTTGTATGGGGGCTCGGGTGTTCACACCAATCTTAAATCTTTAAAACTACGCAACGGATTTTGATGCGGTTTTTTTTAATAGATAGAGTGATTCAAGAGGAAGGTTTATACGTATATAAAACCGTGCGAAGCCGGGGCGGGTCGCTAGTATAAATATAAAACAAGCTTCGCTTAGCTTTGGGCTAGATGATGTTGAGTCCAGCATTAAAACCAACAAATAAATACTCGAATTGATAATGGCAGTAACCTTTTCTTTGTTCACCAAGATTGTATTCAGATCTCAGACCCTCAAAAATTATTTTTTTTCTGATCCAGATTAACTTACAAGCTTTTGTAAGTATGGATGTTTATTACTCTTTCACGCAAAAACTACTTAACAGTGTTAAAGATCGACTCACATCTCTCGGCACAAGGGAATCCTTGTCTCCGCTTTCCCAGACCTTGATCTTCTTGAACCAACGGTGCTTCGTGTTGTACCGACTCTCACACACATAGATATCCTTATCGGCGAAACCTGCAAACAAACATTGTATTACACACATAAGTTATGCACGCTAGTGGTTTCTATTTTGCTTCTTCCACAAGTGGACAAAATATTAAAGCGAAGGGAAAATCAATTTAATTCGTAATAACTGGTATTGTCTCTTGGGGCTCTGATAACAGCTTCAAACCGGTTTGGTATATTGAATAAGAGGTTTAATACTTTGATATACATATAAATGGAAGACGTATCTGTTCAAAAAAAAAAAAATTCTATAAGTACAATAAATATACTATACTTAAATCAAATGGGTATTTATCTTGTTCAGATAATTTTTTAAGAATTTTTTAAAGATACAAGTAGAGTCCGATTTACATTGTGTTGTCGTTAAGCGTCATTGTTTGTGTATGTGTGAGTTACCTGCATATACCATTGATTCATCTTCGCGTTGCCGGTAGCTGCCTTCCGTAGGACATTTGATAATAAGCTTTATATTATCAAGGAATACAACTCAAAATAACTATTTATGGGAAAATGGTTCGCTATCATTTGCTTAATCTTTGAGGTAAACTTATTAACAAAATTGTTACCATCCAAGGCCATACACACCTTCGAACTCTGTGATGGTAAATTTCGCAGATAATTTATTACCATAAGGGTCAATACAGATCAGACGGAAAATGATTGAGCACTTTGTAAGAGGGTTTAAAGTATGAACCTTATTCCATTTAGACAAAGTTGATAAACGTATGCAACATTAAAATCTTTAAGGTTCTAGACAGATGGACCGCATTTCAACAGTCAAAACAATCCAACCGCAAATTGCAGTTTGAAAACAGTTGACACGAATGCCATAGAACTGCAAACCAAACCCGCAGTTCGATTGCAGTTCAATTGCAGTTGTACAGTCGTGTAAACTGCACACCGACTACATTCAAACTGCATTCGAATTGCGCCATACCCATATATTCGCAGGGGGGAGCGTTAAAGTAGGGGGGGGAGCGTTTAAGTAGGGGGAAGGGGGTTTAAGTAGGGGGGGAGCGTTAAAGTAGTACGGACGAAGCATACCTTGAGGTTTAAGCTTGAAGTATTCCTTCACGTTCATAACGTAGCAATGGCCGACGATTTGGTCCAAGGGCACTGAGCGATGCTGATCCGTCTTGAATACCTCTTGCTGGAGGAACTTCCGAGTGTGGAGGTGAAAGGTTTCTTGAGGCCTGTGGGAAATAGATGTGGGAATTTCTGACAGCTTGATTTGAACAGTTGAATTTTAAAAACATTGTTTCGTCAAAAAGTTTTATATTTTTGACATAATTAATTAAAAATGGTAGGTTATAAGTACAATAAAGAGTTATCTATACAATACAAGGGTAATAGATATAAAAAGAAGTTGCACAATGGGCGGCCTTATCACTAAAAGCGATCTATTCAATTCTATTGACTAACCTGTAGTACACATTAGCGTATATCATCGGAACGCCTTCGGCATTGGTCCAAACCCGTTCAATATGCACTATAGAGGGATCCTTATTGCCTTTCTCAGGGTGGATGTAAACGAAGTCTCCCTTTGTGTACTGAGTTTGCTGGACCGGCGTACCTGTCATGGAATCGTCGTTGCTTGATCTGAAATGTAGACATATAGATTATTTAGAGATAGGTATTCGTTAAAATGTTAAATAACATCGTAAATGTTTACGATCCAGATGGGACTTGAACACGTAACCTTACCTCAGAATAGTTTATGTTTTTTTTAAATAATAATACTATTGAGGAAAAGCAGGTAAAGGTTAATTATCACCATTTTGCCAAAATTCACGAAACTCAAAACAGATAAAACCACTATATTTTCAAAATATGAAATTTTTTTTTCAAACTAAAATTTCTTTATTCAATAGGCATAGGTACATGTAATGCACTCAGAACAGTCAAATTACTTATAACAATAATTAAAGTTAATAACCTATTACAATCTAGAATTAATTTTAAGATATAATGATAATTTTTTTATTTGTGAAATATCACACAGAAAAAACATATCACATTAGCGACAAATCCGCAGAGTGACCTCTCCTATTTTGCAGGCCAGTAGTGGCAAAACATGTTGGTCATACATAATCTATTTACAAAACAACATAATTTCATGCTCGCACCATGTCAATACCCATGTTTGATGGAAATAAATGATTCTTAGTCTTATAAAATTTTTCCTAAAATTCTTATCCACTAGTCTTTAACACAGTGATATGCTTTGTCTTGTAGAAGGACAGCGCAGTAGACTGAAGAGAATCCTGTATACTGCTAGCCGTTATATGGTGGATAGTAAGGGTGACAAATCTAAATCGAGCTGTGCTGCGCTGTACTGCGCTGTGCTGTTTGGTCAACAGAAACAGCGTAGCCTCACACAGCGCAGCACAGCACGGTTAGTTTGTATCTTCATTAAAATATTAGACGAGCGAGTTGACCAAACATAGCACAGCGCAGTACAGCACAGCACAGCTCGATTTAGATTTGTCAACCCTTAGGATGGTACAGTGCGGTACTGACCTGGTTTCCTGGTCTTCATCCTCGTTCTCCTGCAGCAGCTTGCACTGTTTGACGAGCTCCACACTAGTGGTGACAGTGTGTCTCGAGTGAACGACAGCGCGGTGGACTGAAGAGAATCCTGTATATCTGCTAGCCTTTAGAGGCGTTATATAGGGGATGCTAAGACTTTTACTGACCTGGTTTCCTGGTCTTCATCCTCGTTCTCCTGCAGAAGCTTGCACTGTTTGACGAGCTCCACACTAGTGGTGACAGTGTCTCGAGTGAACGACAGCGCGAAGGACTGAAGAGTGTTGGCACAAAGGAGGTCTCGTTGGGAGATGAAGTATGCCGTACTGACCTGGTTTCCTGGTCTTCATCCTCGTTCTCCTGCAGAAGCTTGCACTGTTTGACGAGCTCCACACTAGTGGTGACAGTGTCTCGAGTGAACGACAGCGCGGTGGACTGAAGAGTGTTGGCACAAAGGAGGTCTCGTTGGGAGATGAAGTATGTCTGCAGTTCTACTGAGTCTTCGAAGATCTGGCTATCGGTTCGGGATAGGCGACGAGCTCTGTGGAATGATATGATAGATTAGCTAAAATATTGTTCAGGTTTTAGATCATCATCATCATATATGAGTCCACAACTGGACAAAGGCCTCTTCAGCTTCGCGCAATCGCGCTGTTAACAATATCTGACCTATATACAACTGTCCGACATCAACTGTCGGTCGAAAGTCCCCGGGTATGTGGGTCAGTTGATCAAACCCGGTACAGGGAAGATCTTCTCCTGTACTTAACCAGTTTGGAGGAATACCACCATACCCCCAAATAGTGATACGAACCTCTCAAAGACCGAGAACATGTCCTGCTGAAAATGGTCCAGTCGTTTGTACAGTCCTTTGTCCAGCCTGCGCTTCACGAGATCTAGTGAGATGGCGCGGACTTTCTCCCCGTTCGAGCCTTCGTCGTGTTCTGGAAGTTCCGCCATGCTGTCTGAGTAGCATCTGGAAAAAACGTGGATAGGAAATTACTGAGGTGATCAATTAAAACACTTATCTTGAAGATCTGTTTCAATTAATCGCCTATGTAAATTTCTTCTTCTAAGTTGTTTCTTGTAAGGCCTTAGCTCAGCAGTGGGACAGTACAGGCTAAGAAAAAAAATCGTTTGTTATCACTCTCAACAGTAAAATCTAAAATTATGGTATTGGTGTTTGAAAATTATTTATCAGAAGTATGCATTGTAGGAAAGAGCTCAAATTGACCTTTTTTTCTTGTATTTGTGTGGTTGAATAGTGTTAGAAAGTTTGTCTGTCTTCGATATTATTTATCTCTACCATAAATGAATAAATAATAATAAATAAAGTTACATGTAAATTGTATGTACATTCTAAAAATTCATTCAATGAATGAAACCCATATTCAATATGAGGGCAACATTGAAAATGTTCTTTAAATGTTCAGAAATTTTAAAAATCTTATTGCAATAATTGCTAAACATGCGTGATAATCACAAGATTTAAATAGACCTAAGTAAAATTGAAATACTTAAGTGTATAAAAAAAAAGAAAAAAAAAAGAGTGAAATAATCACATATACAAGCCCTCCACCAAGACAAACCAATTCCGAAAGTTTATAGTATTATTTTATCTGTGGTGTATAGTTCCACCCGGGAGGAGTAAATTTAAAAACAGCGCAGTATGCACATGAATACTGCATGCAGCAGAAGCTGAATTTACTCTTTTGTCTTCATTATTTAGTTAGTATGGTAATCTGTTTTTACTTAGTATAATTAGTAGGTCTAAGTCAATAAACGTTTTTTCTTTATTTCTCTCTATGATATCGTAGATTTTATAAGCGAGTGGTGTATCCTCACCTGCCCTCTTCATCCTGATGATTGTAAACGGTAGTGAACAGATTCATGAGGAGTTCTTGGACCGCTGCCGGCACGTCTGGCACCGCATCGTCGTCTTCACGGCTGTGGTAATAGAGCATCTTATTGCTTGTGGTATAAATTACGCATTATAAAAGGTGTATGTGTTTATGTGTGTTTGTCTGTCAAAGCGTGTTTAATTTCATACTTAGATATTATTTTCTTAACTGTGCGGTTTTGATTTTTATCATCATCCTATATTAGTCCACTGCTGGACATAGGCCTCCCCTAATAAGCGCCATAGCGCCCATCTTCAAATGCTGCATCCAGCATCTGCCTGCAGTCTTTCGCTCATCGATTTGCATCATCAACATCAGCCTTTATTAGTCCAATGCTGGACACAGGCCTCTCCGAAAATGCGCATGCCATCGATTTTTTTGTTTGTTTTTGTTGTCTGTTTTGTCGATTTGTTGAGATCTTGAACTAATTTCTTCAAGACTTTTGATAAAATTTTCCTAAGTGTGATAAAATATTTTATGACTTAATTACTATTTATATATTTTATGAAATATAATATAATAATTTCATATTTTATGACTTAATCGTAGAGTAATTTTATAAGTAATTGTTTTCGCGAAGTTAAGCCTGTAATTATATGCCTAAAGCATTAACATTCAAATATTCATTCATTTTTGTTTATTACCTTAACATCTGCTTCGTCTGTAGACAAACCCGATGCAAAATCAACGCATCCTTATAGATCTGAGAATCCGGTTCGTTATACTTGCAGGCATTATCGAACATCAGTATAAAGTCGGAAGCCAATTCACTGACAGCGTGGTAATGGTTGTTTTTCAACTTCTGAGCGATCTTTTCCATGTCGATGGGGTTTTTAATTAGTTCGTAATAATCGGGGTATTCCACCTTGCTGGGGAGCTTCATAAAGATTAGAGCTAGTTGGCGGTTTGCTGTAGGGGAGAGAGGATAATTTAGTGCAGTTTGGTGGTAGCTAGCTTTTAACCGACTTCAAAAATACGGAGGTTCAAGCATTTGACTGTGTTCTTGCGACATAACTTTTTCTGGTTTAACTGGTTTTGATGATATTTTTTTTAATTTGAAGCTGGGGCTTTTCATGTGATCCCATATTTATTAAGGACAAAACAGAATGTAATCAAAAATAGTATAATAAGTCTAGTCTAAGTCTAGACTGTATGCTTAAATATGTGTACATAGGCCTGATAAAAGAGCATACTTATATGTTATAGTTTAATGAAGATCTAACTAGTAGTTTTTAAGTTATGCTTAATAACGCGTTTTTGAAGTCGGTTTTTAGTTTTTGTAAACAACATTAAATTACTGTACACAAAAATAAAATCGAAAGTCCTAGACATACACTATAAATTATACAACTTGTATAAGTGAAGTAGAATGGATATGGATTTGGTGTAGAATGGTAGAATAGGATTGCAACCCAATGATTTGCAATGCATTGCAACAAAATTACCCCCTTACATTACTATACATATTATTATACATTAATGACACCTATCTGTATAATCACAATCAATCATTTATTTCAGACAACATAAGAAAAGTTTTGGTGGTAAAAACTAAATCTAAGGCCCAAATATATAAACTTGGTCATATTTGATAAACATCTAAGAAATACAGCATACTGTCAAGCTGACATCTTGAACCCCATTCTACTAATAAGTAACTATAATCTCAATAGCCATCGAATGAAATAAGTTCTGTCTTTGTGTATGAGTAATAGGCTCTCTTTTTAACTATGCATAGAAAAACTTGAAAGAAAGAGAAAGATATAACCTATAACTTACTAAGGACTAAGATCTATTATTATTTATTATCTTAGAAACTAGAGAATTAATAGCGCAAGTGGAATGAATATTCATGCATAACATGTTAAAAAATAAAAAACGTCACTAATTCAAAAAAATCATGGTGTTAGTTTAGTTTTATCGTCAAACAATGCATTCGCTGCGCAAAAACACCAACTATATAAGCCAAGCATTAGTAAGCCACTACCTACACCCTAACTGGGGAACTAAGTCTGAAATCACCTTACACCTGGTTTTCATTAGGAGCGGAGATGTGTAAACAACCATGGAATCTCGTATAAATTCCCAATAATTTATAATGAAACTATACCATTAAGTAGGAATTTAATTGTTGAGTGTTATATTAGGGTAGGTCTTTACACAACATTCGTTAAGGCATTCACTATCCCGACGGGGATGCGACCCGCAGAGGTATTAAACGTGATGCTGTCGGCCTGCGCGTCGTAGGCATTGGTGTTAAAATCTGTCTGGGGTTCATGAAAGCCGCCTGACAAAGTAAAGTTCAGATTGCAATTGCAGCACATCAGCATTGCCATACAGCGTGGTAATGCAGCCAGTGTCTTGGGAACAGAACGACTGGTATTGATATGCAAAAGCTACCTCTAGACTGTTACCAACCGTCTGCAGGTAGCTCAATTGTTTTAATTTTATATACTAGTTGTAGTCAGTTTCATTGATGGCAATTTGATTTGTCGTGTTTGTAAATAAATATACAAAAAGCGCGATAAATACTCAACACTAGTAAATCAATATCTTTATTTATTTAGGCTTACAAAATAAGCACTTAGAAAAATCAAATTTGAAACTATAATTTTACTGACCAGTGACTTTAATTTTACTTTTTACACATCCCCACTCCTCAAAAACCCCCACCTTTCCCGGTTATTTCCGACCCCGTCCACCGTAAACAACTAACCCAGACCTTTAGGATCCCTATAGTCTCTAATCGCATCATACAACGTCCTCAGCTTCTGTTCAAACGGCGACAACTGCCGTGGCTTTGACAGCTTTATAGTTTTAACTGCGCTTTTCCTCTCATGGCTGCCGGTGTTGATCTCTTTCAGTTTGTCGTTCATGACTCGTTCTAGAAGATTCGCATCTTCGTATATCATGGAGCCTTCTTCGTTGAATTGGCGGCAGTTTGAGAACATAAGGCGGAAATCTGATACCATTTCTTCGACGGATGAATAGCGGTCGTTCTGTAGAGAAATATATAATAATATATTAAAATTTATAAATAAATAGACAGTTATTAAGGGTCTCTAAATAAAGTACAAATACTTAAATGGAAAAACAGTCACGAAAGTCATTTTTTTTTTTTCAATTTTCATAAACTTTAAAATGCAGTCCACTGCAAGGTTGCAATAACAATCTTTTATGTATTAGGTATTCTGATATGTAGTGTAAGTAAATTTTTCACCGGTCCGCCCGAAAATTTACAAAATACGTCAAAAAGTCATGACTTGCGAACGATGAAAAATCGGGGAACATACATACATGTGTATATTTTTTCTGGTACCAAAAGGGTTAATCAGGACTAAGACTCAGCTGTCCGTCCATCAGTCAATAGACAGTTTAAATTTTTCATAGTTGATGTGTCTCTGTTGCTGCAGTACGGAAACCTGCGTGCGCGAGTACGACTTTTGCCGATTTTTTTAGACGTATTTGTTTGTCTACCCTGTCTGTATCTATCTTTATATTGACCTTGATGTGGTTCTCAATCATGATCATATCGATAGGCTTGTCAATGACGCTGTAGTACTCCGGGTACAGCTTCTATACTATTCTGTCTGTATAGTAGTGTTTTCTATCGCTCCATCCATCCCTATATCTATCTATCCATCCATCTATCTCTCTATCTTTCAATTGACTGACCTTGATGTGATTCTTGATCATGATCATATCGATAGGCTTGTCAATGACGCTGTAGTACTCCGGGTAGACTTTCTATTTTACCATCTATCTATCTATCCATCAATCTATGCGCCACATGCGCAGTGAGCGAAGGTCCACCTGCGACGCAGGAGGTTGCGGATTCGATTCCCGCCTCGGAAAAAAATGATGCACGATCTGCAGAAATTTGTTCCATTGGTCTGGGTGATTTCTATGTATGCTTTTCTAGTATGGTTAGATGATGTGTGGATTGTCCAAGATATTTATTATTATTATATAGCTATCCTTCAGTTGACTGACCTTGATGTGGTTCTCGATCATGATCATATCGATGGGCTTGTCAATAACACTGTAGTACTCCGGGTAGAGCTTCTTGCTTGGCCGCTCCATGAACAGCAGCATCGGCTGGCGTCCGTCCGAGCACGTGAATTCCACCAGCTGTTTGGATATGTAGTGCAGTTTCTTCTTTAAGGGCAGGTTGTTTTTGGGGGTGGCGGGGGAAGGGCTGGATGGTAGGGCGTTTTTGGGCGGGCGACCTGTGGAGGGGAATATTTTAATTTATGACGACCGATGTGGTGCGGTGAGCGAAGGTCCGCCTGCGACGCAGGAGGTTGCGGGTTCGATTCCCGCCTCGGAACAAATTTTTGTACGATCTGCAGTAATTTGTTCCGACAGCTGTTAGTACCGCGGGTTCACTTTTAACTTTTTTTTATTGTAATTGACTTCCCCTAAGTAATTTAGACTTTCTTCTTCTCTGCCATCTTGCGAATGAGCGAGCACGCGCAATCTCTTACTTATTTTTTCTATTACAAGATTAAGTATATTTGTAGAGTTTTTATTTACTGAGGGACCTGACCTGGGATCAAAACAATGATGATGATATATAATTCTAAATCAGAGTATGATTAGTTTTAACCTCTTGGTCTAGGAAGAGGCGTGGCCTGGTTCTTAACAGAAGAAAGACTTTCGTCGTCGCTCGAAGAAGATTGCACGATGTCTAGCAGTTCTTGAACGCGTTGTTGCATTATCCTGTATCAGAAAGTACCTAATTAATTTCAGTTATTTAGCTTGCATAATACAATCCATTCTTAGTCAAGGCGAATGGTTAGGTGGTCAGTTTGTTTTGTACATGTACTTAGTAAGGGACTAAGCGCACTGCAAAATTACATTTTATTAAGTCAATTTAAATATAAAAAAAAATACAAAACCTTTATTAAAAATAATAAATGTATTACAATGGAGTTGGAACACTGTCACCTGTGGTAGCTACAATGTAGCTGTGTTTCAGAGGATATTTCTTCCCATAAAAAAGTCTTAAAACTCACCGTTGCAGCTTCACACACAGCATACTTATAAAGCTTGGAAGTGGGTAAGTTGTACTGCTTAGCGTTCTCAAACATGATGTTCATATCTCCGGCCACCTCGGATAGGTTCCCGTAGTTTCCTTGGCGTATCTTGTTCATTATTTGTTTTTTTTATTAGTTTAAAAGTCTTAAAACTCACCGTTGCAGCTTCACAGCGTACTTATAAAGCTTGGAAGTGGGTAAGTTGTACTGCTTAGCGTTCTCAAACATGATGTTCATATCTCCGGCCACCTCGGATAGGTTCCCGTAGTTTCCTTGGCGGATCTTGTTCTTTATTTGGTTGAGCGACATTGGGTTTTTGATTTCCTTGTAGTAATCGGGGTAGGCGCGGCGGGAGGGAAGTTTCCAGAATGGTTCCGCCATGGGGGTTCCTAGAAAATAAATAAAATTATATTTTACTTATATCTACCCGCAGCTTATCATGCTTTATAGAGAAATAGTCTTGAAATTGAAACATTTCAGAAGAAATGTTTCAATTTCAGGACTATTTCTTTCGTATGGGAACTGATTCGTGGGATAAAAGGTAGCCGTATGTGTTATTTTCTAGGGCTAGAACAGCGTCTATTCAAAATTTCATCCCGATGCGTTCAGTAATTTTTGCGTGAGAGAGACAATCATAATATTCATATAGAGTGAGTGGGGGCAAGATCGAACGGTTTTTTGATGAGATGATCAGTGTTGTTTTTGAATCCTTGTAGAAGAATAGATATTGACTTTAGCTAAAAGTAAATTAGACATAATTAAAGGGTAAAGACTAGATTTTTATAATATGTCAATAACAGCCTGGAAAAGCTGTCCAAAAAGTAGAAAACTGTAATTAAAAATATATTTTTTACTTAATTGAAACAGGGGGAAGATGAAAAGGTGACGGGGTAAGATCGAATAAAAATCTAAAATCGTTAAAACGTGTCTTAGGCAGGTCTTAGGCAAAGTTTATGGACCTTAGTCTATAGTGTTAAGTAATTTAAAAAACTGTAACTGACTGTAGTGCCAAAATACCTATTTTTAACAAAGATATAGCAAATTTAAAAAAATATATATTTCGAACTTACCCCACTGGGGGAAGATTGAAGCAGAGATTCTCAAACTTTGCAGCCAATTTGCATAAGATTTGACTGAAGAAAAAAATATTATCTTGTAATGAAAAATCAAATAAAAACTGAAAACTTTTTTTATTTCACATGAAACCTATATGAATATTCTTTTTCATCACCATAAAATTTAAAATTTTAAAATTGTTTATTTTTTACTTTTGTAATTTTTAACGTAAGTATTTTCTTTTTCTATTGGATTTCTATTTTTATTTCACATTTTTTAGCATACCTATTCTTGTTTTTTTTTTTTTTTTTATTACTTTCAGCATTTTTTGCTTATTTCTTATTATTCTTGCTGAAACCTACACAAAGATACAGTTTGAAGACCTCTAGCTTTTAGTATGAAACCTGAAAAAGGGTCAAGAAGAAAACTTTGATATGTTCGTCTTACCCCGTTAAATCTAAATGGGGAAAGATAAAAAGTTGAAATAAATTCTAAAATACGAGAAATAGATAGATTTAGAAGTAATTACATAAATGTCTACGAAAAATAATACGCAGATGTTTCAATTAAACACTCGTACCTGCCTTGTAATTCAATTTACAAGACACGGGGCAAGATGAAATCACTTTTGTGAATCCTGAAAAATACACTGTCTTAAAAAATTGCACTTTACACACAACCAGGCGTTCTCATCGGCAACCGCTGACTGAGGTGTGTAACGTATTGAATTTGTGGCCCTAACGATGTAGCCAGCACTCCAATAAGTACTATAAATCTGGTGTTATGGAAGACTTTTTGTCTTACCCCTTTTTTCATCTTCCCCCCACTCACTCTATACATACCAACATACATTCGTACAAACTTTCGCGTTTATAATATTTATTAGTAAGGATGAGTAGACCAATATAAAACTACTATTATAAATGATATATTGTGAATCTTTACTAATATTATAAACGCGAAAGTTTGTATGGATGTTTGTTACTCTCCATTCCGTAATTTTAGCCCTGGAATTAAACAGAGGCGACTTTCCAGCCCATAAAGTTCCATGGGATATGGCCGCGTTGTATGTCAATGCGGATGCGCTGCGCCAAAATCGGTCTTTAATAATACATCATGATTCGTAAAATCAGTAACATACCATCAACTCCCAGATGGTTCTTGATAGTTTCTAGAAGCTTCCACTGTGGTGAATCTTCATTGTCATTTTTATCCTCATCACTGTCACCACCACTGTCTTCTGAATGCTGAAAAGAGTTATTATTAACATTGGCAATATTTGCACAGTTAAAGCTACATTCGAATGTGAACCTAAGTGCACGGTAATAATAGATGAGATGACAAGATTTTACTTTGGATATTCAAACGACTTCCGAACCAAATCCACTGCGTTTTAATATCAACTCTAAAGTCACAACTATTAGACTTAAATTCACATGATCGATGACGTCATGAATAGGACGGGAAAGACGCGCGAGATTCTTTTACTCCGAAGTCTAAGCAAAATAACTACGTTTCAGTCTCAACTCTATAAACATAAGCATAAGGCTTACTTTCACATGGTCGATATCGTCTTGCGTGGGCTCCATGATAGCCAGCGCTCTGCTGGAGGGCACGGGTCCGACGCGTGAGTTCCTTTTACTCCGGATCCGTTCAGAAGTCTTCCCTCGACCGTGTTGCTCCAGTTCTTGTTTTCGAATTTGGATTACCTGGTGATAGAAGGGCAGATAATGGTTTTATATTTAGTATATGATTTATTATTTTTAGTATAGTTTAATGTTTTATTCTAGAATGACACTCGGGGGATTATGCGGAAGGCGATTTTGTATGTAGTTTTTCGCGTATTCTTAATTTTTCAAGGTGCATTTTCTTTTATTTTAACTTATTTATTCACTAGCGATCCGCCCCGGCTTTGCACGGTTTTAGTATAAGTATAAACCTTCCTCTTGAATCATTCTATCTATTAAAAAAACCGCATCAAAATCCGTTGCGTAGTTTAAAAGATTTAAGCGTATATAGGGTGTATATAGGGAGGGTCGCTTTCTCTGTCCCTTTGTATGCTTAAATCTTTAAAACTACGCAACGGATTTTGGTGCGGTTCTTTATAATAGATAGAGTGAGATGAAGGTTTATATCACTACATAGTATAAAACAAAGTCGCTTTTTCTGTCCCTATTTCCCTTTGACTGCTTAAATCTTTAAAACTACGGAACGGATTTTGATGCAATTTTTTTTAAAGATAGAGTGATTCAAGAGGAATGCGAAGCCGGGGCGGGTCGCTAGTAAATAATAAATTATTCCGCACAGTTCACACAGCATCATCTAGCCCCAAGCTAAGCAGAGCTTGCCTTATGGGTACTAGATGACTGATATACTCAATAAAATACATTCCATATATAAATATTTTTCATATAACTATATGTATATCAGTCATCTAGTACTCAACACAAGTTTAACTTGAGGCTAGATGTTAATTTTCCA
Source organism: Eupithecia centaureata (assembly GCA_944547425.1). NCBI lineage: Eukaryota > Metazoa > Arthropoda > Insecta > Lepidoptera > Geometridae > Eupithecia > Eupithecia centaureata. Next base: position 5,098,060 of record OX155696.1, read on the forward strand.
GGTTTTTTTATTATTATATTTAATTTATTTAATTTAATGTGTTCATACCTTCTTGAGCATTTTAGCATCTTTGTAGATCTGACTGCCGGGCTCGTTGAAATGGCAGGCATTCCGTGCCATCAGGAGTAAGTCCTTTTCTAACTCACCGATGTTTGTGTACTCTCCACCTGGACAAAGGAATTGATGAATTTTATTACAAAACCAACAATAGACTTAAACATCAGATCTTGATAAAATTAAAAAAGGCCACATGAGAAGCACTGGCTTTGAAATAGATAATATTGAAAATTATTGATAATCTGTTTAAAGTTTTTTCGGTTTCGGTTCGGTTTATTATTTTATTTTATGCAAATTTTTATAAAATGTGGAGTGGGGGAAGTTGGCAACACTTTCAACTGCTTTAAATAAATCCTGGCCCAATGGATTTTATTATAATTTATGTTTGTAAATATAAAAAGTCTTCATTTAAACTAGAATATGAATATATGCCTCCAAATTTGTTTTATTTTAATTTGTATTTTTGTAATGTTCTTTTGAAATCAAGTTTACTCAATAAAAGATATTCTGCATAGTAGTTGATTTAATATTGAATTAGGTTAATCTATTTTCCTTCCATAGTTTCCTTTTGCGCAACTGCTCAACTGCGAATAGTTAGGCACCATAGCTTTCGTTTTGTGAAATTCATCTGCGTTTTTGACATTATAAAGTGAACAATAATTTTCCGCCATATCCAATATATTTTTTAATCTAGTTGATTTTTCGAGTTGAGCATGCTGCGGTGAGTAATAGGGAACAAAAGATGATCAACAAGGAAGCGTTCTATTGCTCAACCGAGTTCCGCAAAAACAAAAACTCACAGATTTTTTGTATTTCATAACTACCTTGTATCTTCTGAGCTATGGTCTTCAGATCAATGGGTTGTTCTATAACATTGTAGTACTCAGGGTAGCGACGCTTCGAAGGCAGGAATTGGAAGGCTGGGTAGAGGGGGCGTCCGTCAATGTTTGCCGTCATTACCTGGGAAAAACACATTATTAATGAATGAATGTACACTTTATTGTACTAAACGGTACAGTTAATAAATTATATCTAATTAAAAATAAATATGGTACAAAAGGCGACCTTATCGCTAAAAGCGATTTCTCCCAGGCAACCTTGTAGTGGAGACAAAAGATGTAAGAGGATTAATCAAGTTAGTAAATGCGTTGGCTCGAATCACACTCACCTCCATTAATTTAATCTTATTTTTTAAAATGTCCCTTGTGCAGTCAGTATAGGATTTATTTTATTTATTTATTCATGCTTGACTTACAAAATTACATACATAATACGCCTAAACGTCAAACATTATTGTAACATCTAAATCACTACATAGTATAAAACAAAGTCGCTTTCTCTGTCCCTATATCCCTATGTCCCTTTCAATGCTTAAATCTTTAAAACTACCCAACGGATTTTGATGCGGTTTTTTTTAATAGATAGTGATTCAAGAGGAAGGTTTCTATGTATAATAAAACCGTGCGAAGCCGGGGCGGGTCACTAGTATTATAATATTAGGTCCTTACATATGAAATTGGCGTTTTTCGTACTGGCCACTTTAATCACAAATTTCTCCTCTTTGGTAAGGAATTCCAAATTCAAATTTGTACAGCTATAGACTCATGTATTTGTGCTTCGATGATCGTCATTCATTTGTTTTTTTTCTTGTTTTTTTCTGTTTGCGTCACTCATTTTACAAAATGGAAAACTTAAAATATCGCATTATTTACGAGTACGAGTTCCGCCGTGGCACTAGTGCTGCGGAAACAACTCGAAGGGTGAATGATGTGTATGGCGGTCGTGTTGCAAAAGAAAACACAGTTCGTTTTTGGTTCCAACGTTTTCGTTCTGGAAATTTCGACTTGCAGAACAAGCCCCGTGGACGGCCTGAGACTCAAGTTGATAATGAAGAGTTGATGGCTATTGTGGAAGCGGATCCATCGCAAACCACGTCCGAGTTAGCTGCAGGCTGCGGTGTTAGTGATAAAACTGTTTTAATTCACTTGAAGCAAATTGGGAAGATTAAAAAGCTTGAAAGGTGGGTACCTCACGAATTGACTGAAGCAAACCGGCAAACGCGCGTCGACTGCTGCGTTACATTACTAAACCGGCACAATAATGAAGGTATTTTAAACCGAATCATTACCTGTGATGAAAAATGGATTCTTTACGATAATCGGAAGCGCTCAGCGCAATGGTTGGATCCTGGCCAGCCAGCCAAATCCTGCCCCAAGCGAAAATTAACCCCAAAAAAGTTACTTGTAAGCGTTTGGTGGACTAGTGCCGGTATTGTTCATTACAGTTTTCTCAAATCTGGCCAGACTATTACGGCTGATGTCTATTGTCAGCAATTGCAAACCATGAAGGAAAAGCTAGCGGCTAAACAACCTAGGCTGGTCAATCGCTCCACGCCACTGCTGCTTCACGACAACGCTAGACCACACACTGCGCAACAGACGGCTACTAAATTAGAAGAGCTTCAATTGGAAAGTCTAAGACATCCTCCGTACTCCCCGGACCTTGCTCCAACAGATTACCATTTTTTTCGAAATTTGGATAACTTCTTGCAAGGGAAAAAATTCAACTCCGATGGGGCAGTCCAAATCGCCTTCAAAGATTTTATTGATTCCCGTCCGACTGGTTTTTTTAGTAAAGGGATCAATGAACTACCTATAAGATGGCAAAAGTGCATAGAAAATAATGGTTCATACTTTGATTAATTAAATATATTATATTAAAAAATATTCGACTTTTTGTTCCTCCCATACAAAACGCCAATTTCATATGTAAGGACCTAATATATTATAATAGGATACCTATTGTAAGCTTTTTTTGGAACAAAATTTAACTAAAATTTTGGTTCTTGCTCTGTAATAGTTTAATTTTGGTTGGTTAAGCCAGAGTACGAAATTGATCTTGGTATTCACTGGACTCTGTTTGCACAATACAGGCCTGTTGGGAAGGAAGAATATGTCAATTCAATAGGGGCTATCGCGTGTGAATTTGTTACTAGAGGCGCTAGTGTTGCGTGAGGTCCAAAATAATTAAATTTTCACTTGTTTGAGTGGACTTCGTGACAAAAATTATAATTTGTTTCATTATTTACCTGTTCTTTCGTGAAATTATCGCAAATATGGATTATTTGGCGATGAATATGAACGCGTTAAAAGCAAAATTAAGAAATAAGGCTCAAAAATAATCACGCTTAAAACGGAACTGAACAGCCGGATCCACACCAGACGATCCAAAGCGCTCCGATCGCGCGCGGCATGGAGCGTATACTTACAGCATTGAATAGTTCTTCATAGATATCCTCCTCAGTGTTGGTGGAAGTTTCCGACATATCCTCGGCGACGTCAGAGCGGCGGCTTGATGAACCAGTGCGGGAGAGCTTCGGAGTCTTTATTTCTTCACCTGTAAAGTTCAAAATTCTTTGTTCAAATTGAAATTCAGCTAAACATGGTAAAATCAGAAGAGGGGATGGCTGTGCATGTGCTTGTAGAGCTTTCCATATATAGGACGACCCAGAATAGGCTAGGGCCCACCCAAGGTGAAGAGCATTGGTGTATATAGGTAGCAATATTGGCGGATGGTCCGTGCCCAGCCCAGAATGGTCTAGTGCCCCTCCAAGAGTGAAGAAATGTAGATTGTTAGGAGGACCTTTTTACCCTTGAAACTACTCATGTTTGCCTTGGTTTTGAAGCAGGCAAAATCTCTGGATAGAAGATCACTCACAGTTGGTGGACCTTGTTCTTTTAGGAGTGCCTGCCCCCCTGGAAATTAAACCTACCTAAAATACGGCAATGTTGATAGCGATAGCATTGCGTTTCAGAGACTACTCTACCTCAGAATACCGAGGATGCCTAAGGAGGCTAGACTAGCAAACCCCATCTAAGACGCAAAGAGGGCCCACCTGTGGCCTAGTTGCTGAAAGCAGTCCAGAAACAAAGCAGTAAGTAACGCCGCACGTAAGACGGCGGGTGTCTGCCGTGTCCTGCGAAATCGCACCTTAAGGTACCTATTGCACATTACATGCAAGTTTATAGAACCAATACAATACAAATTTTGAGAGAGAAAATACTAGGCATTACAGCATCACAAAGAATGGCTTTCGCTAATCTGTTCCAGGTATAAATTTAAAAAAAATTTACTCAAATTTCTATGGCAATGCTGCTTGACTCTGGCATACTGGCAGTAATTTCAGTTTAAATTATTATAGTACACGGTAGTTCTTAAACTACCAAACTACTTATAGAGCTAAGAAACTTGAAATAAACTAAAAATTACACTGTGCCTCATTGAGCCACAGCAGTTAACTCACCATTTTCCAAAGCAATCCTGGTCTGCTCATACAGTTTCCACAGTTGATCAGCATCCTTGTATTCCACTGAGTCTGAACTATAGAATGCCTTTGCATTGTTCACGAGGAGATCCATGTCAGCCGACAACTCTTCTATGTCATCATATGTGTCAGTTTTCAGTTTTTGTTGCACCTACAATTTGTATGTATGATTATTATATTATTTATAATCATTGTAATGACCTCTAGCACAATACGAGCTGAACCTAAATGACACAACAAAAATTCCGAGCGCAGTATATTAATTACACACAGGATTTTAATTCATGGGGTCTCCTGATGATTCAGCGCAAGTTTTAGTTCTTACTTCTTTTGATATTAAAAATTAAATTGTTTTGATCAGACCCTTTTTTTTTAAATACAGCAAGCAAACGTCAAGATGAAAAATTCTCTTACCCTGAGCAAATCAATTGGGTGCGAGACCACTTCATAATACTGAGGCTCTTGCCGCCTCTTAGGGGCTCGGATGAATGAATCACAGAGAAGTGTACCATCCTCCTTCTTAAATGACCTTATTGTGTCATACAGCTGCTGGCAGATTTCGCTCTAAAAATAGTAGAAACATCAATAAACTCATGGAAAGTAAATGTTCAAGGAAGTATGTCTTTGAAAGGTTCTGTGAGATGTAAGCATTATTATTTCCTTTCAGTGTGCCCATCAATGAATACTTACATAACCTTAAATGATATTGAATACAGAAGCAGCACTCAAAAAAGCAACCAGGTACTATTAAAGTGTATAAAATATACATGTTTATTATGTGGATGTCTGGAACTCTAGTTTTCTGAATTTAAAGTATTTCCAAGGCTTTATTTCTACAGACTTACAGGATCTAGCTTCTTCTTTTTCCTAGAGGGCGGCGGCCCAGGACTGTTCAGCTCTGCGGCATCATCGCTATCGTCTCCGTCAGCCCCCCGGCTTGCCCCGGACGACGCGCGCCGTCTTTTACTCATTTTTGATAATTCACAACGATAGTACTAGCTGGGCTTGCACTGAATAAGATGTATGATATTTATTTAATCATTTCCTGAGTATTTTTTGTGAAATAGAGTGAGTTTAGCAGATTTTTAGTAATAAGGACGCCACTTCAGAATGTCACACAAATTACACAAATAAAATAATCCATAAAATCTATTTTAACGACGTAATTCACGCACACAAACTTGACCGACATTTAGACTGATTTTGTTTGTTGCTCGCTTTTTCTGTGAGGTCTTTTGCTCTATCTATATACTTCCGTACACCATCAGTACACTACACAGGTTTTTTACGAGAGGTCAAATAATGTGATGACTTTCGGTTGAAAGAAAAATCCGGTAATCTTTGATTGTACGATTCAAGGAAACTTGGTTCCCAGAGCTTCGGTAATCAAGGATTTGGGAGTAACTTTTGACCGAAAACTCACTTTTCACGACCACATCACCACAGTCGCCAAGCAGTCTTTCCAGAGAGAGACTTGGTTTTGTCCTGAGAAATGCCCGGGACTTTCGCAGTGATAGAGTGCTGCGGTTGTTTTTCGGGGCTTTAGTGCGGAGCAAGCTGGAGTCAAGCTGTTCCGTATGGAAACCCCATGAAAGCATGTAAGTACGCTCTATTACTGGAGAAGGTTCAGAAGGCGGTTCGATGTGTTTCGAAAGCCGGAGGCGCCTAGGCGGAGCGGAGCTAATGACGGAACACAGTTACCTGACAAATAGACATTTTGTGAGGCAACGATACGTACTTTTAGCTACGCCTAAAGCGGCGCGGACCAAAAACTGTCCGGGCGGCCAGCCGGCTTTCTTTCTCTTCCTTCTTTATAATTTATTCTCTTTCTCACTGTTAGTTCGTTTTCTTCACAGTTCACGACGAACCAATTGATTTAATAATTTTGTTGTGTTTAATTTTAATGCGATTGGAGGGTTTCTGCTCACCCGCTGAGCGATATACGCCTTGAAAAGTGGCTAAAAAGTAAGACGTAGGTACTTATTTATTTTCTCTATAAAATAGTTTTAGAGTTATTTTGAAGCCAGAAGAAATGTTCTAACTTTTATATTTATCTTCTCACTGGTTTGCTTGATCATCGGTTTCAGTTGGTGGCTTGTTCTAATCTAAAATTTGATTCTAGTTGATTGAAAATGTTGAAAAGGAAACATTTCAAGAAATACTTATTATGCGGGGAACTCAACAACTATTGCCTCTTGTGCAAATTAAATGTGAATGACAAAGATGAACACTTGCAGCACACATTGCACAAGACGAGATCTAAGGGAATTAAAACTTGTGTGCCTCAGTTCTTAAAGGATGCCATCCACAAGGTGACCAAACATTTAAATCATCATCAGCTCAGCCCATATACATCGACTGTTGAGCATAGGCCTCCCCCAAAGGATGCCTCAACTCACAGTCCTGAGCTCCCTCTTCTTAACTCCTCATCACCTCCCTGTGATCGCTACATAGTCATTGCTCGATTGAGTGGGTGGTTTTCCCACACTGTGTTTCACCATGGTGGCCTCTTGGGATCCTTTACTCCCCAGCAGTTATAAGTCCTGTGAGCCATGTTGAAATCCTAATTACTTCCTATTTATTTTAAAACATTCAGTTATTATTCTGTCTGTATTCAATGTTTTATATCTGTACCCTCTTGGATTAGGACTTAAGAAAAAACTCAAGTTTATGTACCATAAAATATACTTCATGTATTGCCAATGCTAAACATCTACTTGAATTGTATTTTTACTCTTCCAGGTGGAAAAACACTACTATTGCTCATTTTGCAACATTACAATACAGGACATACCCCAAATCAAGCAACATATAATATCTGAGACTCACATAAATTACAAAGCCATACCAGAAGCTGCCTTAGCCAGAGTTGAAGTAACAATTTGCAACAATGATTTTATTATTGATTCGAAAACCACAAAAACCATAGTCACACATCTTGAATGGAATGGAATTATAGATAAGAAATGTGTTGTGTGTAATGTGGCAGTCACAAGTATTTCCCTTCACATTTACGATATCGACCATGTGATAAAACTGGTAGAGAGTCGTATTCACTGTGTTGGTGATAACCATTACAGGAAGGTAAGGTTTTGTTTAATTCTCAATGCTATTGGCAAAAGCAAACAAGCCAAATACTCAACAATTATGTATTATTTTAAACTAGCAGCGCCTTGCGGTTTAACCCGTGGTAATTCCCGTTCCTGTGTGAATTCTGGGATAAAATATAGCCTATTCCAGATTATAATCTATCTCTGTGCCAAATTACCCGTTCAATAGTTTTTGCATGAAGAAGTAACAAACATCCATACTTACAAACTTTCGGGTTTATAATATTAGTAGGATATGAAATAAATAATGTTGGAACCTTTGAAAGCTACAATGCATCTGTGTTACAGGAGAACCACTTCCTTCCTTTCCCCTTGCATTATAATACAATCATAGATATACTGTAGTATGTCATAGATATACTGCATATTACTTATGATCCTAGGACTAATATGAGAGTTATCACTACATAGTATAAAACAAAGTCGCTTTTTCTGTCCCTATGAATCTTTGAATGATAAATCTTTAAAACTAAGCATCGGATTTTGATGCGGTTTTTTTTAATAGATAGTGATTCAAGAGTAGGGTTTATATGTATAATAAAACCGTGCGAAGCCGGGGCGGGTCGCTAGTAATTTATAATTAAAAGTGAAATTGAAAGATTTCTAATCCTTTGTTATGTTATGATTACATTACCCTTGCAAGGTTTGCAAGATTCTATGTGTTATCCCTCTTAAATTGATCTAATACACTTTTCAGACTGCCTGGAATACATTCCACTGCTTTACTTGCAAGCTAGCATACCCTATGGACATTTTTGATGCTCATTTCACAAACCACAGCATTAAAAACACGACAGTAAAAACAAACCCAAACAGCAGCAAATGGCTTCTTGAAGAACTGGAACCCAAATTTGAAAAACCATCAATAGATTGCTGTGTCTCAAATGAAAATGATGTTTACCCAAAATTGCTTTGTGACAAATGCATGGGAGTCGTCAACAAATTTGAATGGAACATAGAATTGTTTGCTGGCTTAAAAGATGATTATCTTGAAATTGATAAAAACACCAAAATACTAATATGCAAAGAATGCCAGAAAGTGCTTAAAACTTCTTCAGATTCAATATCTCAGCATCTCAATACACATTTCTGTTATAAACAATTCTATAGCAATTTCTTAATGGCTATTAATAATTGTACCGACAGGCTTTATGTTTTTAAAAGTGATGATCATGGTGCTGCCCGTTCAAAGGCAGCCCAGTATGGGAACACTAACTATATAAAGATGAATGCTGGAGGCAGTTCCGGTTATTGTACTCTATGTGATCTATTTCTATCAGCAAGTATTAAAGTTTTCAAAACACATGTCACAGGAATCCACCACAGAGGTCATTTAGAGCTAAAAGGCATCCTCAAAATTGCTCAAATGCACAAAAAGGGAACTTACAAACCAACTTTGACACATAAGTTGATAAATACGTTGGCATATTCAGGAGATTTAAAAGCTTTTCTTGTGAATAACACTATTCTAATGTATGAGGATAGTTTTTTCCTGATGAAGCGTATTCAGCATGGCAAGGGTTACAAAAAAACGAAGTGTTTTGCTTGTGACGAGACCATCTTGCCGGATGATGAAAAGGATCACTGTACATCTTGGAATCATAAGTCTAAAATGCTGACTGCACAGTCCATTTTAGACAGCAAATTGTATATGAGAGAGGTAAGCTACATTATAATTTTTATTCTACACAATCATTAATATAGTTCTCCAACTTTCAAACAACAACAACAGGCATAAAAATATGCATAATATCAATAATATAATAATGTTAAATGTAGTATATACAACCTATTTTCATGTGACAGAATTCAATTGTCTGTAAATGGGATTAGCCTGATAGAATCAGCCCTCAAGATGGTCTTGTTCAAGCAACTCTCTCAACTCCGGATGACTATCCTCAATGAGGATAGTCATCCGGACAAAGATCCAAAAACAAAAACAAAGATGAGGATTCCTCATCTTTGTTTTAGCGAATTGTTGATGCTGCAGTGTTTTGACAGCTTCATAAGCCCCATTATAGGTACTACTCCAGGGTTCTGTTGATTAACAAATAATAGGGTCCTGACCTTTTCCTGGTTCTTAATGCTTCCTGACGATTATAACAAAATTCTACTAGTGATCATATAATTAATTGTCTTTTATTCCAGATAAGACCAAGACTGTACCACTGTGGCTTATGTAATGCCACCCTTCCTTACTGGGAGACTCTAGAAAAACATTCCAATAAATACAAACATGAATCAAAGGTGAACCAGATTGCTGAAGGTGATGCTGTTCCCGAAATAGTTAAGAAATTTGGCTTTTCAAGACAAATAACTTTGAAGACCAATATAGATAATATTTACATGCAGTTGTTGAATGCTGTTTTCAACACAAAGTATGTCATTAAGCTTGATGAATAAAGATCAATACAAATTACATAATTTGCTTGTTTTAAGATATTATAATATTTTTGATATTATCTATGAAAAATAAAAAAAGCAAATTCTGTTGTAATTTAATATGTAACAAATAAGGTGAATGTACAAATGAAACTAGTTAATTGGTTATCGAAAACAATATGCATTCTCAGCTTATACCATGGAGCAGATATGTGACCTTTTTACAAAAAATAGTTTTCACAGTTTGTTTTAAGCTATTTATGACTTTTAACTTCGTAAACAGAAACAGAAATTTAATTTGTCATTGCCTTTATGTTAAGCTATTAAGCCTTATAAATACTTACTGTATCCTTTTATTAAGTTTGATTAGTTTGTTAGCTTAGTTGATAAGAAATAAAGAAGCATAATATATTAGAGATTTTATTAACTAAAAAAGATATCAAACCAATCAGGATAGTGAGATAATAACATGACTAAGTCTGGTTCTCGAAGTTGCTTGAGGTATGGCAATGTATTTTCAATATAAGTTTTTATTACCATCTTAGGTAGTGCAGTTACATTACAATCTAATAGAACTACCACATGACTGAGGGAATTTGGATACAATACAGATATTGTTTTGAAAGACAATTTCTTTACTCTATCCACAAACCCAGCAATAAATAGCTGGACTCTTTGATTAAAATTTACCTTGTAAAACAAATCATTAAATATTCCACAGCATATCTGAAAACAGTCGGGAGATAATGAACATTTTTCAATAAGATCTTTTAAATAATAGGTGCCTAGTAATTCTTCTAAATCAAAAATCTGGACCTTTAGTAGTTTTACACATGTTTCTAACAGATTCTTTTCTATTTCTGGTTTCATTCTAAGAGAAATATCACAGATATTGTCCAAACTCTCAGGCATTATTGTCCACAAACATTTCATAAGAGTCATGCCCTTTTCACATGCGTCTAGGTCCAGAATTCTTTCAGAAACAGCTTTAGCGGAGCCAACATTTAAATTTAGTAGAGATTGAGCAACTTCAGGATTCAGTGAAGATTGGCTTGAGCTTTTAATATCACATTCTTTCAGCTGGTGGATCAAAAAGTCATTAAGAGTTTTTTCTAAAGGGTCTATGGTCTTCTTTAAATGTGGGTTCCTAATTTCCTCGGTATAAGCTTTTGTGAGTAAATTTGTAATTGTTTCGTCCACTTCAATGTGATTTACCGGCTGTATGCGACACATCTTGCGTATATTAGCAAGCACAGAGTGCCGCAAGTTGTTGTTTATGTTTGAATTCTGCTGAGACACCCTGAGGATCTTGACAAGGCTTTTGGAAAACGCCTTAGCCACCGTACGATCGAGCAGCGGGTTTTCGTATGTGAACGCCGGGCATGAAGCCCCATCATTAGTTCTTATGACTTTCTCTATAAGTTGCTTATTCATTTGCAGTCACGGACTATTTTAATATTTTTCAGTATTAAGTACTGTCACAGTTTTTTCCTAATATGTACTGTTACAAGATACACTAGTACGCCTATGCCAGATATCCAACATAAACATAACATAAAACCCGTTACAAACCCCATATATTACAACTGAAGGAATAAAAGTAGGTTTAAAAAGACTTCCTTATAAAATTATTACAATAAAATTTCAAGTTCGTTGACAATTTTTTTTTTAATATTTGTCATTCTAGGACACAAAGAGATTAAATTACTTAAGGAACTTATATACTCTTGATAATAAGTACTGCAAGGACAGGCAAACGAAACTTCGAAAGCTATACTGGCTACACTGCCAAAGAGAATATAAGCATCAAAAGCAAGCATCCCTAGTACATCTGTGGAATATAAATCAGGGTGACCATTTGTGGCAGATTTCTGCCATTTGGGCAGATTTGACTCCCAAATTTTGACTCTGGCAGAAAGTGCTGACGAATTATAAAATGTGGCAGATTTTAAAGATTCCTAGAAAAGCTGTGAAAAAAACTAGCTTAAACCTTATCTTCAAGAAATAATAACAAACTGTCGAGTCACGCTAGTGACTTCACAAAGTTTCCAAATCTTTCATCACTCATCATCAGCCAATGTATTGTATAAGCTTCTACAATAAGGTCCCCGACACTATCCAAAGCTTACCCACGCATAAATTCAAAACTAATGTAACTAATGATTCCTACTGAATAAAGTGTTTTGAAATTTTAAATTAAAATCTCAATAAAATACCTCAATAAACATATGAAGCCTCGCCGTCGCTGGAGCCCTATATTATTCAGGGTTTATCACTAATTATCATCAAAAACTGGCTTTATTGTGATTTTCAACCATTGTCCGGTGATCAGAGAAAATCCCTTCCGCCATGCCATGCATAGACAATCCAAGTCCATTCATGACCATAGACTCATCCTCTCAATCACAAGAACCGGTCACACTTCACATGTCAGTGTCATTATCTAGCAATAATGTTACCCTTGGCAAAATTGCGTCTATGCTGACGCAGAGCCAGCATCCAAGAAGAACTAGAAGAACTACCCTTGGATGAAACTGCAGAGCATAGATGTATAAAATATAGATGACTACATAGCGTGGCCGTCGGTGAGATAGACCGATACGAGGGGAGGTGTTGCCGTACAAATTTTTTACCCAGACTAATTTTCTCATTTTAGTCTCAAGGTCTGTTATATGGACATCATTGACCATAAATGAATCTTATTACTTTTATCATAACACAAATAAGTGAACACCATGAAAAAAAGTTTCTTATAAAGGTGATGCACTATAATGAAATATACTTATCTAAATATAAATTACTACCTCTGTCCCGTAGCGAATACCTAGTTATATCCTAGTTTGAACACTTACGACATGATAGTATATTTATGATAATAAGCAAACTTATAAATAAGGTAAGGTAATGTAAGAAATAAAACAACACTTAAGGTAACACAATTATCAATATATGACGACCGATGAACCGCGGTGGGCGAAGATCTGCTTGCGACGCAGGAGGTTGCGGGTTCGATGCCCGCCTTGGAACAAGTTTTGTACGATCAAAAAATTTTTGTTCTAGGGTATACTGGGTGTTTTCTATGTATAATAATAATTAACTAATTATGTAATGTATTGTATTAAGTATATCAGTCATCTAGTACCCATAACACAAGCTCTGCTAAGCTTGGGGTTGGATGATGCTGTATGCATTGTATGCATAAAAGTGTATTTTATTAAAATGAGCGATATATTTGAATCATAAATCTTATTGGAAACTGTATGAGAGAGGTGAAAATTCGCCTGCTAATTTTTCATCGAGACAAAACGTTGGCTATATATCCATAAAAAGATGTTAGGTTCTTAATCTTTATTGTTCTTGACTTTCATCCAAACCAGAGGCAAATAATTGTTTAAGAGGAAATCTGTAACAAAATAAAAAGTGTGTTTGTAAATTAGGTATTAATAATATACGTTAATGCGTACTTTTGGGAGTTTTATTATCGATTGCAGGCAACCCTAAACTTTCGTAAGTTTAGGTTATAATTATTTAAATTTACTAAAAACCCAAGTTTAGAGCACTGTCTCTGTGTGAATCTAAGAAACTGTTAATTTTAAACCTTGCTATAGTCAAAATAACTTGTACCTACGAGTGGAATGACAAATCTGGCTCATTTTTTTCACTGTCGCTTTAACACTTTATAACACCGCTCAGAAACATTTTTTTATAAGAATTTTATCTCTATGAGGTGCAGTTATGTTTTCTAAGTCACTCTACCACATTTTCTTGAATGAAAACTTGATTTAAGGTCTTGAAAAAACGAAATTGCGTCAAAGTCCGTCAATTTATTTCGCACATCTATGTGCGCAGCAATAGACAAAACCAGCACATAGCATGAGAGAGAATCCAAGTATTTCTTTCTCTTTTCTTCTCAGGCAATTCGCCTATGATTGTTCTCTTTCGTGTGTGAATGCGATAGCATGTGCGCATCTATGCTGCAGAGCCTCTCAAGAAGTTGAAAAACAAAACCATAAGTAAATCGAAGTCCAAGTGAGCCTTACACCCTAACGTAGACCTTGCAAAGGGTCCGCTATAGATTATTCGCTTACCATAACTGAGCTGTGTCTATACATATTTTTATTTATAATTCCCGCCCCCATAAAAGCAAATTATGATGGCATATTTTGGCATTTTCTGATCTGAGACAAGTTCGGCAGATTTTGGCAGGTTTTTTGCCAGAATCTGGCAGATTCGCCATTTATAAAGCGGTCACCCTGATATAAATACTACCGTACGGACTAAGATCAATTACTACGTTATATACATCTTTGCGTACGGACCGTACGGCTACTTCCATAAATCGTTAAGGTAGAGTCCTTTTCACGAAAGAAGTCCCCTAGACGCGGCGCTGTAGTACTACGACCGAATGAAGCTAGCAAGCCACTGACCTCTATCTATACATTGTATAATATAGAGGTCAGTGTAGCAAGCATATGGCAACTTGTCAAATTTTTCTAATCATGAAGTTGAATTTTTTTGTTTTGTTTAACCAAAGAGAATACCTTTACCTATCCTCCTGATGCCTACCGGACATAGTTTTTTTTAGATATTTTAATGATTTTTTTAGGGCAGCTTTTAAACGGTTTTAATTTCATGAAAATGATGCACAAAAAATCCTTGGCCTGAAATATCCTGAAAAACCTATGCACTTCTTATAGACATAGTAAGTACAACTATTTTAACAACCAAGGTGGTTGTTAATATACTGCCGTCATTAGAAAAAAAGACGCATCTACATAAACACCAAAACGGAGAAAAAAATTGTTTTGTGTTTTAAAAACGAAAAAATTCGCTGTGCGAAATTAAACAATGAAACAAAAAATTTTTTTTTGCAAGAGTTTGAATTAAAGTTTGATCTATTGATCTGCAGATTCCAATTTTAATAAAATAATTGTATGTATTATATAAACTAAATTTTCTTTTTCTTCTTAGTAAAAAATTATCCATAAAATACTTAATACTGCAATGAAAAGGCGCTTCTGGCTAGATGCTTCCATTCTACTTAGTAATTTATGAAACGTCTTTTTTGCTTAGTACTAGTGAATGTTCAGGTTATGGTTTTCTAAGTAAAAAAATCTATAACTGACCATTTACTGCTTTTCATCTTAGTGATACCTGCCTTATTTGAATGAACTTAAAATATTACCTTAAGAAACGCCCATATCACATAACTTGAGTGTCAGATACTTAACAACGCTAAACCATATTTTTAATAAAAATAATTATTTTTTATCTCAAAATTTATTTTTCCTTCTTTTAAAACCACAAAACATGAAGATTAGACTTATATTATTATGAAAAACTAAGCTAAATTAGCAACTTTAAAACTGTTAGCGCGCTACTTTTTCAGCATGTATTTTTTTACTAAAGAACATGCAAACATTTAAAACTAAACTGCAGTAAAAAAAATATTAAAACTGTGAATCACCGGCTGCGAAGCAAGGTGGTACAGTAGCCGTTGAGTAGGGTTGCAGAGAGAGGAACTTCCTGGTGATACGCGCCGAGTCCAGGAGAGAATCGCTTTTTAGGATCTGGCTCTTGATTTTACTTCTTAGCAAGAGTCTCTTGAGATGTTTATTGAGGCACTTCGCTATTATGCCGTTAACCAAAACGACTATCGGGACGATGGTCGCTGAATGAACATGCTGACAACCTTGTTAGCCACGTCAAGGTATTTGCTAGTTAATCTTTCTCAGCTTTAACGAAGTGAACATCATGTGGTATGCACCGCCCTCTTTTTAACCGATCTATCAGTACAATATCTGGTTCTCTGGTTCCAATAGAGCGTGGTACAGCTGTTTTCGAGAACTGGCACCGGTGTTTACTTATAGAATGGAACTTCTGGACCAGTAAGGCAACATCGGAGAGCATGTTTTGATGTATAATTTTGGCTACTTTGTATTAGGTCTGTGCAAGTTCGGAGAGGTGCGAAAAACCCGAAAGTATATGACGAAGGGTCTCCAAAGAAAGATGATACGCTCGACAAATATCGATCGTGCCATATTTCATGATATACTTTCGGTAACTGTTCATCTTTACTAGTCCATAACTGCACAGACAAAGCCTTCAGTTTCCACCAAGAGGTCACCGAGACGTAGCCAGTTTACGGAGCTTAGGAGATCTACATCAGGCCCTGTAAGGATCTTGTGGAATCTTCCATTCAGCTCTTTTCTTTTCCATATAGCCATCTTGTCCTGAATGCTCATTACCATTGGCTAGCACCAGTTCTCGTTAGCTAACGAGAAACGAGTAAGGTTCTCATCAACTACATCGCGATGCATATTGTATTCGGCTTGAAGGAAATAATTTCTGACATTGTATACCTTATTTTGCATACCTTACTGTTTTTTTTACGCTAACAACCTGGGCGCAACTGATCGTAAAGCTCCGAACGTCCACCTCGCACAATTTGAAATACTTTATAGAAAAGACGCTACTGCCACTTGCGTCTGGCAGTTTATTAAAATAATAAGATGAAAAGTCAACTACAACAGAACCGTCTTTTCTTCTTATTATACGTCAGAAATGGCTCTTCTACTTAGTAAATATTATAACTGGTATCAAATGCGCCTTATTTAATAAGAAGATTAACATGGTTCTGGTTGATTTAGCCAAAAGATAAAAATACTGGCAGATGCGCAATTTTTTTCTGATTCCGAATATGTATGTAACTCAAAAATGATAAAAATGTTAGATGCGTCTTTTTTTCTTATGACGGCAGTATAGTTGTACTATGTACAGGTTGTAAAGGGTTTTACTGAAAAAATCCTGAATAATATAAATATAAACGTAAAAAATAAAGGTTATTTAAAATTCAGGTTATTTACTCGAATCTTTTATTCTCATTTGAATTAACAGCAAATGACCAGGTTCTAAAGTTTCGGTTAGATGCAGCACAACTGATTCACATAAGCCATGTTACTAACATCTGTAGAATAGTGCACTAACAGCTGTAGAATAGTGCTACCGGCTTCGTATTTCATCTTAACGCAGACAATACCCTCAGGAGAGAGAAGTTAATACAAAAACTTGTCACTCACAAAAACGTTCTGTTGAAAGACTCATTCGACAAACGGCAAAAGTGTTGCTTTCCACAAAATCGCTCGATGTTGAACAGATCTAAACGTAGAGTGATTTTCACGAAAGAAGTCCCCTAGACGCGGCGCTGTAGTAGTGCGTGCGACCGAATGAAGCCAGCAAGCATAATATGGCAACCTGTCAAATTTAGTTCCACCAGTTGCCGTGGGACTTTTTTCATGAAACGGACGACGACGACTCTGGGTCCGGTAGTTTACTTGACTTCTTGGCTCTGCGTCTGGGTTGATTAAAGGGTTTGACGCAATTCTGCCAGTGTCTGTTTTTTTATGGGGTGTTCTGCATCAAAATCCGTTGCGTAGTTTTAAAGATTTAAGCATTCAAAGGGACATAGGAGGAATATAGGGACATAGGGACAGAAAAAGCGACTTTGTTTTATATTATGTATGTAGTGATATGAAATAATGTCATCAACTGAGATGTCATGTTCCTCTCGTTTTTTCTTATGACAATGGTCTCTGTAAAGGAAACGTTAATGCCATAGCAACGTGTTGAACGAAGCAGTGTTAAATGTTTTTCTAGCGAGGTATCTAACATTATTGCTACCGAATGTACCTACCTACTGAATATTTTGAAGTTGAGGTTGTTTTTTATTTTCAGCTTTTCCGAAAATGATAGCACGGCAGCGCTGCTGGTTGTTTGAAACTGGTCAATTTTATACTGACATCTAGCGTCGAGTAGTGCAAGATTATAACAAAGTCCATGCGTTGTTTTGTGTAGCCATAGATTAATAATATACCTCAAGGAATTATTGCTGAAATTCTAAGTTCTAAGATTTTAAAATAACAACTTGTAATATTGGTTATTAGAGGGAATGAGTAGTGTAGATACTACAAAGCTAGAAACATTTAGAAGCGCTCTTCTTTCGGACTAGGTAGGTACCTATTCAATATTTATTTTTCTTTGTTTATAAAATAAATAAATAAATAATACTAGTCGATAAATTGGAGTCTGTGCAATTAACGCACTAATCGCATTCACTAACCAGCTTCGACATCGCTTATGCTAAACAGTGTTGTAGATAATATTTTGAGTCGTGGACAATAGAAGTGTTAGGGTTAAGGTCTACGCACATTAAAACAACTCAACGGTGACTCGACTCCATGCCAAATATTGAAATTTAAGCCCTGTGTCATATATTCAAGGTTTAATTTCAAAAAATGATATTAAAGTAGTGTACGACGCCTACGCATCGTACCTACACTAAAGGTCAACCCCACGTTTGTCACGCAATGACCACACGTTGTCCACGCAACGACCACACGTTGTCCACGCAACGACTATGCGTTTGCGACTGACGCGTGAGTCACGCGTCAGTTCCCAGTTTTAAACTGAGGTTAGACGAGTTGTCTTTTGAATACGCATTACCCACTCGTTGATAACGCATTGCCCACAAGTGACCATGGGGTGGATCAACTAGTTGACTACTCATCGAGAGTGTGAGTAGAGTTGCTGCCGCGTTGGCGTGGAGTTGTTAATGTGCGAAGATCTTTAGGTAGGTACAGTGTGGACACAATAGCGAAAGCGAGTGGACGTGTCATGTGGTGATTTTGTAATAGCGGTCAGATCGCCGAATCCTATTCGTTTGCGTTTGCTCGCTTATGTATGCTTGGTCTATACCACCTCTATACCCACCACACAGACCACTAGGCTAAGTGGTCTGTGACCCACCATGATATTATCATAGGTAGGTACTGACAACGTCACAAATAAGTAACATGCGCGGGCGTAGTCGCGCGGGGCTTAGGTTGGTAGGTATTCGTGACGCTGTCTGTACAAAAATACTGACACGGGTATTAATAATAGTTAAAACCTAAGAATCTTAATCTATTAAAAATAACATTATCAGAATTTGGACTGGGTTAAGTTAGAGTGAGGACTTCATCAGACGGTTTCTTTCAAGCTTCTAGTTGATATTCAGAGAGTTTCGGAGCAGTCACTCAGATGTCTATCACATTTTTAGTTACTTTTTGTCTTTCCCATGTCCACCTCCAAGTTGTTCTTAAAGAGGGAGTTCATTAATGCGCAAACAGGACCTAAACTGGCGCCACCACTTATTTTATCATATAATTCCGTAAAACAAAGGAATTTCCAAAACTTACATGTACCTACAGTTTGTTAAACCTATTACACCTAAGCATCTGTAGTACCTAGTTTTGTTTTGTCTAGTATATGAAGAGATACGAAGTTGACTTTGGTGGCCACCAAACTCTGTTTTCGTATCTCTTCCTAAAATTAGACAAAACGAAACTACTTACTTCTTACAGATGCATTAAAAAAGCTTATAATAGGTATAACGTGTAAAGCAAATTTTGGAAATTCCTTTGTTTTACGAAATTATATGATAAAATAAGTGGGGGCGCCAAAAAATATTCTTTCTCAAGAATGCGGGACTCTTTGCCAGTTTGGGATCCCACCTTGCCGTTAAAGTCCCTCACAACAACATTAAAGTGAGCCTCAGTGCTGTTATTACAAACTTTTTCAGAATTTCTACAATCATTGTCGGTAAGTAATCGAATTTTACGTTGTCTAGGCTCTCGTTTCGCGGGAGATCGGTGGTTGGTTGTAGGTACCTACGGATAGGTTAGGTAGGTACCTATCTGTATTAATTAATTACCTAGGTAAGTAGGTACTGAGAACGGCAGACAGATACACTAGCAAATGGGTAAGTAGTACCTAGTTTTACAGAATATATGATAATTTTTTATTAACGTTAATTAAAAAAGAATAAAAAACAAATTGAAAACTAATATCCTAACTAATATTACAAATGCGAAAATATGTTTGTATGTTCTTCTTTCATGCCCAGCCCTTACTAGGCAAATAATCAACTTAATTTTTGGCATCGTGTTACCTAATTGAAAAGATGGAGAGATATCAATATATATAAAAAAAATATCTACCTAAGTAACATAGGTACTTATGCTATTTTTAGTCCTGTGAAACATCAAATTCCAAGGGAAGATCGAATTATGAAACTTGAATTTAAAGCGGGTGAAACCGCGGAGAACAGCTAGTTTTCACTAAAATAAACTTAAAACTCGTAGGCACAATAGAAAGTTATAAAAGCTACTCTACATTGTGGTTAATTAAATAAAAGGTGGTTGGATTAATAAAATTATAAATAGTACCTAAAGGCTAGGTAATAAAACTTTACAAAATGATAATTTTCATTCTCTTGCATAGTTAACTACTACTTATACCTACTTTAAAATAGTAAATGAAACTTAAAACTTAATCGACTTTATACCGATTACTTAACTTAATCTACTTTACTAGACAATTAATTTTTTTATTATAAGTAGAAAACAACCTAGACCAACGGAACAAAGTTCTGCAATTTGTTCCGAGGCGGGAATCGAACAACCTCCTGCGTCTAGACCGCGCCACATCGGTCGTCTTACTAGGTATTACTTTTGCGAAAATCCATTAACATGACTTTTTCGCTTTGCTGATTTAAGCAGTACCTACCCACTGACCCAAGTAAATAAAACATTGAACTTTGACTTGCTTAGTAAGTAAGTACTTTTAATATAATGATGAGCTTTCACTTCAAAAGCATTAAAATATCACGAAAATGCCATAAAACAACACATATAGATGGAATAAAACTCATAAATGCTCCGTTTCAAATCTCTCTGCTTCAATTCAAAAGGTAATAACTATAAACTATCTACCTAGGTCGATTATTAGGTAGCTAAAATTATGTGAAAGCGTATTTAGGTACTTAGATAGATACATATATACTCTTTATTGCATACTTAAGCCTAAGAAACAATTTACAGAAACAATTTACACTAACTTCAGCTACAATTTACTTACCTACTATAGAAATAGCTAGTACGTGATAGTAATGGCAATCAAAACCAACGCACAATCAATAGTCTAAAATTGATATCTTAATCACAAAAGTAAACTCATCTAAGTACCTTTCCCGTTACTTTAAAATCCATTGAAAAAAGTCAATAACTCAGGTCTGTGAATGGTGTCTTGTGAGGCCCAGCTAATAAATTACTTGGACCTCACATCGAGGCCTAAATACGTGGGCAAAGGCCTGGGAAGCCCCGCCCTTGAGGGAGATAGCGATATTGAATTATAATAACTTTATATTGTTTCGGTAACTAAATCTACTATCCTACTAATATTATAAACGCGAAAGTTAATAGTATAAACGCGAAGTAGGTATGGAATATGGATAGATGGATGGTTGTTTGTTACTCTTTCACGCAAAAACTACTGAACGGATTTGGATGAAATTTGGCACAGAGATAGATTATAGTCTGGAATAATACATAGGATATATTTTATCCAGAATTCCCACGGGAACGGGAATTACGCGGGTGAAACCGCAAGGCACTGCTAGTACCTAAAAATGACAGTTAAGTAGGTACCAAGGTACATAATACCTAAGATTTTATTGAGTATGTATACCTACATACGATTAGACAACGTGGTTGGTTTAAACCAAGATAGTTTGTTACACACGCCTATGAAGATTCTGAATCGTTGAAAGGTCAGTGAAATATTGAATTAGGTAATTCAGTGTAATGAACACTGAATTACAGAATTCAATAGGCATGTACCTACGTCTAATGCAATATTTCATAGTTACAATTACTTTTCAAGAAGTAGTGATAAAAATCTGTCGAATTAAAAAATATCGGAAAGTTTCTTTACCGAGCGTAAAAGTACAACGAAGATTCTAGTTGATTTTTCCATGAAAATTAATTGAAAAACCATGAAAATATAAGTTTATTTATTTATGTAACTCATTCATTCTGGGGCTCATTCATGCTGTGTGGACTGTCCGGAGTTATTGATTTATTTATTATTATTCTTATTTTTATGCCCCAGACAGATAATAAATGCACGGAATGAGTTCATTTAGTTAGTCTTACTTTGTATATGAAATGTTGTACGATTGAAATTTTTTCAATCGTAAACTGAATTTTAACGATCCCAGTTGAGCAGCGGACGAAAGGCAGCCTGTAAGTAAGAAAGAATCTAAAGTAAGTACGAATCTTGAAATTTGATACTGACGATAAATAGTATCTTGCACATTCTGGCACACCCTGTAGGCAGGCACCTTGGCTATTCGCCACAGTCATCTCTACCTCACGACTGCCTTGATTGATCGATGCTGATCTGCGGAAGCGTGAGAACGTCAAAGTGGACATTCTACGTTAACTACTGTGAGAACACCGTACCTATACTTATCGTCTCCTCATCAGTACACAGTACCTTTACCGACCTATACGAATTGACTTGTTTTCAAAAACTTAAACCGACTTCCATTTTCACGTATTACTAAGCATAACTTACTATTTCGTCACACAGTAGGCTTTGTTAAACATAAGATATTATAGATTTACAAACTTTTTATTTAAAAAAACATGAAAATTGTACATGCGAGTCCAGAAAAAAAAGAAAAGAAAAAAATATTTATGTACTGTATATAATAGGTATATCTGTCATCTAGTACCCATTACACAAGCTCTGCTTATTATAGCTTGGGACGTTGGTAGTAAGTAGATGGTGCTATGTTCATTGTCCAACATTATGTTTATTAAATCTAAAACAAGGGGTCAAATTATGATCCAATAGGTAAGTATAATATGTGACAAAACGAGAAGAACCATGATTCTAATAAAAAAGTCGTCAAAATCCGTTTTTAGAAAAAAGTTATGATGTACCTACATACACACAGAAAATAGGGTTAGGTAAATTGAGAACCTCCTACTTTTTTTCAATGCTTTTGAAAATTACTACCTATACATAGTATAAAACAAAGTCGTTTTCTCTGTCCCTATGTCCCTTTGTACGCCGAAATGTTTAAAACTACGCAACGGATTTTGATGCGGTTTTTTTAATAGAGTGATTCAAGAGGAAGGTTTATACGTATAATAAAAGCGTACGAAGTCGGGGCGGGTCGCTAGTATGATCTAATTAGATCATAATTCTTTCCCCAGAATAACATTGTCAATACCAATATCTAACTACACCATTATTAAAAGAAAAATGTGATGAACTACTAGACCATGGAGATTTTTTCTATGGAGTTTGCCTGAAACCGTTTTTGGAGCTCTAGGTATAAACTTTTCAGAATTGGCTTGTTTTTCTGGAAGATTAACTGATTGATTGAAAAAATAGAAATATATTAAAACTAGTATGTACCTCTATATTATAATGGATTAATTTATTATTTTATGAGGTATTACGTGTTTTAGTTGGTTTTAATATATTATATTGTACCACCATCTATTATTCTTTTCACAATAGTTTTGGAAGTCTGGGAAAAATCGCTTAAAGCGATAAGCCAGTTACATTGCTTCTCTCTCTTTATAATGATTATTTAATAATTCCAGTTTTTTAAGCGATGCATAAGAATTTTCGCGTGTAAAAATAAAATCATAAAAAAAATCATAAAATCTTTATTGTACACCAATAAAATTATACATAAAACATAACAAAAGAGGACATGTACAAAGGCGAGCTTAACCCTAACAGAGTTTTCTTACAGCAAACCTTGGTGATTAAGAAAAATAGGTACAGTGAACATGGATAGTAGATAAGTGTACATACAAAGTAAAGTAAGAAAAACAAGTGAAGAAAAACTTTTGTTTAAATAAAAATATAACTAAATTTTATAAGTAATAAAAATAAAAATACATTAAAATACATAAATAATGTAAATATATAATATATGTATAATATATATAACACAATACTTAAATATTATAAATACCTACCCAATACATATATACTTACTATATATAGGTATACATTAAAAATGTATTGAATTTAATAGTAAAAATATATTCTGCTATTACTGTAAAGAGAGATAGTGCTCTTTTACCTTTGACTTGAATACGCTAAGTGAAGTGCTAGCTTGTATTGTATGTGGGAGGGAATTCCAAAGTCTAGGTGCCATCATGGTGAAAGAATCACGATACCGGCACGAGTTATGCTCTGGAGTTTTTAGAAGAAGGGCTCTGATTGTTCTACAGGGCTTGCCACGAGGAACCAGAAACTCAAAGCGATCCCGAAGATAAGAAGGAGAGAGTGGATTGAAGAGGGTATAGTAAAGAAAAGACACGATATGAAGATCCCGACGCCTACGAATGGGGAGCCAATTTAGATGGGAACGAAACTGAGAAACATGATCGAACTTGCGCAGTCCGTATATAAACCGGATGGCCAAGTTCTGAAGACGCTCTAGTTTGTTCAGGAGTTCCTCTGAGACGTCTAAGAAAGAGACATCCGCATAGTCGAGGATCGGCAAAAGCAGGGACTGTGCAAGAGTTATTTTGGTCTCGTATGGCAACATTTTTTGGAGGCGTTTTAGAGACTGGACAGTAAAGTTAACTCTTCTGCTTATATCGTTGATATGCGAAGACCAAGACAAACGGCAGTCAAAAATTACACCCAAGTTCTTGGCCTTTTCTGAAAACGGTATTGGTTCATTGGCAAAAGTTACAGAAGGAAAAGAAGCAAGTGAAAAGTTGTTAAGCATATGATGATTACCAAAGATGATAGCTTGTGATTTGGAGGGGTTAACCAAAAGTCCAAAAGTATTTGCCCATTCATAAATTTTTGTCAGGTCTTTGTTAATTAGGCTAATCCCAGTAGAAATCTCATCTGCACTGAAGTGAGTGTATATTTGCAGATCGTCTGCATAGAGGTGATAATTGGACGTGATGCTCTGCGTAATGGCGTTAATGAAGACTGAAAAAAGTAAAGGGTAGAGAACACCCCCTTGTGGTACGCCCGCAGTGATGTTGCACCAATCCGAGCTTAGCTCATTCGAGCGTACACACTGCGAGCGTCCAGACAGATAGGATTTAAACCAGGCAATCGCAGGAGCAGAGATGTTATGGGAAGAAAGGATAGAAAGAAGGATATCGTGGTCAACTGAATTGAACGCACTGCTGAAATCTAGAAGAACTAAGCATGTGAACATTCTGTTGTCCATGGCCCAGCGAATATCATCCGAGATCTTCGTTAACGCTCCCATCGTACTGTGGCCAGAACGAAATCCTGACTGGAGCGGACTCAAAAGGCAATTGTTATGGAGAAATTCAGACAACTGTTTTTGAACCACTTTCTCCAAAATTTTTGAAAGGATAGGTAGTATAGAAATAGGCCGAAACTGAGAGACTAGCGTTGGGTTAGATACTTTAGGAAGAGGGATAACGTAGGCGGTCTTCCAGGCAGCTGGGAATGAACTAGATTTAAGAGAGTGGTTAATGATAAAAGATATTGCGGGTACGAGCTCATCAAAAAGAAGAAGAAGCATTTGTATATTAATTTCATCAGAGCCAACTGCTTTTGTCGAGATGGAAAAGAGGATTTTCTTGATGTCCTGCTCAGTTACAGCCGTAAACGAAAATGATGCACACGTGGGCCTGGGTTTACGATCTAGTCCACTCAAGGTCGCATTTTTGACGTTGCTATCAAGACATAAAGGAGATTTGGAAAAATGTGAATTTATAGCATTCAAGTCAAACGAACCGAGTGGGTCACTAGATTTTCCACCCAGTCCTAGCGATTTGAGGAACTTCCACATTTGGGAAGGATTGGCATCAATTAGGCTATTGTGGATATGGAGTCTTTTAGCATCCCTACACATCTTAGAGCAACGGTTGCGGAGCATCTTGTAAGATTGTAGGTTTGACTCATTGCGAGTTTTATTATAAAGTTTTTTTGCCCTATCACGCTTCGCCATCATTTTTTTGATGCTCTCTGTAAGCCACGGAGCCGGTGGATGCTTCACTTTCACGCGTTTGAGTGGCGCGTGTTTATCAAACAGATCAATGACGATCTTATTAAAGTTCGCCACCGTCTCATCAGCTGAAGCAGCATCTGTTACCGGTGACCAATCAATATTAGTGGCATCAAATTTTAGGCTCTCGAGGTCGATATTTTTATAGCTGCGAAGGAAAAGAATCTTGGGCTTACGTTTTGGGGATCGGACTTTATAAGAGAGATAAACAAGATCATGATGAGAAAAAGAGGCAGTGATTTGTCCATGAGTGGCCACACGCTTAACATCTGAAACAATGATAAGGTCCAATAGAGATGGGGAACAGTGAGGAGCGTGATGAGTCGCAGAAAGAGGCAGGATATGCATATTGACAGAAGAAACAAGAGATTTTAACTTATTGGCCCGAGAGTCATTTTTTATCAGGCAAGTGTTAAAGTCCCCGAGAATAATAGTGTGATCATAACAAGAAGAAAGAGATTCAAGCTTCACTTCAAAAGAGGAGAAGTAATTGACGTGTAACGAGGGTGGATAGTATACACCCAGCAAGATAGGGGTATGATTCACAATAATTTCAATAAAGAGATGTTCAGCAAATCCATTGTATTGGCCAGGGGATTGGTCAACTATTTTGAACGGGATATCAGCTCGAAGATAAATGGCAACGCCTCCACAGCCCTTGCCTATTCGATCATTCCTAATAAGAATGAAACCAGGGAGTGGATATTGTGTAGAAGGTAAAGATGGTTTTAGAAAAGATTCAGAAACGAGAATAGCATCCACTGTCTTATAATCAAACGAAGATAGCATTTCAGAAAAATGTGCAGGGATGCTTTGAGCATTAATGTGTAGAATATTTAAATTTTTATTATAAAGGTGAAGTTTTTGAGATATTTTATCTCGCAGATGTAGGGAGCCCGAGCATGAGTCATCACTGAGCGCACTAGCATACTCGTCCTCAGAAGAGCTGATAGAGGAGCAAGAGAAATAATTTAATTCAGTACTTTGCAGATCCATATTTAAACTTAACATAAACTATATAAAAGTTACTATATATATATAATTATAATTTTATGTTACTACTAGCGACCCGCCCCGGCTTCGCACGGTTTTATTATAAGTACCGAACGGGATAAAAAGTATCCTATGTCCTTCTCCTGGCTCTAAACTACCTCCCTGCCAATTTTCAGCTAAATCGGTTCAGCCGTCCTTTAGTTATAAGTGAAGTAACTAACACGACTTTCTTTTATATATATAGAATATTATCAATGTACTTATAATTAGTAGGTACCTAAAGTGTAGGTACCTTTGTTTAAGTAGCAGGTCAGAAGGACCCACTTCCAAGAAATAATAGAAGATTCATTGCAGTCTCCTATGCACCTGCTGGTTTAGACATAGGAATACACTCCAAAATAACATGTAGTAAGTACGAGACATAATCTTAATCACAAAACAAAAGAAAATTAAGTAGTAAGTTCAAACATTACAGGAGAATAAGTAGGTACCATATTTCGATACAAACTATTCTTTATAACTATTCATATTAACAATAACAAAAAAAAACAAAGTACCACCTAGTCTAAGTAAATCTACAGCATGAACGTTATTAAGATCGACTATCCCAAAGTTGCTTTAATCAGAAATCCTAACCGAATCCAGACACTAAAACTTCAACTTCTTGATTATTAGATTGGTTAAACGTAAGTGTCACTGTCACCATTTTCACATGTCATCCATGTGTCATACCATGAAAAACAAGAAGTAAATAAATAAAAGTTTTTGATGACTGCCTTATTTGGTTAAAAAAATTAATAATGATGCGACAAGTTATAGTTCGCGTCATGTAAGAAGAACGCTGGCGGTAAAGCTGCGCAGAAGGCGATTTAAGGGTCTATTTGGAGGTAGGCGGTGGGGCGCGGGGTGGAAGGGTCATGCGCCGCATGCTTGCCGGTGCGCTATTGGTTCGTCAGTTGACATTTGCTGTCACACGTCACGATTCTTGTCAAAATACCATCGCGCACAGAAGTTTACGAAATGGTTTTACATTTTAATGGTTTTTGGAAATTATGCACAAAGGTAAAGGAAATAGAGGTAGAGACCGATTACTGTAAAAGCGATCATTTGGTAGATATGATTACAGAAACATTTATTATTCGTGTAAGGGATGATGATTCTGACTCAAATAATGATGAAAGCTCAAGTGACGACAGCGACGATGATGAAATAGCCACCTCCAGTATCAATCCCGCGTCCTCATCTGGTTTTCACGTCACCCAAGACGACTTAATGGATGGAGTTGCTACATTACATTATTTTTTTGTAATTAGATTAAACATTCTAAACTGAATCGAACTTGTTTTTAATTTTATCTAATATTTTTTTCTAATAACCAACACCAAGCCGCGAGTGAAATATTAGTTAAAAATAGGCACAGCAAATTGGCATAGTACTATCGTACGCGAGTGTACCCATGCGCGAACATACCCCTTCCACTTTCTTCCAGCGCTCTTTTTACGTGACGCGACCTTATACACTGCCATGTTGAGAGGATCAGTCCAGGGATGCACTCGAGTTGTTGTTTCGAAGAATGAATTTATTTCGGCGCACGTCTGGTTCTAGGTTCGGCCTTGCCAAGCTTAGATACTGGAGCGGAGGACACTTTTGCCCTATCAGAGGGACCTGGTTGAGCTGACGCCCGTCCCGCTGCCATATCACGGGGGGTTTGGGACGGCCCCACCGCGGGGTACTCCGCTAACAGTGGCTTCAGCTCCGACATCGACTCGAGCTTGCGGCGTTTATTATCAGGCAATACTATCATAATTTTTCCTTCTGATGTCCAACAGCGTTTGACGCCGAAGTGCGTACGTGCGGTCATGAAAATATCGTGTCTAGTTTTGGTCAAGAACTCAGATACAGTGTAATAAGTGCCTTTTAAAGCCGTTTTGGCATTCCATACTTGAGAACGTACCTTAAAGTCGACAAACCTAATCATTATAGGCCTAGGCTTACTAGTATTATAGCCAAGGCGGTGGCAAGATGAGATTTGCCCTGGTAAGATGTCAGGCATTTTAAATTGGTCGGATAATATCTTCATAACCGTATCCAGAGCCTCGGTCTCATTTACTTCAGCAATGCCATGAAAAAGAAGAACTTTGCGGCGTGAGGCTGTCTCCAGGCGATCAAGACCCATAGTGATCAGTTCAAATTGAGACCGCATTGTGGCCATGGTTTTCCAAATAAGAGTTCTGAAGTCATTAAATTCTCGATACAGAGACTCAATATCTTTGTGAGGTGGCTTACTCTGTGAAGCAGGAGATGACAATTTCTTAAAGTCGCCTTCCATTTGGAGCATCCGAGTTTCAAAAGTTTCAGCCAACTCATCCATGTTGGCACTTAGCTTGGTGTAGAGATCCATGATCACTATTAGATGATTCCAGGTGAGTGGACAGGAAAGTTTATTTCACCAGCAGGTGAAGGAGGATAAAGATTAGCTAATCACTTGCAAACTGCATCTAATATGTGTTTTGTTTTATTTTAAAATTTAAATAAACAGGAGCAAAATTAATTTTGTGTGTACACCTTGACTACCCACAACACAACCTAAATAATTATTATAAGAAATGCCTACTTACAATTGAAACAATTGAGTTAACTGCAGACTGTTGCAACAGTGTAGACTAACTTAACAGTCTAGAGGTAGCTCAACCGATCTGTATCAATACCAGTCAGAAGCGTCCCCAAGACGATTAGGTATGATTGATAGAATTGACAGGACAATCAGTTTACTAAATCTTCCTGAAAATCAAGTAAACCTTGAAAAGGTATATTTATCTTGGATACTGATTATCCACCGCATCATCAAGTGATTAATCGAGAATCGATTCGAAAAGTACGAATTGATGCAGTTTTAATACAGGCGGTGGCGGATCGCCGATTTATAACGGCGAAGTGATCAGCCAGTGTTGCCAGGTAGCGTGACGGTGTCGTCACAGTTTAGGGAAAAACTCCAAGGGAGTTGCACAAATTAAATTTATATAATAATCGCTACATAGTATAAAACAAAGTCACTTTCTCTGTCCTTTTGTCTTTATGTCCCCCTTTGTATGCTTAAATCTTTAAACTACGTAACGGATTTTGCTGCGGTTTTTTTAATAGATAGAGTGATTCAAGAGGAAGGTTTACTTAAACTCCTGTTATTTTTTTTTATTTAATTTATTTATTTCCATTTGAATGGGTCACACTATCCCACTGATCCAATTACATAAATTAACATTAAAACACCAAACCCGCCCCGGCCCGCCGCGCCGAATTCGCCCAGTAGATTACAGATCGGTCTTCTTTTGCGATAATCATGCCTAAAACTTATAAATACAATACTGAAAAAATATCATTGTCATTAGATTTGGATTCCCTAAAAATGTGAAATTATTTGAAGCTGGCATCCCCCTTGTTACGGCACAGACCACCGTGCAAGCGAGATGCAAGACACACTCGAGCTCTGGGTGGCCCGCGCAATCACGAACAATAATCCATTATTTCAGGGATCGGAAATCGATTGCCTTGTTCGTCTAGTCTGGGTTTTCAGACTTTAATAGAAGTGATATATAAAGAATTAATTGTCTGAGGAATAACGATCGGTTTGACCTCTCGGCTCTCGGTGAAAGTGAAAGAATATGCTGACTATAAAAAAAAGGCTCGCATGAAAACTTATGAAGTTGCAAAGTTTGTCTTATGGATATCGTAATGTAACTCATTACTTTTGTTGTAAACTTTAACGCCTGAAAAGTGGAGGTTTTTGTTGATTTGGCACCTACCCGCTGCGCACTGAAATCAAGGGACAGGCCGGAGACTCGATTTTAAAAATAGCTCAATTTTAAACACAGTTTTAAAAAAAGCACGTCCAATTATTGTATGTGCAATATTCATTTTGCTTCAAGTAACATTTAATCTACTAACTACTAGTTTTGGCAAGAGGAACTTTAACTTTTTTTTGTAAAAAAACTACATGAATTCGTTACGGTTAGAAGTGGGTTAACTACGAACCTTCCAACACAAATGGGGTTCGAATTAAATCCGTTAACCGACACACGGAAACTATACCAAGTTCTAAACTTTGTGACAATTCGCATCCGACTGGCTGGTGTCATTGATATATTACCTACAGGTCAGGTATTGTATTATACCTCTAGATTATATGCAAAAGTCTGTATAAAGTTTAATCGTTTCAATTGTGAAAACTTTTTTTAATATTTCTATTTATTTTATTGTTGAATTGACGACCGATGTGGCGAGGCGAGCGATGATCCGCCTGTGACTCAGGAGTCGGGAGGTTGCGAGTTCGATTCCCGGATAGGGACAAATTTTTGGACGTTCGGTTAATAATTGTTCTGGCGTTCTGGGTGTTTTTCATGTATATTTATTAAAAACATATTTATTTATGTTTTAATATTATTAAGTTTATCAGTCATCTAGTACCCATAATACAAGCTCTGTTTAGCTTGGGGCTAGATGATGCTATGTGTGTGGTATGTAACAGCATTATATTTAAAAATGTATGTATGTAGTAAATATCTACTTATTTGATAGAATCACTTAAGTAAGTGACTGTAATAAACTTTATTATTATTATTAATAACTAAAAATTATACTTTTACCCGTTGGTTTTTCTCAAGCCATCTAGATTTATTGTCTTAATCAATACATGATCGATCGATGGGTAGTCTCAATGGAACTACATGTATCCTCGATAAAACAACAATTATCGATACCTACAAGGTTTACGGCTGAACCTCACGCGATGCAGTTTAGTATAAAACAAACATGCTTGCGTTGGGTTATAAAATACGATGAGGTTTTTTATAGCTCACTTGTAATGGTTGGCATTGTTCTAAAATAACATTTGTCTTTGGAGGTCTGTACAAATAATTGAGGGGTATAGAATCGAAGTTAGCTAAATCCCAGTCTTGAAATTTTACACAAAATAGAAAAAACTTTTAGTTTTTTGTTAAGGTGTCAAAACTGTGTGAACGAAACGGCAAAATATGAAGATTTGAAATTAGAACTCTATGGATAGTACACCGAACGTCTACTATGACGGGATAATTTGTTATTGTATTAATAAAATGTCGTTAGCTGCTTTCGTTACCAACCGACTGGATTTAGCTGACTTTGTTTCTGATATGCATGGATATAGCTGCATTCGTTTCTAGCAGAATAGCGATGACGTCATTGTAATGTGATGTGCGTTGCCTACATTGGTAGTATCGAGGATGCAAGAAAATGAATAACTGCGTCGGAACAACCGGCAATTGAAAAAAACAGGAATATAAAGCAAATTCTCTTTCTTTTCTTAATTTTTTTGTAAGAAGTGCGAAAACGACCAACGTTTTGACACTGTTTTATTTATTGAGCAACATTTTCCTTCACCGGCTTTCTATCACGGGCACTTCCATTGTTCTTTTTTCTACTAACTTATCACGCTTTTAAACTTAAATCACCCAAATTACTAAATAAAAACAGCAAAAACTGCAGGCACGTACGCACTCATTTGTATGGGAAACGCCATCTTGAAATTTTAAAATGGAGGGCTGTCATTGGCAGACGGCGACTTTAGCTATGTTCGTTTCCAACACCAATGGATATAGCTTTCTTCGATACTAATCATGTTTTTTGAAGTGGATTTTCTTATAGATTTAGCTGGTTTTGATAGTGAAACGATTCTTTATTTGGATGGAAATTGTACGAACAACGAAGTGGCATTCATAACTCATAAACCGATTTAGTATGGATTTAGCTAACTTCGATTCTATACCCCTCAATTATTGGTCAGACCCTTTTATCAAGTAATTTTTTTAAATTAAGTACATACATACAGAATCATGTCCTACCACCGTCTACACTTTATCGATTACTTTTTGTCCATCCTAAGGTTGCCTGGAAGAAATCGCTTTTAGCGATAAGGCCGTCCATTGTACATTAGATGTATTTGTTTTTTTTCTGTTTATTTTTGTACAATAAAGTATTATTGTATTGTCTCCTAGTTGGAACTTTTTTCTGATACTAAAAGGGTGCCTCTAGATAGGTTAGTACCTCCTAAAGTAGTAAAACTTCTTTACAAAAACCAGATTTACTTCCACGCAACCTTCTAAACCTCTCTAAGCCCCATCGATCCTAATTAGGTCCGATAGAGTGACCTATTTCCACTCGTGCGGTCCATTTAGACCCCTAATAAAACCTTTTTGACATATCCGTGGCAAAATCCCTCTGATACGACCCCTTAACTCCTCTAAGGTGTTATGAAAACGTCATAAAACCACACAAAAATGATCCTTCGAGAGTCAGTGGTAAGTTCAAAGTGGTTTGGTAATATGAAACTCGTTTATTAGAGTACAAAGGCGCCGCCGCGGTTGGCGGCTCCTTTGATGGTGCCGCCTGTAATTACGGAACTCAGGATCGTTCGTATAAATCGGTGTAGGATTCCTAGGATTAAGTTTTGAAAGTGTGCGCAATTGAAATGCATGTTTTCATTGTTTGATCCTTATTGTGTGGTTTCAGATGCAAATTGATAAATGCCGGGATGGAAACGCTTTCAGGTTATTGAGCTGTCCTGTTTGAGCGAGAACGATGGTAGAGTCGCAGTCTTTACCCGTTAAGATTTGTTATTATCTTAAAAGGGTAAATACTGATGATGACCTCCAACCCGATTTCGGCTACTGCGATTGTGTGCCTTTTCAGGCATTTTAACTGAGACTTAGTTCAACTCAGACTTAGTTCTAGACTTAGTTCAGACTTAGACTGAGGCGTAGGTTTTCTACCCTTTTGTGTGCTCGCTAGTGGCTTGCATATCCAAGCTTGTTGTTGTAAATACTATGACTCTACCAATCCGATTATTCTGATTATTCTATCATAAAGTTATCTAGCTTGGGGCTAGATGAAGCTGTGTGTCTAGATAACTTATTTATAGATAGGTAGAGTCACAGTAGGTATTTAACCTTTTAAGATCAACATCAATCGTCAATCTTTTGAAATTTATAAATTATTTTGTATGTCGTGTAAAAAGTACCTAACTAAGCTTTTAGAGAGACACATGCTTCCAATCACTACATAGTACATACTTCCCACTGCCTGTCTGTCTGTCTTTATGTTTGCTTAAATCTTTAAAACTACGCAAAGGATTTTGATTACCTAGTTATTTAGTTGCAACTTAATCACTGAATTCTTAAACTTCAATGATAATTACTAAAGTAAAAGTAATTAAGTGAACGATATTTTCGCTACTATGCTTTTAGAAAGCAAAATTATTAATCAGAGCTCAAACAAAACAGCTTTATTCCATTCAACCACAAAATTCCGCAATAAACCAAAATTAATTTGAGTGTAACACTTGTCGCTGTAATTAGCATTATCCACGACTTCCTCAAACCGTAAATATTTCCCAATCTTTCTATTCTAATTAAAATTATTGTCGTTACCTTTATTCTGTGACGAATTAAGTATAAGGCGGCGGACGGGCGGGGAGGGGGCGTGGCTCCGGCACTTCAAAGACGCCGACAAAGCTTCAAAGAGGGCGCTTGTACGTGCGAGCGAGAGAGGTAGAAACAGTTGTATGACGATGACAGAGACAGAGCATTATGTTTGTAGTAGTAATTCGAACGGGTTGGGCAGAATGGCGGACAGTGAAGAGATGTTATCGATGATTTTATTTCTTACTTCTATAAGTTTTACACGTTGTGAATTTTATGGCTTAGTTAGTAATTAAATCATTCAAATCAGTTTACTTTCTATGCACGATTGTTATGGTTGGTGGAGTTGGATTTAATGAGAATAAGTAGGTAATAATTTAACTGTGATATGAGAAATTAACTAAGTAAATAGTGACTTCGATTAATAGGTACCTGATGAGCCTGAGATTACTGCAATAGAATAAATTTAAAATAAAAACAACCAACAAAACTCTAATTATAATGAAAAACTAATTTTTTTCTATATTATATCTAGAAAAACGTTATTTGAGCTGTTTTGATTATGGAAACCATTTATTGTTGGTCCTGAGGCATACTCAATTTACTAAGATTTTTACAAACTTCCTATAGAGTAAACAGGTGATCAGAATGCTGGCTTGTATTTGGGTTAATAAATTATCATTGCCAGTAAACGTGGTAATCTTGCCAGCATTATGGGCGTTTTGCTTTCTGGTGACGAAATAGATTTTTAGGAATAAATAAAACGCTATAAATAAATCTATCTATTGAATGAAAAAATATACAATTAAATAAAGTACTGGTATTGACATGGATCAATTGAGCTACCTTTAGACTGTTTGCAACCGTCTGCAGTTAGCTCAATGGTTTCAATTGTAAATACTAGTTGTAGGTAATTTTTCTATTTCTTGCTTGTAATTTTCGTTGTTAATAAAGTATTAACTTTATTTTCTTTAGACCTGACAGCACTCTTGGACACGTCATAAAATTCATGTTAAAAGTATTTTAACTAGGAAATAAAGGGCTCACTTTGATTTTTATTCACTATCTATATTTTATCGATATCGATTGTCGCAGCATCTCAGTGCGAGCACAGCACTAGCGATAAATCTGGGCCGCTAAAGAAGCTGACGTCATTGACGCATTGTTTATAAATCAATGCGTCGGATTGGAGCTTTAGCGAAATTAAAACGCGAAACGACTCTACCAAAATATTGGTCCTCCTTTAAATTTGGTAGAATCATACTAAAAATTATAAATGCAAAGGTTTGGATGGATGGAATGAATGAATGAATGAACACTTTATTGTACCAAAAAGAAAAAACATATGAAAAGCTTACTCATTTCTAATTAAAAACAAAATAAACATAGTACAAAAGGCGGCCTTATCGCTGAGAGCGATTTCTCCCAGGCAACCTTATAGTGAGTGAAACATAGATATAAGAATTGGGTAGGTAGTGCACAGATAGTAAAAAATAATAATAATAAAACAATTAACAGGTAAATGAAGAACATACAATACCTACATAACTTTCTAACAAAACAAAATAAAACTATGGATGGATGTTTGTGACCTTTAGTCATGCCAAAACTACTAAAAGGTTCGGGCTAATATTTATTAAAACTATTTTTATTATATTCATGTGTAGGTTCTCTTTACCTGGTTAAGATAATAATCACTAGACAGTAGGATAAATACTAGGAGTAGAAAGTAGAGCTATGGAAAAAAACTATGCTCGGAGTTTCTCTGAAGGATAGGATTCGTAATGAATACATCCGACAGAGAACCAAAGTTAGATATCGAGATAGCTCAAAGAATTACAGGACTTTAGAATAAGGAGTGGAGACCACGACTCGGCAAACGTAGTGTAGGACTCCTCCGGATATGTGGGATGACGATATGCGAAAGACTGCTGGCAGATGCTGGATGCGGCAGGAAGACAGGGCGCTATGGCTCTCATTAGGGGAGGTCATGTCTAGCAGTAGACTAGGTAATTCTGGACTAATAGTAACCTTTGATGATGATGAGACAGTATGATAAATAATACCTACGCTAGTCTGAATAATTGAAAGAAAGAAAGAAAAAGTATTTATTGTCTTAGATTTTAGTTACACGGTTAAAAACAAACAAAAGAGACTTACCATACTAACTTAAATAAAAATGAAAACTAAGACAAGGAGTAAATTCAGCTTTTGCTGCATGCAGTAAGTATATACAGATGCATGCAGCAAAAGCTGAATTTGATTAGCATTGATTCCGGCTCAATTACGGCCCATTCGTTATCTATCGTTAGACTTAAATAGTAGTGAAAATATTCTATGTCTATGGTTTTTTTTTTAAAACACAGATTTTATAATACTAGTAATCACTATAGAGCGGCTAGTCTAGTAAATTAATTTCTATGTCCAAGCTTTGACAGACATAAAGGTAGATAATTAATTAAGTAGATAATAATTACCTACTTCGATTCACCGGATGAGCAACAACCGAGCTATGGGCGCCCCCATTGTATTAATGAGCAGAAAATTATAAATTATTCATAGTAATTATTAAAATGGCTCCATTGAAGTGTTTGTGGCAAAGAGTAGGACGAGGCAGATGAGAAATTGTAGAGAATTCCTTTATGAAACAGCTATTGCTGTAGAAATTATCGAAGCGATGATATTACTGGGTAGATTACAAGAAGTGTTTATTAACAAAGACCTACAGTTCTTTCGTGATCATGGTGCATGAAACTGTGCCGAAACGTCGAAAAACTCAAAACAAATCTAATTATGGTAGATATCCCGTGTTAAATGACTTGAAAGAAAATTAAAATTAAATAACGCAAAAAATATTATTCTTTACTTAATGAAAAGGATTTTTGTCAAATTGACTAGGTATGTCACTCCCATTTACATAGAATTTTTTCACTGCTAAGCCTATGGTCACTCCCATAGGCAAAGATTTTAGCATGACTTCGTTCATATGGACTACAAACAAATAAAAACTAGTATTTACAGTTCAAATGAAATGTATCTATTGTGTTGTGTCGCTGTTGTGCCTAAACTGTTTAAAGTTAGCTGAACCAGTTGTCCAGTACCAGTCGTCGCATCCCCAAGAAGCTGGCTGCATTGTCACGCTGTATGGCAATGCCGAACTGTAAAACTTTTTACTTTTTAGAATTCAACTGTACATGTGCTCGTGTTCATAGTAATCCTTTATTTATTTGACTTCTTCTTCTTGTTTACAGCTTGTACAAACCGTGTTTGTTTTATAAATACTTTCCCTTAACCAGGGATTAAATAATTTATAAATAATGCTGGACAATCCACACAGCATCATCTAGTGCCAAGCTACTCAGCGCTTGTGTTATAGGTACTAGATAGAGTCCATAACGATAGTAGTACAGTACTGAAATAGTGAAATTTGTACAGTACAGGGCCCAAGTTCCCCTAAATAAATCGCTTCACCATTTAAATAGTACCGTGTCAAAATGTCAGTGTTAAACTCTTTTTGGTATTCTACTTTCATAGCTGTGACGATTACGTTTCTGACTACCAATTTGACATTCTAATTCTATTATGAAACTCTCTTCAAGTGAAAAAAATAGTAGAATACCAACTGCACAAACGTCATTTTAATCATCTTGATTGAATAAAACTATTGAGACCTTTGTTTTGACATTAGTGGAATATGGCCCCTGATATTGTGAATTGTACAAATAGATATCGAATATATGTAACCTGTAACACAATTTGTTATTAATAAATGAACTATGAACTTGGGTTTTTAAATGTAGTAATAAAATTAAATTATCTGCATAAGAAAATAAAAAATAAGTACTTATGTCTTTTTATTAATCAAATAAGAGATAAAACATGCAATCAGAATATTTAAAAGCAATCGCCTACAATCCTTTTAATCATGTGGTCTGGTTGACACAAAATAAACTCTCTTTTATTATTTTTATTCTTTTTTTTCTCTTAATCTACACCTTTATGTCAATATTTTCTGTTTGGGGGCGGTTTTAGTAGCGCTTTCCGATTATTCCTGCGATCAAAGCAAAACTTCTCGCTATCTGTCTTTATGTGTGAACGCAATTGATTTTTGTAGATAGAGTGATTCAAGAGAAAGGTTTACTTACATGTACCTACAAGAAATCCCTGTGAAGCCGGGGCGGGTGGCTAGTTCTCATAATAAAGTGAACTATAAATACCCATTAAATTAATAAAGCCCAATTATGAATACAAAGAAGCTAGGCTAGTTTCAAAACGACAACCAACTACGAGTATAACAATGCCTATGGGAAATTCCCATTATATTACCTACTTAATATATTCTCTGCCCAAGCTCGGGGCGAGGCGACCGCGCTAGCCCGACGAAAGTCTACATGGACGTGAGTTTTGGGCCTTGAAAGTGTTAACGAGTACACAATGATTAATTATAACAGGTAATTATAAAATGGCCGCTTGAAGGCGTGACAACGGCACACCTGTCACGTCATTTGTCAATATCACTCTGTATGGAGCAAAGTAGGTATGGAGTGGTCAGAATTCAGGTTTTAAGAGATATCTTAGTGCTACCTACTTATTTAGTACACATAATCACTACATAGTATAAAACAAAGTCGCTTTCTCTGTCCCTATATCCCTGTCCAGTGTCCATTTGTACGCTTAAATCTTTAAAACTACGCAACGGATTTTGAGGCGGTTTTTTTTAATAGATAGAATGATTCAAGAGGATGGTGTATACATGTAATAAAACCGTGCAAAGCCGGGGCGGGTCGCTATTCATGTATAAAATATAAATCTATATTGCTTGAAAATCCACAAAGTGTCAACTAATCCAAAGCTAAGTAGAGCTTGTGTTATGGGTACTAGACTGAGGTAGATGATATTCTTTGTACAATTTTTTTTTTTTATAGATTTTATTAACAACGAAAATTACAAGCAAATGAATAGAAAAATTACAACTAGTATTTACAATTGAAACCATTGAGCTAACCGCAATTAGTTTAAATAGATAGATATTTTTATCCTAAATAGAAAACTAACCAGTACTGTAGATGCAGTTTGCAGATCGTTAAGACTTTGTCCCAAGGCACGAATCAAACCCGTTACCCTCCAGCGTAGCCGGCGCCACATCGTTTATCAAACTATATTAGACATAGGCCTCCCCTTATGAGCGCCATAGCGCGCCCTGTCTTCAGCATGCCGCATCCAGCATCTGCCAGCAGTTTGTCGCAGATCGTGATTGCACTTGTCCCGAGGGCGTCCTACACTACGTTTGCCGAGTCGCGGTCTCCTCGTGCAAGAGCACGTTACCTCAACAGTTGACGGTTCGTGAAACATGGCTGACCGACTTATAGTTAAATTTTGAAATATGATGAGGGTCCTACCTAAAATATAATTGAAATTGAAACGTTTCGACCAAAATCATACTCAACAATTCGGTAAAGATCGTGGGAAAAGACCAAAGAATCACTTAATTTAATACCTTTATCAATTTCGCGATCGTGAGAACTATACCCACTTAATGTAGCTTACTTCTGACTCAGCACTCTTCTTACAAACCATCCAGCGTAACTTGATCGACACTTACCTTCCAACCATCAAAAAACCATCGGTCAGGATACCCTGGTCCATCTTCTAAATGCCAGAATAACTTAAACTACCTTTGGGTAGTTTTAAAACTAAAATAGAGTTCAATATATACTGGGTATTGGTATAATGAGTAGTTGCCTTTTCTCTAGAGAAGTGAACATGTCAAAGATAATTCAATTTAATGGTTCGTCTTAATTATCGAATTAGATTGACTTTTTGTGATGGAATTTTTGGGTGTTTAATTTTATTAGTAGATTTTAAAATCATAGGTGTTAGTCATAACACAGTTGAAGTGATGAAAACGATGTAAGAATTGACACCATTGGAATCAACGAAATGCACTCGAAATGCATTCTAACTTCAAGAAATAGCAACAAATTAAAACTAGTATAGTTATACAATTAAAACAACACCTTGAGCTAACTGCAGACGGTTGCAAACACTCTAGAAGTCTAGAGGTAGCTCAATTGATCAATATCAGTCGTCGCGTTCCCAAGATACTGGCTGCATTACCACGCGCTGTATGACAATGCTGATGCGCTGCGACAGATACTCACCAGCTCTCGGGTCACGCGTCGCATCGACCAGTCAATAAGATATTTTTTAAAAAACACGGATAGCCTCGGTTCCCCCGGATTTGTCTCTCCAAGGGGAGAAAATGCGAAAAGGCTCTATCGAGACCTACATATTTGTGCCTCTTGAGATCTTCAGCCCCTAGACTTTTTGCAACTGTCTGCAGTTAACTCAATTGTTTCAATTGTAAACAATAGTTTTTATTTGTTTCTAATCCTTTATGCAAAGCAAAAATAATCATTCTTATGTAAAACGTTATTAGCGGTCCTAAATTAAAGCCTAGTTTAAAATTAAGAGCCCATTGAGTAACCTCTTACGCCATTTCACCTCACCTGGGTCACATTTAGATAAGTTAGTGCAGTAGTGAAAGGGAACAAATTATAAGCTACAGAACGATTGTAGGGAATCATTTGGCAAACTTCGATTTTGAATTCACACAATTAAACACTAACCAACTAAACATCAAAGGCCTCGTTTAGACCTCAAAGCTAGACCCAAAACAAAATTAATCATGAAAAATCGTTCTCATCAATCAACCGGCCGCACCGTTCGTATTATTAAATAATTCCACACACCGTGAATAATTAATACACAAAAGCCACATTTTCCGTCCATCCGTCAACCTTTATCAACGAGAAAAATCGTCTAATTTACACCTTAAGTTGCCAGAACCAAGTTTTGACGAACACTTAGGCCACGGCCGCACTGTAGGTTGAAGGATAGGTTGTCTGAGTCCTTAATACCGGTTGTTTTGAGCATGATGATAATTGTTTTCATATCTTTAAATTCCTTGACATAATATGACGCATTGCAATGCCTATACCTGATAGAGAGTAACTAATTCTAGTATTTTGATAACGGAATGTCATGCTCGTAGATGATGTAAGCAATACATGAGATATTCTTAAAAAAACGAGAAATGTAAAGATATGACGAGGTTGACATATATAGTATATAGCAGTGAGAGTGAATTATCAATATAGTCGAATTCAATAAAATACAAAACATTATAAAAGATTAGGTACTTACTCAAGAACTACTGTCAGATTTTGATCAAAATATCCAGAATATATAATCTAAAAAAAGAATTGTGTTGTGTGTTTATTACTTACTAGTATCTGCCCGTGGCTTTGCATACGTTATTCCCACAAAAAGTTTCTAAGCTGTTTATATTCCATGGGAATTAATTTATGGGATGAAAAGTAGTCTATGTTTTATTCCACTTATCCAAAATTTCAGCCAAATCCATTCAGTAATTTTGTCATGAAGAGGTCACATATATCCAACCTAACTTTCACATCACTACATAGTATAAAACAAAGTCGTTTTCTCTGTCCCTATATCACTATGTCCCTATGTACTATGCTTAAATCTTTAAAACTACGCAATGGATTTTAATGCGGTTTTGTTGATAGAGTGATTCAAGAGAAAGGTTTATACATATAATAAAACCGTGCGAAGCCGGGGGGGTCGCTAGTTTATAAATTTTATAATATTAGTGTAAATTCATCTACCATACTGCAGTGCGGCCTTACTGAACCAAAGTTTGACGCACAAAGAACTTATTTAGTTCGTCAAATTAATCAAGAAGGCTTTAATTATCGTTCGAAATGTTTTTGAACGACACGGTTTTGGCAGTGGTTCGATAGATGTGCTGGGCGGGGCTCGAACCTGCGATAATAGGTGTAGCAACTGGCTAACAACTGTTAGTAGTAATAGTCGTTTGAAGCTTTTGACCTCAGTGGACTAATTTATCAAAATAAATTAAATCTCAGAGTTTTATTTTCCTTAGTTTCTTTGACAAGTCAGATATTTACCTATTGAAATATTTATTGAAATATCTGTCTTGTCAAATAAACTAAGGGATACTTAACAAAAATAAGTGAAAGGTACAATAAAGTGGATTTTGGGTTGACTTCAATATTTTTTAAGTTATAAAGAAGTGAACAAGATATCTTTAACTTTGTAAGGCTGAGTTGAGTAGGTTATGAATGTTATTTATGATAATTTTCAAGCCATTTATAAACGAAAGGGGTCACAGCGTTTTCGCTTTAAATTTTGATTGGACATAAGATCTATTTTACGGCTTTGTTTGCGTAATTTTTAAGGATCTTTCAGGTCTATAACTAGAAACAACATGGCTTTAAGCCAAGCATAATTTAGCTAAGAGTAGTGAAAACTAACTAAAATCATACTCGAGTTCCAGTTTATTAAATAAAATAGTAAGTAATGCTGGACAATTCACACAGCGTCATTTGAACCTAAACTTAGCAGAGCTTGTGTTATGGGCTAGATAACTGATAATAATAGGTCACATAGATTTTTAGTAATTATAACTAAGTCCCGATTAAAGCTAGGTTCATATTGCTGTGTCGGGGTGTGTTGTGGCGCGACAGAACGCTATCGGTCTCATAGATTTAGTATGACTTGATTCACATTAGTAGCTTGTGTTGGGGTGTGGCGCGATCTGTCGCTAATGTGAATCTAGTAATACTAAATCTATGAGACCGATAGCGTTCTGTCGCGCCACAACACACCCCGACACAGCAATATGAACCTAGCTTTATAAGAACATTAGCTAATGGGAGCTTAATCTTCGGAACCAAGCGCCGAAGGCTCGCAAGAAGCTCCCATAAAGAAACTGACAAGCTCCCTAAAATAAAGTACTTGGATTAAATATAAGGTAATACTGTTGATGACAAACCCCTGTCTGTCGTAAGAATCGACCTCCGAATCAACTTGTGGATGTTAAACGATACGTGGTAAGGCTCAACTTCCTTCTGACTATTTTAACATATCAACTGGGATAACGACTTTTTAATTGATGATAAATTCCTTCCTAATTCCAAAATAAATTCCTTGCGATACTTAATAAGATCAGTTGGATCTCAGTAACAAAACCAGTATAATGCCGATCAGCTAATTGTTACTATCTAACCATTAACTCCTTTTTGAGGTCACTCAATGACATTCCCACTCAGCCATCAAAGGCGCATAATCGTCATAACCGACTTGTCAATTTATATTGTCTCGTAAGTACTAATTCCGACCAGAATTCCTTGACACCTGAGCATGGCGCTACTGTCCATGCACCATCATATCTTTTATAAAAGTTCTCGTACAAAAATTAGTTCATAATTCGTCCGAATGCTCTTATAAGCTGGTCGAATGTAATTCCACATTCTCGAGGCGATTGTAAGGCGTTATAATGACAGCAGAATGACGTATGGATTTGTCGCTTACGGCGTTTGGGGGCGCGAGCCGGCGGCCACATCAAAGAGGTGGCCTCCTTTGAAGTTGCCGCGGTGCCGACTCTAGGGTTGGGAGCGTGAGATTGCTGAGTTGGGAGATGTCGATGAAATCTGAGGTGATGGTCAATAAACAAAAACATTAAGTGTGGATAATTTTACTGTGCTTAGTAGCACGAGTAGGTAATAATTTTATTATACATACAGACACATTTCACACTTTGTGAGTCCATAAAAAAAATATCGTTTTAAAGTTCGTATCATGGCGTAGCTTACCGTAGCACATTATCGTAGCATTCTGCTACGCCATACAAACGCATTCTACGAGCTCCCTTATATACAACAACTGACAAACAACAACAAAAACTGACTTCAAAAAAAGAGGAGTTTTT
This sequence comes from Eupithecia centaureata, assembly GCA_944547425.1. Classification (NCBI taxonomy): domain Eukaryota; kingdom Metazoa; phylum Arthropoda; class Insecta; order Lepidoptera; family Geometridae; genus Eupithecia; species Eupithecia centaureata. The sequence goes on from OX155696.1 coordinate 5,142,107, forward strand.
TTTATGTTCGGTGGTAGTTAATACCTACCACCGAACATACAACTTCCTCAAGGTTTTAAGATAATGCTCTACTTTCGTCCCACGCAACTTAAAAAAACAGTGAAAATTTATACTATAATAATTTGAAGTTTAGATTCAATTTTTCAAAACAATCAAACTGCTAAACCCTTGCCGTAGCACAGTGCTACACCGTGCCGTAGCACTTTGCTACGCCATACAAATGATTTCAACGCGCTCTCTCGTTTCGTATAATTTTACAAAATGTTCATGTTGCTTAGGTACTCAATAAAATTAGACTTTATGCTGATGTGTATGTATTATATATCATCATTAGCCTATATTAGGCCACTGCTGGACATAGGCTGTATTATATAGATAATATTATATATGTATGTGAATTACGTAAACTTGTGTGAAATACAAGAATACAATATTTTGATATAAGATATTATAATAAAATAATAATTATCTTGTTTAAAATGTAAAGTTTTCAAATAAGTCATTGCAGTTATTATTAAATTTTAACACAAAAGTGAGACATTTTAGAAAAGTTCAAATGCTTTTCAAAGTTTTTCAGTTAATACTTAGCACTCTCGTAAACATCGACATCGATCATCAAACACCCCTTCCCTACGCCCACACCACAGCAAGGTAATAAAACGAATGGAGCACGTATTTTGACGTCGAAAGGCGCTTCTGGTCTTCCCTCCCGCTCATTCCCTATAGCTCCGTCCCTGTCCCCCACGCTAAGGTGTCTGGAAGACTATTACTGCGTTACAGCTGTTATCTATTCTGTGGTTATGGCTTGGTCGGTCTTTGCCGCAATAAATTATGGCGCAATAGTACAGATGGGCTTGTAGTTATTGTGGATGGAAATTTCACTGAATGGGATGATAAGCTTTGGTTTAGCAGGCAGATTTGACTTGGTGGGGGGCCCAGTTTTGTACTATTGTATAACCAGTTTTGTACTATGGTCTATGGACAACTTAGGGTTCGAAGATCTTAAAGGGGCCCAGATTTTTGTATCTATAGACATAGGGTAGAAGGTCCCAAATGTAATCGATGGCTAGAGTGGGGTCTAGTCAAACTCCTAATGTGTTGAATCAGAAATGTTGTAGGTAAATTAGTTTCCGCAAAAAAAATGTTTTTTTTAATAGTACTTACTTCATCCTAATAGAGGAATACAAACTCCAAATTCAAAGTCGCTGAGACAATTCAGTAAGGATTTAACGACCTTTACAAATACAATATACCAATTTTTTAAAATAAAGGTTGCTTTTTTGACCGTGATTTCCTTCCTAATTACAGTTAAAACTTTACTTCTAACTTAATTTACCTATTTTTTATTGAAATTATTAACAAATTACTAGTATATACAATTATAACAAACTCTTAAAAATCTAAGCCGTCACCAGAAGGCAGACTTACCTTAACTATTTTAAAACGACTTTTACCATGAAGGATTATTTTAAATCTAGCTAAAACGTGAATATAGTTAATTTTTGGGGAAAAAATAGATGTCGTGCCTTTTATAATGTATTTTTAATAAAACTATGAAACGTGTGTAGGTACTCGTATTTGTTCATTTTACCTATAAGGGGAACCTGCATGTTAAATTGTGACAATTTAGGTTTACTACAAATGATTTCTGAAGTAAAGAGCTTTTTTGTTTCACATTTAACCCCTGTCTTGGAACCTTGGACCCTTAAGATGCGAATTTTCTTAATGTATTTCCTAGGACACCCTTACACTCAAAAAGGAATAAACGCTCCAATTTTCAAGTCTATGAAATGGCTAGGGCCATGTGTATAGGCTGTGCGTTGTCTGACAGTCAGTCAGTTACTGTTTTATAATATATAGTGATATACATACATAGTATGTAGTACTAAGACCCCGAATACAGCTACAGATGGTTAAATTTTAAACAGTTGTTTAAATACCAAACTCCACCACTACTGCGCTGTCTAAGATTTAGGTAACTAACTCGCGTCTAAGTCCTAATCTAAGATTTTTAGCATTTTAAGTTGAGGGTTATTAATAAACATCCCAAGGTGAGAGTTATTCATATATCGTAACATCCAGCCGCTAATGGTGTCCGTCTGTCTGTCTTTCCCCGTCACAACTGCCCCGCCCATTAAGCCGTCCCAAATTCAAGTTAACCTAATTAATAGCCGCTAAACATCCGCGCATCTGCCACATTCACTAATAACCCGTAAACGTGTTTAATTATTTGAGGATTCAAAAGGGCCAAAGGCGATTTTCTTACAGTTTAGCTTCGGAGATTTGGCGAATCGTTTGTTGCGCAATTTTAAATTAAAACTGGGTAGCCATTAATTCCATTTTTTGTTATTAAAACAATACCATGTCTTATCAAAAACATTAGTTTTTACTTTAGAGAAAAAAATCTGTCTCCTAATCGATCTCAAATAGAACTTGGCTTTCGAACTTTACTAAACTAAATTAACACTTTCATAGTCAGAGTCAGGTGTTTCATGTCAGTGTTAGCTGCCCCGTGCGGGCCGCATTTCGGGTCGCACCGCTGAGCCTGGGCAGTGAATGTGTTAAAAACAAAGAAAATTACAATCAAAGAATAAAACAAATTAAAACTAGTTATTATAATTGCCTGTACTTGAGTGGAAACAGCGACTTGGCAAGTAGTTTAGGACGGCCGCCGGCCACGTGGGATGACGATCTGCAAAAGAATCCTGACAGATTCTGGATGCGGCAAGACAGGGCGCTATAGCGCTTATTAGTGGAGGCCTATGTTCAGCAGTGGACTAGTAGAGGTTGATAATGATGATGATGATTATAATTACAACAATTAACCTAACTGCAAATCTAGAGATAGCTCAACTGAACCATTTATCAGTCGGAAGAGTTCCCAAGATGCTGGCTGCATTGCCCCGCTGTATGGCAATGCTGATGCGCATGTGCATTCATTTGTTCTCGATCAAGCGTTAATGAGCGGCGTGATTACTTAAATTACCTCAAACTCAATATCAACAGGCCAGAGCCAAAAATAGTACAGAACAATAAATAAATATTACATATTTCTGAACCACACAGCATCATCTAGCCTCAAGCTAAACGAAGCATGTATATGCTCAACTAGCGACCCGCCTTGGCTTCGCACGGTTTTATTATAAGTAGGTATATAAACCTTCCTCTTGAATCACTCTATCTATTAAAAAAAACTGCATCAAAATCCGTTGCGTAGTTTTAAAGATTTAAGCATTCAAAGGGACATAATGACATAGGGACAGAAAAAGCGACTTTGTTTTATACTATGTAGTGATACGTAGATATATGAATAATATTTATTTATTGAGTAACTCATACTATTCCTTTAACAATTATATTAGTTACTTACAGATATACCTCTATAATAATTACCTATATTAATAAACATTTATAATTAAATATTATATATATTTTTATTATAGAAACACCACAATTGCGAACCCCAAACAAAAATCAATCAATATTCATTTAAGCTTTTCTTCTATAGATCCAAACACAATTCTTGCCATATTAGAAGCCATTTTAGAAGTAAATTGTTCCTAATTACGTCGAAATAGGCGTTAATAGGACATCTAATAGCCATTTTTATGACAGAAAGGCCCGCCAAAGGGCCAAAGGGCCAGCCTTCTGTTTTATTGAGCTTTTTTGTTAAGTTTTTGAGTAAACAAGTTTCAATTTGAGCCTTGGTTATTTGGGTAGACTTGAGATCAATTGAGTGAATAGATAAGATAAATATTTTTGAATTTTTTTGAGTCCGTAGTAGGAATCTATCTACTGTGTATGTATAAGGCCCAGTGGATTGAGAAAAATAAAATATTGATAATCAGTAATCATCATACAGCATTATCTAGCCCAAAGATAACAGGGCCCGAATTCCACTTAATAAATCGCTTCAACATTACAATGGTATCGTGTCAAAATGACAGTGTTAAACTCTTTTTGGTATTCTGCTAGTACAAACTTTTTGAGGTTCATTCAATGTAGTGACGATTACGTTTATGACTACCGATAACTACGAAAAATTTGAAATTCTAACAATGAAAGTCTCTTCAAGCGCAAAAAATAGTAGAATACCAAATGCATAAACAATTATTTAGCATCTTGACAGTATGTCGCTATTTATCTACGCTGACCTTTGTTTTGAAATTAGTGGAATTCGGCCCAATACAATAATATAACGTATTATACATAATACATTATACTTACTACATATTGTTGAGAGTTGGTGCGTATCTAACGTAGCGCATCAGCACTGTCATACAGCGTGGTAATGCAGCCAGTGTCTTGGGGACGCTTCCAACTGGTATTGACATGGATCAATTGAGCTACCTTTAGACTGTTTGCAACCGTATACATACATAGAGAAAACCCAGAAAGCCCTGATCAATCACATCTGCAGATCGTTCAAAAATTTGTCTCGATGCGGAAATCGAACCAACAATCTCCTACATCACAGGCGGACCGTTGTCGTCGGCCGCCTCGCCAAAGAGGTCGTCAGAAGAGTAAGAAATAGACTGATAACTAGACATAAAAGTTGAACAGACTTTAGCAGGTAGATTCAAATCTATCCGTAAATATATCACAGACTATTTAAATGTAAAGTAAAATATGTAAAGTACCCTGTGATAAACACATAGACTTTTTAGGTAAATTTTATGTTCCGGGGCTAGTTTGATAAAAATTTAAGCCCGATCCGTTTTTGTAGTAGTTTTTGAGTGAAAGAGGAACAAACATCCATAAAAAACTTTGCAATTATCACTACATAGTATAAAACAAAGTTGCTTTTTGTGTCCCTATGTCCCTATTTCCCTTTGAACGTTTAAATCTTTAAAACTACAAAACGGATTTTGATTCGGTTTTTTTTAATAGATAGAGTGATTCCAGAGGAAGGTTTATGCGTATAATAAAATCGTGCGAAGCCGAGGCGGGTCGCTAGTTATCATTATAAGGAAGTTAGGATAGTTAAGTTGATGATGACTTCATTAAAAATCCACTGTAACAGAGTAAACGGGAAAGTCCATGAATCAAATCTAGTTCAACATAAACTAACGAATTCTCAAAATTAATCTCCCAAAAGACGTATTCTATGATTTATTTCTTATTTATGGAATCAAAAGCGATGCGGGCGGTATCCAGAATTGAGTAATTAATTACAAATGAATATCATAATCTCGCTTTTATGGCGGTCTTTGAAGTGAACTTACAATTACAAACATTAATGTTGTAGACGGGCGTAATTTGGGCAGCGTGAAATAGAGCGCGGTAAAATATGTTACGAATATTGAGAAACATAGCAGCGCCTCGCGATTTCACCCGCGTAATTCCCGTTCCCGTGGGAATTTCGGGATAAAATATAGCCTATGTGTTATTCCAGACTATGACCTATCTCTGTGCCAAATTTCACCCATATCCGTTCAGTAGTTTTTGCGTGAAAGAGTAACAAACATCCATCCATACTTACAAACTTTAGCGTCTATAATAGTATATTGCAGTTTGCGTTAACACATTCACTGCCCGCCACCACACGGTGCGATCTCGAAAGGGCGTGGCTTCAAGAAGCCGCAGAATCTATTGTGGGTAATAAATGAAAGTGTTAAATGTACCTGTACCTGAATTCTCCGCTTTATCAGTCTACTGTCGCATCGAATTACGGAATAAGGAGTGCATCTGTGCTTGCGCATACACATGTTCTGTGAACATGCATAGTTTTCTCTTGTTTTTTATTTATATTTCCTTGTATTTGTAATGAAAAGCACAGTGTTTACCTCGGGTGAAAGTAACTTATGAAGTCCCTCGAGCTATTGGCGCCCTCGCTACACTCGGGCGCCAAACCCCGTCTCGGGACTAAATAAGTTACTTTCAACCCTTGGGTAAGAATGTACTATTTTATCCTGGGAACTGTGCGCTGAGTCCAGTTGAAGACGAGACGGTACTATCGATCAACTCGTAAAGTGTCCTTTTTCTGAGGAAATTAAGTTTGCTCTGTTGCGACGCGTGACCCGAGAGCTGGTGAGTATCTGGCTCAGCGCATCAGCATTGCCATACAGCGTGGTAATGCAGCCAGTGTCTTGGGGACGCGATGACTGTTATGAATATGGATCAGTTGAGCTACTTCTAGACGTTTTCAACCGTCTGTATGCGTCGCGTCGACCAGACGCTCATATAATTTACTAGCCACCCGCCCCGGCTTCGCACGGTTTTATTATACGTATAAACGATCCTCTTGAATCACTCTATCTATTAAAAAAACCGCGTCAAAATCCGTTGCGTAGTTTTAAAGATTTAAGTATACAAAGGGACATAGGGACAAAGAAAGTGACTTTGTTTTATACTATGTAGTGATAAACACTCGGAGTGCCTCGGTACCCTATAGAACTAGGGTCTCGACTCCAAGGGGAGCAAATACATCTATAGGTTCTGTCGAGACCTCCATATTCGCGCCTCTAGAGATCCTTAGCCAAATCTGCGCCGCACCAGCCCTAGTGGATGTCCTTAGAAGATAAGTAAGCGCAAGTGTGTCGACGCATGTAGCGTCCCAAACAATGGGCCTCCCCAACTCCCATGGGACTAGTGTCATACCGTCGGGCCTCTTGCCATCGTCACGGAACAGACCATTCGGTTCGAGAATAGCTGGTAGATTAGCAATGACAAAGGCCCGACGGGTGATAACGTGATATTAATTTACTGTTCAAAATTCATCAAAAGTAAAGGTGAGAATCCACAGAACTCTGCAATTAGATTTACGATCAGTCGGCTTCTTTGATACAGCTTTATAACAAACATCCTTAAATCTGTTTGTAACACGAATATTAATATAGATGTCCGTTGGTATGAAAGTTTATCTGTTTTCTTTATAAAATTTTGACATTTCTGGTATAGGACACATTAGGGGGCCTTTATTGCTGCAATGATGCCGTGTCGATTGTCCAGCATTATTTATTTATTTATTTACAATCCATACTTTTTTTAATTGAAAAAAAATTGAAAAATTGAAAAAAAATATTGTGGAATGAGGCTTAATAAGTAGGTAGATTCTACCTACTTATTAAGTTCCACAATATTTTCTTCTTTACTTTTGTTACGCATTTAATTCTTTCCTATCTTTCATGTTAGGTACTATAGTATAATTTTACTGTGGCCATAGTATCTATCTATTATATTTATTTATCTATCTAAGATCTATCTATATTCATATCTCTTCTATAGATTTAGTTATGAGCTAGAAATAACTTCACTTTGAACTTAGGGTTAACTACACTTTGCAACTTGAGTTAAGTTGATACTAATCCGAACGTCAAAAACTGACGTTAAATACCTACATCCAAATAATATCATTAAGGGATTAGTAAAGCCTTTACAAATGATACTATAATGAACTTTATTCCCTTGACTTAAAGGTTTTGATTGGTAGTAATAAGAAGGCCTTGACAGACGGCATTTCAAGAATATTGCCTCATTAGTTGGGTATTATTTTGAAATCAATTGAATTGGGTTCTTATTTGAAAATAAGATGTGGTTGCAATTTCTGTAATCAGTATAAAATTAATAATGCGATATTTTTAGGTACTTAGGCCTTCGTTAGCTAAATTGGTTTTTGATGACGACTCTCAAAAACCAATTCTTATTTCGCCTCTTTGTATTAAAAAAAATACAAAAGCAATTGAATTGATTTGGAATTTTATCACAATTGTTTATGAGATTAAAAAAGTATGGATAATTTTTTTTCAACTGATATGAAAAATGTTATCAAAGGTATAAAAAAAAATTGTTAAGTGTAAAAATTGTTGGAAAAAGATTTCAAATCAAATTAATCAAAATGCAAGAAAAAATGCTCTAGCATATCCGACAAGGTATTTAAATAATTAAGTCGTGCTCAATGCGTGCCACATTGACAGCTCGATGAGTAGGAAGGTATGCTTTGTGACAAATACCGTCACTCGAGTGATTAGGTAGAGCTTGTCAATTTGACAATGACACGAGCACGCAGGCTAGTGCAGAGCGGCTGGGTAAAACTGATTTTATTCTCTTTTATGATGCTCTGTTATAGAAATTGGCAGAGTCTTAGCGGAAAGCAAACGGTGCAACAAAACAAGAAGATGAACCACGTAGTCAACAAATAACACAAACAAAACATAAATATATGACGTGGTTTAAATAGAATGTTTAATTTATAACTAAACATCTACCTAAACATGAAATGTATATTTTAATCACGTGAAAAGGAACAATAAAATTTGACATGTTTTTAAAAACGCGCGTACTGTTAACCCGTTACCAGGGTATCAGCAAGATTTAGGAGTAGGTAAATAAAAATATCATCGATGTAATAAAAAAAATCTGATTTAACACTGATTTCGATTAAAATTGAAAGGGACGAAGACGAACCTTTGATACAAAAAAAATCCCAATCGGTTCATGCATCTTCGAGTAATCAGTGTACATACATACCTACATAAAATTAAAGAACTTAGAACCAATTGTCCTTTTTGAAGAAAAACATCTCAGTCAGCCAGCTGCTGTTCTTAGTGACACTGTGACAAAAAGCAAACGAGAGATATGACATGACAGCAGACCAACCGGACCAGCGGTCGCGGTGTCTTTGATCGGATGATCTTGTTAGCCGTATCTCTGCCACGCGGGATTCATTTTATTTGACGTTGTTTGGGTTTGATAACGTAGGTTTAATGTTGTAGCGTCTTTTATATTCTTTTTTTAAACCAAATGAGGGGGATATTCCACGCTGTGATAGTTTTTGGATAGGAATGTGAATTCTTTGTTTGTAGCATCAAAACAGAAGGAGTTTTATAGGTCGCTGCTGAAGAAAAGCCTTTTCTAAGTCTTTCCAGCCTTTCATATCTCTAGCTGCTTTTATGTTTGCAGCCACAGATCAGGGACCGAATTTCACTTATTTCAAAGTAAAGGTCTCAATAGCGTATTAGGTACTATCAAGATGATAATGACGTTTTTGCATTTGGTATTCTACTATTTTTAGTGCTTGAAGAGACTTTCATAATTAGAATGTCGAATTGGTAGTCATAAACGTAATCGTCTCAGCTATGAATGAACCTCAAAAACTTTGTTCTAGTAGAATACCAAAAAGAGTTTAACACTGTCATTTTGATACAATTTAATAAGGCAGCGATTTATTTAGTGGAATTCGGGCTCAGCTGTCTTACCTACCGCCTCTCATTTTTTTTTGGTAGATAGTAGGTATATTAGTATGTTCAAAAGGTCATTTAAAGTGCGGTAAGTTGTGTCGAAAATTACGACAGCTTGAATGCAAAAGAAAAAGGGACCAACTTCTAATTCTTGGAGAGAATGAAGTTTTATTCACGCACCACGACCACGACATATCAAGAGACGTCTAAGTATTCAAACTACGCATCAAATGATTTCATAATTTTATTTCCCAAGTGTCGACGCTAATCGTCCAATAATCGTCCATTTATAACATAATCACACTTTAATATACCCACACGGAACGCCTAAAAACATGACAAAACCACTTCATTATCTCCCATTGTTGCTCCACCATTGTTGCAATGACGTCGTCTGAATTTTTGGCGCGTCTATTCTATGTTCGAAATTCGAAACGCATTCGGAACTCAACCTATTCTAATTGATTCATGACATTGCTGAATGACAGCATATTTGGCGCGCTTGCTCTATCCTATTCTATTTTTAAAGTTCCAGACTCCCGGAAAAAAAAATATGTACTTCTTTGAATTACAATACGTTTATGGTACAATGCTTTTCTGTATGATAAGGCAAATTCTTTTTTTTTCAAATTAAGGATCATTTTAGTATTGACTATTAATTGCAGCACATTTTAATACCCAGTTGGTACTTAAATATAAGGTACTTACATTCAGCTTACGAGTATGATAATAGGGCAGACTGCATTCGAAATACGAATTTATCATTGAAGCGAATTCTCTTGTTAATTCGACGCAGGCTGGGTCTCGCCCGAGGGATGATGGGAAAAAGTATAGTCATATGGCTTTGAAATGGTTAATTTGGTTATTTATAAAAATATGGCTTTATATGAGGTTTGCAATTAATAACTGATCATTGACCAAATAAATTGTTTTTGCATTGTTCCTTCATGTTCCATTTATATCTGCTAATCGACATCGTTGAATGTACTAGGCATGATGAAGGACGACCTTGTGGCCTATAAAGTTTTATTCCCGACTCGAGTAAAACTATATGTGTGAGAGTGAGAGTGAGTGTCAGATCTTACAAACCTTTGGCCCAAGGCAGGAATCGACCCAGAAAATATATAAGGAAAATTAGTTTTTATTTACTTTTATACAGAGTTTGTGTTATGGGTACTAGATGACTGACTGATAATGCTGAGTAAATTGTCCAGTATTTTTTTTTATGTTCAATCCTGAATGCTGAGCCAATCTGTTCATCAAAATAAAATAAAATACCTTTACATTTTAGTAAAATTTAAACAGTTTTCAGAATTAGAAAACCCAACGATTTACCAGCACGCCCACGAAAACAAAAGTTGCCATGCCTATCCATTGTAAAATAGAAAAAAGCAGAAATAAAAAATCTCACAACTGTCAACGCCCAAGGCGCGTGCTGCGTTACGAAATTAATTATAACGACACATTTAATTATAATTATCTGACGTTTTCATTAAAAAGACTCCATTATTTCTAAATTATGTTGGCTATTTGTGTGTTTAATTACTTAACGGTTACGATGTTTGTGGTGAAAAGAAAGTTTATTACAAAAAAGTTCAGGTAAACCTTTGATTAGGCACTTTTAAAACCTTACTTCAGTTTGTGATGGCCTATAATTAATCGGACCCCTGTTTTTCAGAAGTCTATTGTAGGGCCTACCACATTCTTAATTTAAACTTGACATAAGTTGTAATGTTTGAATTTCGAATCATAAAAACCGCCAGTTACACCTCACGGTGCGGCTAAATTACAGTTTAAAATTGGAACAAAAGAAAGCTGAAAGGTACCATAGACTATACATAAAATTAAAATCAATAAAGGCAACACAAACAAAAGAAACATAAGTTAACAGCTCTTGGGTATGTTATTATTGGTTTTTATTTGAATAAACGCGTTTTTCTGTTAATTAACGCAAACTGCAATTACAGCTTTAAGGAATTTACTTAGTTTGTTTTTCTTTGATGAGTATTGATGTTACAGTGTGGAGTGTTATTAGCTTTTGTATATTTATGTTTTTTATTGTTTTTATATTGTTTGTTATACCTAATGATTGTTAGTATAAGTTGAATGTTAAAAGCATAAGGAGTAAGTATATTATTATTAGTGTAAATTAATCAAGCTTTTAATAATAACTTCTCATATAAATACAAAACACATTAAATATTTTTATACAATTGTGTGTTTAATTAAAATTATGAGAATTCTAATTCTAATGCAACTGACTAGGTACAGTGAAAAACAAAAACGTTTTAAAAACGTACTTTTTTAAAAACGATTTATTAGTCTTTGTGACAATGAAGTTTTTAAAATAAACTGTTGTTAGATATGGGAATTTAAATTTTTTTTCGGAGCTTTATTCTTTGTTAAGTATAAACAAAATTGAAGAATTATCAAAATCAGACGAATAATGTTAAAATATTAAGAAAGTGACATATCACTCTATCTATTAAAAAACTGCATCAAAATCCGTTGCGTATTTTAAAAGATTTAAGCATGCAAAAAGATATAGGGACAGAGAAAGTGACTTTGTTTTATACTATGTAGTGATGAACAGAAATAAAACATAAAAAATACTGCCACATTAAGAAACTATATTCTTCGTTTCAAAAGTGCGAAGATTACGACATATTTAGTCTTTATGCATTCAATAACCATCAATTATTTGTTTATGGTTCATCAAAAGAGATTTAAGTAATAGTGACCATAGTTAACGTATTAACAACACAGAATCAATATCTATAAGACCGAAACTTACGTGCTTGCTTATGTTTTCCGACTATTTCCCTAAGACCTCTAAGATTATAAAAATCTCTATATTGTTTGTAAAGTAGAGATGGGTCTTTCTATAGTGGTGATTGGAGTTGGTGTGCGACCAATTAACGTCTAACAAACTCTTGTCCGTGACAAATACTCGTACAGTTTTAACAATTTGAGTTTGGAACGTATGTGTAATTTGACATCGGGTGGATTAAGCTGGGTTTACACTGAAGAATATGATTTTTTTTCATGTTGGTAGTACCTATCTCTGAAATCACGTCAAGTTTGCTCTTTCCGAAGCCCAAGAAGGCTAAACAGTACGGATCCTCGAAAAAATAATACTTTACTGTAAGACCATCATTTTTTGGTAAATATGTTGTGGTTGTTTAATAACTTCATAAAGTTGTTATTATAGGTGCCCCATAGAACTCCAATCCTTTGGAGCAGTAACTGTTCAATCTTCACTACATACATAGTATAAAACACAGTCGCTTCCGCGCGCGGTAAGCGAAAGTGTTTTACCTGAACAATTTACACAGCCACAAGCCCAAAGCTCCTACCCCAAGTTAAGAACTTGTGATACGGGTACTACATAACTCATATAATCAGTACAATACATCAAATACTAGATAACACTACTAGATAATACATACCATACATAGAAAACACCCAGAGCATCCGAAACATCTGCCGATGGTACAAAATCTTGTCCCAAGGCGGAATCGAATCCGCCACCTCCTACATCGAAGGTGGACTTTTGGCCGCTGCGCTACAGAAGTCGTATACATATATTGCTGATCTAAGTACATGTAATGGGGTTCATCTTTAAGTAAAATTTTATTTATCTAAGTGCTTATTTTGTAAGCCTAAAGAAATAAAGTTATGGATTATAGAATAGACTGATTAGATACTTTAGGTTACTTTAATTGACTAACTAGTGTAGCCTCAGTCTAATTTACTCTCTGGCACGCGACGCAGTTCGAAATTCAAACAGCGGAATACAATATCGATTTTCATATCGACGTGTATCGAATCGATTTTACAGTACACCGTGAAATAGCGTGCTTGCATGTCAATAAAGATCTATCGATTGTAATTTAAAAGTTTGTTCTGTCTACACTTGTACCTTGTGCTTACGTTTGAAATATCATTGTACTCACCATGTATCATGCATGGTTTATTTTTCTATTTATTTTAGACAAACTTTGTATTAAAATATTATATCAAATATCTATGTCTATGTAATGTATTGTATTAGGTAAATCAGTTATCTTCTAGTACCCATAACTCGAGTTTTGCTTAGCTTTTTGCTAGATGATGGGGTGTGGATTGTCTATCCAATAATAATAATTTACTAGCATGGGCTCGCGGTTTCATCCGTGTAGTTCCCGCTCTCGTGGGAATTCTAGAATAAAATATAGCCTATGTGTTATTCCAGACTATAATTTATATCTGTGCCAAATTTCATCTATATCCATTCAGTAGTTTTTACGTGAAAGAGTAACAAACATCCAACCATCTATACCTACAAACTTTCGCGTTTATAATATTAGCAACCTATCTATTCTGTGATTTTAGTTAATGTATTGTATATCAGTTACCTAACTAGTATTCATAACACGAGCTCTGCTTAGCTTGTAGCTGGATGATGCTTTGTCAATTGTCAAGTGTTTGTCTATCAATATAGGGTCGTTTTCTCAAGGAATGGAAGGGAAACGAAAAAATATGTTTTGAACACGTAATGTTTATTTACACTAATATTCACATAAATACGCGTAGATATAAAACAAACACTACCTACTAAGGTATTTATATAATACAATTCAGTAGTGAGTTGAAATATAATACATAAAAGTTTTGATTTATTTTAGACGACAGAATGTTTATTATGATGTTATGTATTCTTTATTTCTATAAAATATTAGGAACAAAATGATGTACAGTCATGAAGATACTATAAATGCTAAATAAGATTATGGCTTTTTAAATGACAAGTTATAAAGGAATAATTATAGGTATATAATATACTTAATGGAAAATTTCACGGGTTTTAATATTTTAATTTCGAAATTTACGAAGGAAATGATTAATTTTATCATTGCTAAATTAAGTACCTAGAGCATTTTTCTGCGAGCATTCTCTTACAAAGTTTATTTTGAAAGATACATCAATTAGTGTAACATCTAAAGCCAGACTAATCCAAATCAACATTTTACTAATTTACAATCTGAAGCTTATAAATATCTTATCAAATTAGTCATAAAACTAATCATAAAATCTAAAACGAACTTTCTAAACTACACTTTACATTTATTATTTACAATTTAATTTTAAATGGGGCTATTTGTCTGTTACATTATGTATTGCACGATTTAATATCATTACAAATAGGTATTATATAATACAACCAGTTGCAATTTTTATTCATTTTAAATATCAATGTTATTTTGACACTGATTGTACCTACAAAAGTTTTGTTTTAAATGCTTTACATTTTGTATTGCGTTTCCTTAACATAGACTGTACTATTTTTCAATGTAGATATCTATTTGAAAAAATCCCCTCAATAATAAATAAGTTATGCATATTAATCTATTTTTTAACATTATTTAAGTACTCAAATAAAATCAACTATCACATTTATTAGAAAAAGCTTCTATAAGTTTTCAAAATTCTATCGTGGTAGGTATTTATCTACATCTGTGAATCTTAATATTCTAAGAGTACATTTGAGAACAAAATACCATCACTTGGAACCATCGCTTGTTCTAAAACAACGTCGTTACATCACTACTGTTCAGTCACTTATGAGTTTAAACTTCGAACGTCGTTCTTACACATCTTACATCTAAAACTTTAAACTTCGAATTTCAGCTCACTAAAGAGTTCATCGTCGTCACACAAAGAAGTTCATATTCGATTTTAAAAATCGAGACGTCTATCGTATGAGACGCTTGGCGCGTTCAAGCGCCGGGCCTCGTTTCATTTAGACGCACTCACTACTAAGTTAGTGGCTGCCTCTTCACTTGCACCTATGCTCATAGCTTTCTTCTTCAAAATGCCCAAATCCGTCACATTTTCAAGGAAACTCTTATGCGCAGACAAGACCTTCGCACTTTCAACATCTTTCTTTAACTCTTCCATGTCCCGTTTCAGTTTAGCCCGCCGGTTCTGGAACCACGTGATCACCTGAGCATTAGATAAACCGAGCGAGCTTGCAATTTCATCTCTATCTGCTGGTGATAAGTACTTTTGATAGAGAAACCGTTTCTCAAGCTCGAAGATCTGGTGGTTCGTGAAGGCGGTTCGGGATTTTCGTTTTTTCTTCGGCTGCGGCCGCGAGTTGAATAGGTTGAGGTGATTCGACTGACCATCTGGAACAAGCAAAATTATCGGGTTAGTCTCGCCTGCCTTTATGGAACTTAATTGTGTCTAAGTGGAATGATTAACGAGAGTTTCGCCGAAGTGTGACTCAGGGAAATCACGGGTCCGTCACAAAGCAGAGGTGCAAAAATATTCTGATGCCTAAATTATTTAAAAATGGAAGATTGGAATTTGTTTTTCCTTTACCGAAAACGAGCACAAAAATTCGTAATTCAAAAAGGTTCATGACTAAGGAGGCTGGAAAGATAGTCGACCTCAAACGGATGCTTTATAAAGCCTTCATTTTATCACCTTTCGATATACGAAGGGTGTGGTGGTATAATTCCAAGATTAGAAGTAAAAGTGGGCCTATAACAGTCGTATAGATAAGTCTCGTTATCAGACACTAAAACATCATTCAGCTCGGTGCCATAAAAAGCCCGCAGCGCTAAAATGTAACTCGTCCGTCATAAAATACACAATAAAACACCAGGTATCGTTACAATTTAACTGCTATTGTATACGGGTGATATTTTAATGAAGAAGAAAGTAACCTAACAAAACCAACTTTATAGAACTTTAAGCCAAATACCTCGCACGCAACTAGGTGGCTAGGAAAACCATTAGTTCCGATAAATACTCGGACGCTAGACAGTATGATAAACAATGCACTCAGTTTTCCGTCACTTTAAAAAGCCGTAAAACTAAATTTTCTTTTATGGTCTGTAATAAAAGTTAACGGAAATGAATACACAACAATGGTGCTATCTCAACATCCGGTCTATTTAGTTTGTTATCTTCATTCTACGTTCGAAAGTATTGTGTAATTATTTTTTTGAAATTGAATCGTTAAAGACTTATTTTTATGGCGCCAACTATCCAGCGTTCTTAATTTGAAATCAAAGTTTATTTTATATCCGTCGATGATTGTTCTTTAAATGATAGTTGGTATTTAATTGTCTTTGAAGCTTTTAAAATAGCATAACTTGATGGTTATGCTATATAATTTTTGAAAGGCAAATTCATTCACGCGCTACAAACTGGTAGTTGTCGGAAAATGATAAAGTAAGTGTAGCATAATGACTCGTAACTGTCGCCCTAAAAATCTTCTCGTGTTTTGGTAGAAAGATGCGCAGATCATAATGATACGTAAAGTAGCTTAGTTAGGGTCAAATTTAAGTTGCTTCTAAATCTCCCACGCAGTGATTAAAACAGCATAAAACATCGTCCATAAAATGCAACCTCCCTGTCTGAGATCACCGACTCGCGGTCAACCGCAAAAATTAAAATAACTTTTAAGATCTACGTCGTTAAGTTGACTATGCATTGTCGGATTATTGTTCACATTATTGTACCGACCACTAATAATGCTCAAATTATTATGACCACTAAATTGAAGAACACTTTTTGACACATTTGTCATTTTTTGAACGTCGAACACGATGTCAAGAAGTAGAGTCGCACATAAAAGCGTTTTCTTTTTATTTGCTTCATTATTTAGAGATTATTTACGAAAGTATTGTGTCTTTACAAATGACAGGTAGACATCAAAAGATATTAGGCAATTGAATAAGTGAGTGATCCATCCATCAATGTCTAAAATTACGAGCTTAGTATCAAGCAAAAATTGTTTAACGCTGACCTTTTACTTGCAAAAACATCGTTTAATCTATCTGCAATCCTGTGATTTTCCTGTCAAAACATCACCTTGATTAATTAATTAAAGAAACCCAACATTCATCACGTGTCAGATTCCATGCGGTCGTCGTCACGTCGATTTATTCAAAATACGAATCGGACCATAGACATTTTTTTCTTTTTAAATGGTCATTTTTTGACGGCTTGTATCAAAAAGTCGTATTAATCATGGGCTAATCGCATCCTTAGCGAATGGGCCTCAATTACTGGTGAATAAAACTGCAAATGTGCCAAAAAAGAGCCGAGTCCAAAGACATCGTTAGGCGGACGCAAAAAATATAAAATCAGTCACGGTGAGCCATTCGTGTATCACCTGATGTCAGACCTTTCCTCAACCAAATAATGAAACTATTGTAAATTAGCAATGAAAACTCAAAAGGCCATTAATGAATCACTTTAATTAAGATAAAGTTTAAAATCGGTAGTAATTTACTATTGTTGTATACATATAACAGTTCTACAAGCTATGTGGGAAAATTCAAAGTCATGCCTAAAGTTTAAACCAAAAACTCTGGCTAGGCTGTTGCTGATTTGATAACATTGGTATTTAAATGTGTTCTTATTTTAAAATCAAAATACATATCTTAAGTAAGAACGGATTGATCATGACGTTTTTCATAAACTAAACACACTTTTCCCTCTGAAATGAAATTGGTTAAGTTGAAATTGTGACTCTCTAGTTAACGTTTAGTTGTCCTTTATGGGATAGCTTCCACTTTGTTTCTAAAATCGATATTCACCTTAAAGAATCGATCTACAAAAGCATCTCATTCTTATACCGACCTTCGATTAATTTCTTTAAAAGACCACGTAGAGCTTTGTTACAGCAGCGGTTTGACCCTTGTTACACAAAATCAGCGGCAAAAACTCTAAAGACACTGATCATTGAAGTTTTTCAATGAAGAAAGGTAACTGCATGGTAAGAAAAAAGGCAATGGAGAGTTTACATTGATTCGCTTGTCTGATTGAATTGGCCTTCGGAATCAATGAAGCTGCATTTCTTCGAAACGCACGTACGATGTGTTATATGGATAGTTGGGTTTTTATCAGCTTTGGGTGAGTGAATTAAAATGAGGTACCGTAGAACCTACTTTATGTATAGAAGGTCAAGTGGGTAATGGATATTTTTTTCAGAAAGGGACATGATGCAAATATAGCGCAGCAAATATAATATTATAGATTATTTTGGCATATTGACTAAATTTTGCCACACTTTATTATAGCGTGTCAGTCAAGTCATCTAAAAGTACTTATAAAATAAAAATTTGTTTATTTTGTTACATTTAACAAATGAGATAAAAAACATACTATATACTTTATACAGGTACCCAAAAATAATCATAGTGAATACAAATAGCATTCAAAATCCAAGACTATGTCCACAGACTAAACTGGATCATTGTTATAAGGATTTAGTGAATATTAAGGCGCAATTTCAAGGTTTTATTTCCAATAACTCTGGTCAAGCGTGAAATATTGGAAGGTGACCAATAAATTGCCAATTCGTTGAAAAAGCTTTCTCTACCATTAACAGTTATGCAAGAGCTGAAAAAGTCTATGGAATCTCGATCTATCTTACTTTATTTATTTATTATGTTTACTTGATTTAAGAACAGCATATCAATTACATAAGTATAACAGTGAAATCTAAAATCTTAATTTTTCTGAATCCATTTCAAATAATCGAATAGATAAATATCCTGATATTGCGCATTACTATGCAAAACGCGTTGGTAGAGCAATTACTGAAATTAGCCGTAATTATAGGGTAACGCAAACCAAGAAAAATAACAGAAATTATTGTAATGCATGTATGATGAATGATGTAGAATAAATTAGGTGAATGCTTTCTGCCATAAAAATAAAAGTTGTCTATGATTTTTGACGCATTCGTAATTGCAAAATTTGCCAGTTTTATATTTAATTCACCTTGAGTACCTAATCTTATTCCATTTTTAAACAGCCGCTCTTCAATTGTCATCTGTTTTGACACAAACTTATAGCATTGTAAACAGTTTCAAAAAACATCTAAGGCGGTTTCCGAAAACATCCACAAAGAGTTTCACATGAACGGTTCGTTTCACAGCATGGCCTATTTGGCTCACGAGTGTTTCGACTGACAGAGTTGGCCGACAAAATGGCCCGTGACATACGCTCTCTTAATTAGTATAAGTATCCGGCTATGTATTTTAGTCTGATTTCGTTTATTTTTGCTCTGGTGATTAAAATCTGACCATAAACTTGTCAACGCGAGTGTACTTTTTGGTTTGGTAAACAGTTACGTGTCCAAAAAACATTATGCTGTATAAAAAAACTAACAATTTAAATAAAAGTTGCTCCTTTAGCATGATATTGATCAATTAAGCTACCTCTAGATTGTTTACAAAAATCTATAGTTAGCTCAATTATGAATAATTTACTTGCAGTTTTAATTTGTTTCTTTTCTTAGATTGTAATTTTTTTTGTTAATAAAACATAGTTGTGATACAAAACTAAAAATAACTGCTTCTGCTGCTTGGTAGTATGATAAAGAGTAGGTACACAGTCAAAAGACATTACAGCTAACACAGACTATGCAAAAAAACAGAGCCGACAAACGGTTACCTACAAATAAAAAATCTAATTTGACAATTGACTGAGCAAGAGCCACGGATCGAATGGAAATCATATCGATCTGGATCAGTTAGCTGCGGTTGATTTACGATTCGCAACTTTTTATTAGATTGGTGTCAATTTATTTCCGTTTTGCTGGTTTTACTGGTCCAATACCAGTTATTCAGTTTTATAAAAGAGGGAAAGGAAAAATATACCATTACCTTTTTAAGACGTTCTCATACCTATAACTAAGTACTTAGATCAACGAATTTTTGTAAAGTAGGTAATGTAATACTTGTAACAATGATAAAATAAAATGAAATAGTGTCCTTATAAAATTGGTTCTAAGATTTCAGTCCGATTAAAGTAGGTACTCTAGTAGAGTAGCAGTATTAGTTTGAAGACAAAAAAAAACTTAAATAAAATGAATTAAGCAAACCAGAAAAAAACGACTTTAGATATTAAGGCTTACAAAATAAACACTTAGACAAGTCAAATCAGTTATCAAGTACCCATAACACAAGCTCTACTTACTTAGCTTGGTGTAAGAAAATGCTGCGTGATTTTTCCAGCATTATTTATTTTATAGTTTAGAAGTGCGGTAGGTAGGTTCTAAAAACAATCGTCAAAGATGCCTCATTCTACTTGACGTCACCGCAAATCGATCCAGAATTAGGTAGTAATCTGATAAAGTTGAAAATACTCCAGACCACATTCTCACGGGATGAACTAGGTACTGTTCACACGAACATTTGGGTGCCGGCCGCAGCACGTAGCCCTTCTGGTTACGGCCGGTTGATCTATGACAGATTTATACAAACATTTTTACGTTTCGTTCTACACTGTTTTGTGTGATATAAAAAAGAAAAATAAGGTAAAATAAAAATAATTACCTAATTAAGCTAAATAATAAATTCTCTAGATACTTAAGATTTTGATCCCTGATTCGTTTATTTCAGACATATTTAAGCTAAATATTAAATTCTAAACCCCTGATAGGCATGTCTCAGTGCCAGGTATTGGTTGATGTATATTGATCGATCGATCTATTGCTGGTATTTTTTTTTCGAATTTTCAATGTCCTTCCACATTGTTTTGCCAAATAAGCCGTTTGATCTCTGAAAAAGTATTTGAAAAGGGACGCATTTAGTGCATGGAATTCTAAATCTTTACTTAACTTCTTGAAAATCAGTCAGGTCGATTAGACAGAGGTATAATCAAACGCAGGCATTATCCAATAATAGGCCTAGGGCCATTACGACACCGACGCGGCACACAATGTACCAATTTATGCCATACTAATTGCCACTAATGAGACAAAGCAAGCATTCTTGGCGTGGGCCCAGCATAATGGCAATGTCATACATCCAACTCAATTTTGCTGCTTAATTATAATTAATATTAACAGTCAGTTGTTGTGGGTACTAGAGCATTAAAAATATGGCGGTTTCAAATGGAGGTGTTTTAAATTCGAATAAGCTAGTTACATTATTGGTTCGGGCGGCAGCCATTTTCTTTTTTTCTTTACGGTGTCTTTACGAAACTTGGTTTTCGCCTGCACATTTGTTTGTTCCTACGCTTTTAATAAACTCATACTTACCGCCAAATAAATATGACTCAAGTACAATTTTTAGTGTCGTTTTTGAAATTCCACTCAATTATAATCCCAAAATCTGTCTCTCATAATCATTAGCAAGCGGTGCCATCAAAGTAGGCGCCAAAATACCGTAAACAAATCAGTGACGCTTGCACAAATCAATGGCGCTTCATAGAGCATTCCAAAAATAAACTCAAGTTTCGGAACGCGGTTTGAAAAAGGAACACGTGAAGCAAAAAGTTTCTAGCTTTCGAAAAAAGAGGTTTTTTCTTTTTCACATTGCAATGCAAGCGTGGATTGTAGTAGTTAGTGCATCGTCCGTGACACCATAACGACCGATGGTTATCGTGCAGAGCCACTCTCATACAAACTCAGTTGTATGCTGTGTCGTGTCTTTATTAGTAAAATGAACGCGTTGGTAGGCTACGCGCACTAACAAACAATGTTGGCACTTTTAGCTCGGCTATTTATCACGAAGGGCAGTGTAAACAGTAATTTACATGGAAAATGGTGATTTGTCTCTTTGTACTTGCCTTGACTACACATGTTATTATAGTCACCGCACTCTGTTAGATCTATGTTTACTTATAGGATTTTTGGTGTTTTATTTTATGCGCGTTTCATTTATATCTCTTTTGGTAAATATTATTCGAAACAACGAGGATGCTTGACGCTAGTGTAGATTTTATTCAAATTTCAACAAGATTTGTTTCAATTCTTTAACCTATGAATGTATAAAGGAGAATTTTTTAAAAAAGCTTATCATTAAAATATCGTTAACATAAGTTTAGATACCAACCAGAGTCAAAATATTTACAATGTTCCAATGTTAAAAACAAAAACCACGATTAAAAACTCGAGAAATTTGACTTTTCCTGTTATCCCATGCTATCAAATAATCACCAACGCCATACACATGCTTTGTGTACCAAATTATGCTACACACATTGCTTATGTACCACATTAAGATCTAGATCTCGGCAATTGCAGGTTCTTTGTATTGCAGGTGCTTAGCTCCCATAAGTGGGATGTGAATGTTTACAAAGAATATGTACTTACTTGTAAATGTGCTTATAGAATTTATACGGAGTGGTAGAGTAAGTTTACGGAAAGCTGTATTATTATTCAATAAAACATAAAAGTTTTATGTTTTAATTACGAGAAGTTTGAGTGTGCAAGGTTTGAGGTTGTAAGTTATAGTATGCATTTAATTTAAAATTTTAGCAATAGCATCGCCACTATTCATCTTTAGTTTTTTTAATTAGGAACTGTTAACCTATGGAGTTTATATAGGCACCTACTCACATTCTATTGGTTTCAATTGTTTATGGTAAATTATTTTTTTCGTTCTCACTTTCTTCTATGATTTTTATTCTAGAGAATATCATTTTAATAAATTCTAAGGTTAAAATGTTTTTTCAATTGTTTTCTTGTCTTAAGTGAAGATAGATACTTAATTCGAAAGTGAGTTAAGTTATGAGATCTTGTTAAAACCAGATGCTGACTCTATTGACTTATTGTCGAGCTTTTTAACTTCAAAACCGTGAGCCCGCTCCATACAAACGCTCATATGATGTGTTACATGTATTAAACGTGATATTTTATAGTTTCCGTGGTATTGTAAATTTTTATCATATTTTTGTTAGACATTTTTTTTTAGATGACTAACAAAGTTAAGTTATGATAAAATTTCATAAAGTACCAACATTACGATCTTGTTTGTTATTTTCACCTGTGTGGCTCTATCAAAAATGAATTTTTGAGGGAGATGAAAAGTACAAACAAAATTGCGAATTCCCGAAACTAACAGATTTATTACCCACTCTAATATCGGCTTCGTTTGTATAAATAAAACAACCTTTTAAGGTAGTATTAATAATACTATTTACCTACTTATTTTGCATGAATAATTCTACCACTTTATTTTTTGTGTTCCTTCTTATTTCTGTGTTAGGTACTTGTATTGTAATAATTTCTATGAAAAGGGACCAAATAATTTTTTTTGCTTTTTTCTTTCTTTCGTACTTACTTCGTTTGTATGATATAGCTCATAACACAGACAAACCAAATTACTGCACAGTATTAGTACAGCTACTGCGGTGTTCTTTGAAGTTCCAACAGATAAGTTTGTTTGTGCGTAAGTCAAAACAAACCATTTGTAGGCCCTTCAGTTTCCACTTCAGTTTATTGACTAGTTTTATTTTTACGTCTCAATTTACTACTGTGTTACGGTTTAGTGGGTGAATAAATTTATCAAATACGGTCTTATAATACAAATCAAAATAACAATTAATTATATCTCCATTAAGTTTCTCAATTTCTCGTCAGTAAGCTAGCATTATTTTAACTTACACTCTTATAAAATGTTAAAAATTAAAACTTAAGTTTATTGTTTAGTATTTCATACCGTTTCTCGTCGTCTCGTTTTATTACATAAAACAAAATTAAAATGTAAAATTCTTTGATCGCTGAAACTACTAACAGTGAAATGTGCAAAAGATCTACCTAGTTTTATATTTAATTTAGTAGTATAGCTAACATCTAAACAATGAGTTATTAAATGGCTACCCTAACTTTCTTCAAAACAATGATTTAAAACCAAACATCCTCTATTACTTCCACGTAAAGATCGTTCAAACTCCAACATAATAATAACAATAAAAGATAATTTCTCCGATAATTTTGAAATCCGAATCTGAAATTCCCAATAATTTCTTCATCGACTACTGACGTAACAAACCTCCCAAGTCAATAAAATTAAAAACCAGTAGTCAGCATAAATCACAGCGAGGCAATAATGTGGGCTCTAACGCCTAACCCCCGGGGAGCAATCACGGCGAGAAGACAAAATAGTACCGCACAGATATTTCACTCAAAAGATTCCTGCCTCGATAGTACCAGTTACTAACAACAAACATACGGTTTCAAAACTTAGTTCTTTATACTTAAGACTCTATTTTGGATATCAAAAAAATGCTTCATGCGTTACCCGAATTTCGCTTCCTTTTTCTTGGTTGGAATTGAATCTAACACCATGGAAATAAGGCTTATTTTTAGTGTGGAATGTGACGTCAAAAAGTCAGGGGTAAAAGAGAAATGTGAACACTTCCTTTTGTCACATAATTGCTTAAATTGTTATTAGTGAGAATAAAGACATATTGCTGAGAGGGAGACTAAACCGTGGTTTTATTTACTGTGAATGGATATGATACTGGTTAGAAAACAGCTGGGTAACTTTGAAAAAAAAATAGAACATGTGATATTGGACGAAATTATATTTGCCCAGGTAAACATTGTATATCTGTTAAAAAAGTGTCTGCCTATGTAAAGACTCTTAATTTCAGGAAATATTTATGGATTTAAAGGATTCGATGTTTAGATAAGTAATTTTTATATTCATCAATTCAAAACCGATTAGTTTATAATGATAACTATTTATTGGTTCGATTCTGTTGTAGCCATAGAATGGCATTCTTATTAAGCTTGCTTTCTTTATTTTTGTATCCTCGTTTCCTATTCTAGTTGGTCTGTCATGATGAATCAGACAGTTCAGATTTTAAACTAAAAATAAATAAATGCGAATAAACGTTTGTGTGAATCATACCTACCAACAAACATACATACAGAAAACTTTTTTGCAATGAAGTTTGATACGACCTCCTATTTATTTATGTAAGTAATTTGGATGAGTTACTATTATTGTGTGCGCTAAACAGAACGCAGATAGGTAATGACAAAATTGTAATGGGACGGCATGTAATGACTGTATTCATTATGCGTATGGCAGTTTCGAAATAAAGAGTGACAAATAATGTATGAATACAATTGAGCAATTTTTGGAGTTGGTATGGTTAAACATTACTAATGACGATATCGTTGCTATTTTGTACGTATATTATTAAATATATGAATCTAACACAAAATGGTAGGTATTTCCCAAAATCATATGAAAGTAAAAGTAGGTACCTAAATGAACTTTAAGCAAAAAAAAATTGATTTATTGAATTAGTTGCCGCTCGTATCCTTGCACGGGCTGTTACTATGGCAACGGTAAAAGCTTTGAAAGAAATAGTGAAAATTGTGACGCTGTGGTACTCAATATATTTAAAAAGATATTACGTAGGCACATAATATGTTGACGGACTCATCATCATTATCATCCGCAGTCCGACTTCACCCACTGCTGGGTATAGGCCTCCAAACTCTTGTGCCGCTCTACCAGGTCCTGCGCCAGTCTCATCCAGTTTCGCCCCACGATTTTCATTATATAGTCTGCCCATCTCGCTGCTGGCATTGACGGACTACTTGGAACTTATCCTGACACTTATTCAAATAATTTTCGTTTCATTTTTAACCTTTTTATATACCCTTAGGATGAAAATTAAAAAAAAAACCATTCTGAGTACAAACCTAAACCTTAAAAGTATTATACAATCTAAATTACAAGTCACTAGTACCAGTAGCTTTATTTAATCAGATACCTACTTCTGTAAATATATGAGTAGGTATTAAAATATAAAAAAAAACACGCAATCAAATAACAGACACAAAAAACAAACAATCAAATTACAATTAACTTTCACGTACGATATGGACGGTGACTTCCATTTTAAAATTCGATTACTGGTGTTGTGACAATATTGAACTTGAAAATAAAATACAATAGTGACACAGCTATTTTCGTCGGCCTGTGTCATGGGTGTGATATTTATAGACTGGGTGAAAGATGCCCTTTTAATAGTGAGATTTGGATGAACGGCTCTGGGTGTAATGGATGGGAATGTCGGATTTAATTGTGGCGGCGTTTGAAATTGTTGGAATTTGGATACATTTGTAAATGTTTAAGGCGATGATGCGCTGTATTTACTGTTAAGCCACCAATAAGGTTTATCACTACATAGTATAAAATAAAGTCGCTTTCTCTGTCCCTATATCCCTACGTCCCTATGTACGCTTAAATCTTTAAAACTACGCAACGGATTTTGTTGCGGTTTTTTTTAATAGATAGAAGGATTCAAGAGGAAGGTGTATACGTACAATAAAACCGTGCGAAGCCTGGGCGGTTCGCTAGTTAATAATAAAGATCATTTATCGCGTACCTTGTGATACCACTACCTATGCTTTGGGAACGCGATAAATAGGTACCCGATAAATAATTGTTATTAAAAATACTCAAAATCGGGTCAGATATTGTTCAAATCGATAATCATGAAAATCAGCTCATCTGGAAAAAAGTACAGAGTTGACGAACAAAATTAAAAATATTTTGATTTGAAAAATACTTTTTTTTAAGTCGTTTAACAAGCTATACCTATCTTATAGTACAGTCATGGCTAATAATGTCATTGAAACTATTTTAGAGCGTGTTTCATCTCCCGTCCCGCAGCATCATTAGAATCTCCTAATAGTTTTACGAGACTGTAGTGACATAAACTAACACAAACATATCAACGCCCTATCACTATAACCAACACGGTTCTAAAGTCTGTCTGTATTAATATATAGGTATTTAATATAAATAGATGGTGCTGTGTGGATTGTCCAACATAAATAGTACTAGGTATAGGCTGGAAGTCTAACATTCAGTATTTAACATTCACTAGACTTAAGTTAGTTTATTAGACACAAAATATTTTGTCCCTAAGTTCTAAATTAATTGATTAAGTAAGTAGACCAAAAGTACCTATACACATACACATACTCACTCACTTATATGATATAACTTAGAACTATAAATTATTTTTAAATGGACTGGCAGTTAAAAAGATTGTCAGTTTGATCAGTACAGTTGTCTGTTGAATAAAATAAATCTTAATGTAGGAAAAAAAAAAGATTAAACCCGGCCATAAATAGTGTAATAACTATGAATCAGTATTGAAAATACAAGCGTGGCAAAAAAATTGCATTTTTTTTTTGTAGATAATGTTGCCGACAACTCAGTTTGTGTGCGGTCGTACACTTACAAATCACAACCATATGTTTACACAAAACAAAACGCACCAACGACAGATATATTAGCGGCATTGCATTCACATAAAAACCTCAACTCGATTACAAATTTAGAAGCACAAACTTCAATCTTATTTCTAAGCCATTAAAGCTTTTAAAACTTGCAAAATTTGCGTCAAATCTGACAAATTAATCTAACCTCAAACTGCACTTGGAATGTTTACAGACAAATGTCTACAATTCCAAATTTAAAAATGTTGTGACAAATTTACTGTCTTTTTTAGAAAAGAGGAAGAAGTTTTTTCAAATTGTTTAGTGATGTTTAGCGCACATGTGCAGATTGAAGTGAGGGTGGTATCATTGTGTGGTCCAAAAAAATGGAAAGCGGACAATATTTTGACCCTTGCATTTTTTTTGAACTCATTTTGACTTCAAACAAAAGAGTAGAAAAAAAATATATTACTGCTTAAAATTGCGTGTTGGTTATTAACACGCAATTTTTGAAATTTTAACAGAAATAATTATAAAAAAGAATAGAGACAATAACTGTTGCAAACAATTTAGGTAGCTCAACTGATCCAAATCAATACTAGTCGTCGCGTCCCCAAGACACTGGCTGCATTACCACGCTGTATGACAATGCTGATGCGCTGCGCCAGATACTCACCAGCTCTCGGGTCACGCGTCGCTTCGACCAGATGCTCAGATAAAAAGTATAAATCTTGATGAACATCTGTACCCCACGGAGCCCTAGGTATGTGGGATACCGAGGGTCCCCTTCGAGACTAGGGTCTCTACTCCAAGAGGAGTAAATGCTAATATGTAAGCTCTATCAATACCTGCATATAGCGCCTCTCGAGATCCTAGGCCAAATCCCTTCCCTCGTAGATTTCCTTGGAAGATGAGAAGACGAGATGTGTCAACGCATTTAGCGTTCCATGTAGCCATGGGCCTCCCCAACTCCTACCATCCATCTTACTTTACCATCGTCACGGAATTAGAGACCATTCAGTTACCTTACTCAATCTGTTTAGAACCACCACCTTTGTTGCCATGATATTTTTTTTTTACATATTTTAGTATTGTTTTTTTAGTGAGGGTGTCGACATAATGGTCCGTTTTTTTGTCACAAAACGTTAGAATTAACGCTACACTGTTTTCGTACTAATTTGGTCCCCTGCGTTACTAATTGAGACGTATGATGTCACAGTAAGTACATTTAGCTCCTCTTTGCTATGACATCCTGGTACATGAAGACAGAGTTATTAACGTTTGTATCTGTCAAGTTTCATTAAATACAGACTAGACGGACAGAAATTATTTCTTTTCCAATAAACGGATGGAGACAACCTATTTATAAACATAATGACCTATTCATAAACTCTAGGACTTATAAACTTGTGTATTTATAAATTATAAGTAGAGTAAATGATGTATGAGATACGAGTGAGTTGAGATGATACTAATTGGTTTGATACAAGTTGATTCAAGCGTGGAAATAATTAGACTAAGCTTTGATGACTAAATTCATAAGCCATTTGATATATTTGCTAGTATAAATAGAATGTTTATATGTAACTTTTCACGCATCAAAACAAGCTACGACGCAACTTTGTACTAGTACCACCTAGTACAATTAATTAATAAATAATGCTAGACAATTCACACAGCTTCATCTAGCCCCAAGCTCACCACAGTTTATTAAATTAAATTAAAATTAAAATTCATTTATTTCAGACAACATAAAAATTAAATTAAGGTCCATATTGAGTTAGTATTGTGTTATCTTATGTTAGTGACACGTAATTTTTATTTTTTTAAATATACTTAGTAGTTTTATTATTGGTAGAAAACTGATAGGTACTTAAATACAATACTTTACATTATTATAAATTCTCGTTTGTCTGAGAAACTCAGAATAATTGGTACATTAGTATCATATTTGTTTCGGGTTTCGCATTTATATATAATTCGCATAATTGCGAAAGTTTGAAAGGATGAATGATTGTTACCTCTTCATGCCAAAAATTCTTAACAATCGGACTGAAATTAGATATCAAAGTAGTTCTGGGCCTTGAATCAAATTTCATGCGATGGTTTCCATCAATTTTCACGAAACCGCGGTGCGCTAGCTAGTCATGGATTCGACTCAGAGACACTCGTAACTTTTGCGCGAGTCATATGAATAAGTTTAATTTTCTTGGATATTTTTTTTAAATTACCATTTTCATAATTTAATAAAAAAACATTGATTATCAAAAAATTCGATACATAGACGATACAATACATACAACTAATACCATATAATGGGTATATACTATAGGTACATATACTATGGGTACTATACCATACAAAACAAGAACACTACATGTAAACATCAAGCACAAAATCCATTTGAGTGATTCAAAGCTCAAAATCCACTTTAGCAATTTTGTGGGAAAAGCTTTGGATACATCGTGATTTTCACTTTGTCGTGATCTAAAATGGCTTTTGGGTTATCCAGCTCGGCGCTGGCAATAAATCTACAACAGCGAATAAATCTAAATTGGTGGCGACATACAAATTGGTGTAGGTTATTTGATCTGTGGTACTTTGTTTCTCTTTGATGCCCCAGTGGCGTAGCGGGCGAAGGGTCGCCCGAGGGTTTGCGGGGTCGATTCCCACCCAGAGATGAAATTAAATGTTTCAACGATCTCAGTTATTTGGTCAGGTTGTCATGTGCGTTTTAAATGTTAAAAAAACTAAAGCGACTAAAATTTTGTAAGTAAATCCACCTGCCAGCGGCTTCGAAAGCATCTTTCTATGGAAACGTGTCAACGTTGTTTCTATAATAACATGAGAACTGATTTTTGGGATAAAAAGTAGCTTTTGTGTTATTCCCGGGCTAGAACTACGTCTATTCTGAATTTCAGTCCGATCCGTTCTGTAATTTTTGCGTGAAAGATGAACAAATATCCATACATACAAACTCTCGCGTGAATAGACTTAGTTCTAGCCTTGGCAACACATAGGCTACTTTTTATCCCATAAATCGGTTTCCATGCGATAGAAATAGCCTTGAGACATTTCAATAGAAACAACGCGTGCGAAGCAACAGGCATATATTAGTATACAATATACACACGCAATACAATATGTTGAATACATGTCCATATTCGTTTAGTTAGTCACAATCGTCACCAGTCAGCAAGTAAAGCTCGAGTTAAACGGACGTTCAGTCGATTCTGCTGACAGTTGACACATTGATAATCGATGGCGCCTTGGTTACGAATCGTTAGTTTGGCTTTGGCGAACTTTGTAGGTGGTTAATTTGTCTATGATAGAGCGTCCATTTCCATTCTCAATTAATACTCATAGGTAGAGCCACAGATTTATAAATATAGTACTATCATCATCATCATCATCATCAACCTATATTAGTCCACTGCTGGACATAGGCCTCCCCCAATGAGCGCCATAGCACCCTGTCTTCAGCTTGACGCATCCAGCATCTGCCAGCAGTCTTTCGCAGATCGTCATCCCACCTGGCCGGAGGGCGTCCTACGCTACGTTTACCGAGTCGCGGTCTCCACTCAAGAACACGTTTACCCCAACGGCCCAACATAGTACTATGGAAGAGCATGATTGGGCAAATGTAGTGGCCTTTTAGGAAAGATAGACAGTTGTTTATTAGTTCACTGGGCTTTAAGGTTTAATAATTACTTTGTATTTAATGTACCTAGAGGTATAGTGAAATCGCTTTCTCTCTACATAGGTACATGTATCTCCTTGATTACTAAAAATAGAAGTAAAAAAGAAAAGAAAAAAAAGAAAAAAACAGAAAATTGGAAGTAATACACGAATTAAAACATCAGTTCGTTTTCACCACCCTGGTCGGTTTACCAAGCAATGGTGACAAAGAAGGCTTTTAAGCCTTGAAAACTCTGCCGATCCTTAGTTACTTATGTATGTATTACTAAGTTATGTATTTGGTATATCCATAAACCTAAACGTAATTTCTAAGGGAGCAATACCATAAAACGTAGTAAAACATAGTAATTACATACTAGGTGAAAATTACGGTGGTTCTAAACATGTATACTCTTTGAACGAACAAGCTCCAACAACAATTTTCTGCTTAGAATATTCTAAATTCAAATCTATTCGTTTTCCCACCTTTCCACGCGATTACCCCAGTCACGTAGTGTTGTGCCCCGGGATCCCTTTAGCAAACAAATGATCCCGGATTACGGGACATTAGGGGGACAGTAAACTTGAGAGCGGGATCTCCTCCATTTGTTACTATTACTTGCAAACTGGTTTGGGGAAGTTTACCATTGTTTTGTACAACTTGGGGAGTTTCCCTTTTCAAATAACAGATCGCTTTTGTTTTTTATACTCGTTTGAGTACCTGTTCATGTTCATGGTTTAACTTAATGTGTATTTATTAAGCCGAAAAAGGAGTGATTCTTTCCTTAAATTGTTTTAAGATTTTAAATATTTAATTTTTTTTAAATAAGTATTTTTTCGTAATTGATCGGGTTCTTTAAAACAACGTGTATCTACTATTATTAGCGGAACACCATTTATAATGGTTTATTTTTATACTTAGCAATTTGCAATTGTGATCTGCTAACTAACTAGTTATCAGGTTATAAATCCGTGTTCTATACCCAATGGTAGGTAATAAACACTAATTTAAATCGCGATTCATAAACTTTGTTCAGATTAACATTATAAAAGTAATGACTTCATCAGTTTACGATTAAGGTTTACAGTGCTTTTGATTAAGCAATCAAGTAGGTATGTACCTACTTACATACGTGGTGCAAGTGCAAACTCTTTTGTTATTAATAGAAAGTGCTACATATATAACTCTACATTTTCAACGAACCAGGATTGCCATTCATAATGGCAAAACTACCTGATAATTCTGGGCACTCAGCTTTTTTATGTATCAGATCGTTTTTCATTTAGATTTAGTAAATTAATTAGTGATTTATTGTTTATAGAGTTTTTTAGTTGAATTTTGTTTGGTTGTGCCAAAGCCTACCATAAACTACACAAACCAATTGTGGTTTCGTATCACCTTCATTCCATTCAAATAACTCCTCCCCCTAATCTTCAAATCTAAGCTCCCGTATTTAAAGCTCTTATTACATTGTCAGGCTTCTAGTGACACTAACTGAAGTGAAATTTCGTTAGTAGGGTGGGGTGGGGGGGTGACACGGGGCGTTTTCCATTTCACGCTCCGTTCGACGCTGATGACACCGCATTCCCGCCAGCAAATGGCTCGACAAATGAACTGGGGCGCAGCGGGGCACGCCCTGCCACGTCATAACTGTCAAACTAGGGGACTAAAGCTGAAGCTAAAAGCTAAACTGACAAATTGATACACCGATGAGATGGCGCCATGATGTGATTTTGGTAACCGTTTTTCGGACTAAGTTTTCACTTCAATCAAATGCATGTGTGGGTCTATGACAGAATATCTGATACAAGGACAAAAATTTAGGTACCTATGCGAAATCCAAAGTAAATATTCATAGAACCCTTATTGCCAATGAACGGTGTTGTATTGCAGCTAATCTTTCAAACTATTTATTTCGTTCTGAACAAAAAAAATTATAAGAACATCACTCAATAGCAATCTGATGCTTTGATACATCCTTGATAAGGTAAGTACTTCAATGATTTCGTAGAACCTACAGTAAAGTGAGCAAAAGAAAAGGCGGATACACTGAGACCGACAAACGCCAAGAACCAGTTAAAACTACCGCTCCATTCAAACAGAACGTTTAAAAGCACATTACAATAAACGAGAATCCACACAAAAACCATTGAGCATAGTTTACTCGCTTCCTATTGGCTGCTGCCGAAGGTGTCTTGTCTTATGGCGGGACCGATTTTCATGGACTCGTGACAACTGTCCTGTCGTGTTTAACACCTTGCGATGTGCAACCGATTGAAGTAAAAAACCTGTTATGTCCATTGTATCAGAGTTGCCAACTTAAGTACGGTTTCTGTTAGTCTATTGGCCATTTAAAAGAAGAACAAACATCTTTTTAACTTTCCATTCTATCCAAACGGACACTTTTTCCAACACATATTTTGTGATTAGGTACTTAGGAAACAGCTTAGATTTTGTAAGCTAGGTTTACTGTTTAAATATAAAGAGAACATTCTTTCATCGAATTACATCGCACTAATAATTAAAAATGTGAAAGTTTGGATTAATGATAGTTAACCTAATACGCCAAAACTATAGAACCGAACATGCTTAAATTTTGAAAAGATATACCTACTTTTGGACCTGAAAAACCTATTAAATTGTTTTTTCAGAAGCTTTTGTTAATATTATAACAAGAACAGATAAGTCCGCAGCATTGCACGCATGCCTGCAATCGTGCATGTGTTCTAAGCATAAACATTATGTTGATTGGCTAGATACTTAGTACTTACCGCAGTACAGCCCGTGTCTGATTTATACTGCTTTGTTGCCATGGCACTATCAATGACGTATAAATTGAGTGAGTGATGGTAAGTAAATTTAATTTCTTCTTTATTTACTGATGTTGCCTAGGCAACCTAGGCTAATTGATGTTCCACTTAAACATTAAATTTATTAGGAAGGCGCTATTGTGTAGCCAGCTATGGAAAAACAAAACAAAAAATCCTAGAGGATTTTCTAAAATAACCGAAAACTACCGTTTATTGAGATTGATAAAAATAGTTCCTTTATAAATAAGTTCCAATTATAAATCAAGCGAGGAAGTAAATACAAGAAGCGCTAAGATTCAAAACTCTTGCGTTACAAAGAGAACAAAAAGCGGGATCGATTTGACTCCCGACGGGTGGCGGGAATCCACAGGTGCAACACTATGACAATTCGAAAATGGAATGTCGATATGATCTGTCATTTGGTAGGATTCGATTCGCTCGATTTTGTATGGATCGGATTCCTAGTTCTCTTCGATGATGCCTTCAGGTATCTAATGATTGTATGATTTTATACCATTTAATGGTGATCGCCACATAAATGTTGGTAAATTTCTTAACTACCTACGTATAAAATACTTTGTTTCGGTATAAAACCGTATTCAAATAATAATTCTTGGTAGGTACCTAGTTAACCAAATTAATAAAAAAGTTGCCCTAATGGTAAAAAATCCGCCTAAATCTTTCACCTCGAAGTTGGTTTTACAGTTGGCCGCAAATACATTTTTACAACTATTTTACCCGACATTATAGGTACCCTTTATTTTGGAACAACTACCATGTATATTTTTTTCGGAATTTTCTCACCATTTTCATTTGCTTGAAAAACTAATTGTATGGACACATGACTTTAGTAAACAAGAAAGTATAGATTATCTAAATAAATTGCATGTCACTCGTCCTGTAATTGCGATTTCGTTTTCAGCGGGACATCGTTGAAAAATGGCGCGCGGCGCGGTCGCCATCCATTACCGCTCTACCGAATGACAGCTCGTTAAATGTCGCTCAATGGGTTAAATTGGAATTCTCATTTAGAATTTGAATGTTATTCTTTTTTAAAAGCGTGTAGTTTTGTCACTGATGGTTTTGATATGGATTTTTAATCGGTGTCGCATCTCCACATAATAAATAGGAGCTCTATTTTTTCCTTCACCTTCATAAAATGTTTCAATAATCATGTTTTTTGTTAATCAAAAATTTGAGTGCCTTACAGTTTGGCAAAAATGTTCTGAAAAATAATTTAAATTAAAAATTAATATTGAGGTTAGCCATTTTACTCAAATGAGAAGGTATATTTTTCAAATTTGTTAATCTCTCTGTAGTAAATAGGTACATCATTATTTTTTTAAGATTAGTCCAATTAAGCATTTTAATTGAGCACCTTACCTTCTCTTTAAAGATAAAAATCTCAAACAAAATCTAATTAGGACGTCAGACGAAACAATTTCAAAGCAAACATCTTACGTCCATAAAAGCCAAATTATTTCAAACAACCAAATAGGTTTCATTCTGATGAATTCATTATTTACCGCTATACGAATAATCACAATGTAAAAACTTTTTGGGAAGTAGCCATTTCGAAAATCATGTTATTTCAGCCGTTTCTCTCGAATGCAACAAGCGTGAACTCAAATAGTAGGCTAAAAGAAACTGAATATGTACTACAGAGTCCGATAGATCGAAGTTTTGTTCTAAAAATTATGTCGGTTTAAAATTGGAATTTTGCAAACAGCATATAAAAAAGCAATACAATGTTAGGTAGTTTTTAGAACGAGATAGTTACCTACTAATCTTGCATGATTTGATAACCGACAGGAAAACAATAGTTTTAACTTATGTTAAGTTTTAGCATAATCATGAAAGTTGTGAAAGTTTCCTGTCGCCAAAATCTGCCGTCTGCTCCATTAAAGTCAGCTGCATGGTATAAATACTTTTCCTGTATAACTTACATGTTCCAAAAACAAAAACATAGCTAATTAAAATCTTCAGTGCACCGCGCAGACGGGCCAAAGATCCACAGATATATCGTGAGATACGTTCAGCCGTTGGGAGCTAAATCTGGTAGATGAGATTTTAGATAGAAGATTGCGGATTCCGGTTCATGTGTTTATTTGTATGAGATAAATGGCTGGTTTTGATGTTAATAAGATGATCTTGGCCAGATGACATGTTGAGTTAGTGTTTCGTTTTGAGTTTATGAAGCAATTTGAAATTGTTTTATTGTCTCGATTAAGGTACGTATTGGGTAAATTATTTATTATATTTAATGATGTTATTTTTTTTAACTTTGCATGCTATTAATCTAATCTTAGTTATGCTCATTATTAAATCTTAAGTCCCTATCCCATGTTTCACTAAATTAATGAATTTGAACGTTTGGTGGTATGTGTTAACCCTTACGCTCTTACGTAGGTAATTATTTTAACAGTGAATGAGTTTTTTTCTTTAATTGTAAGTCGCGTAAAATACTTAGGTTTATTATACATAAATTACAACCTGTCGTATGGCACAATATCACATATCTCTACTTATTTTACGTGACCAACAATTCAAATAATTCCGCTCGCTTAGCTTCAGTGAACATGCCAATTTCAGACGAAGATTATTGTAAAATCTTACATGTATTGAGTGATCTCGCAATAATATCGTGATGGCCATATTGGTCATGTAACATTTTTACACACATTTTTACACATCTTCGCGTTGGTGTAACCCGTCCCTAACGCACTGCAATAAAGAAACAATAACAAGTGACAGTGACAATGATAATGGCAACAATTTACGACGATGTTGTCCAAGTGTGTGTGTCAAACGCAATCACTCATGATTGGCTAGGCCGCGGCGTGGCGCGAATTGAACACTTGTGTCACACTTGCAATGATCAAGGTTATAGAACTTTTCAAATACCTATTGTGAAATAATTTATTACCAAAAGATATTTGTTCTTCAACAAAATAACTTTTCGGGAAAATACATCTATACATCTTTACCTGCAGCAAAGGCTGAATTTACTCCTTGTCTTATGGCCGATTTCTGGAACGCATGTCAACTTCATAATTTACTAATCAATGTTCAAATCTCTATTCAAGTGTCATTTGGGTTTCTCGAACGTTGATTACGTACTTAGATTTTGACAGTTATTACTTAACAAGCTTGTCAACTCATTGAAGCAAAACTCTTGTCAAATATCAAAATGGGTTTCTGGAACGATAATTAAGCATGATTCTTTGGTCAAGCTCTTGTCAAATCAATAATTAGCTAATCGGTGATTTGGCTCTAATTAGTTGAAATTTTTACAACAATGTGCTGTATTTTGCCAAGTTCTAAATCGAATATATATAAAAAATCAACAGGTTGGTACTCCTAAAGCGGTTTTGTTATGTATTACTAAACATAAGGATCGTTTTACCATTAAATAAAAATAAATTAAATTACCTCTTATATTCTAGGATGCTTCGTTTTGCTTCCGCATATTAGAAACATATAAATAATATAAAAAAAACTTGGTGAAATACAGGAATTAAAAAATATTGGTAATAAAGCAATGTAAAAAGGTTCCTACTTGCCTACTAAAGTAGTTAAAGTTATTTTTTTTATTTCGGTTTAGTTTTTTTCTTCATAATAAACAATCTATTATTACCTATCTAATTTACAATTTTGAATTTTTTCAAACGTAAACAAACAAGTATTCGCGCCACAAGCATAAGCATAAATAATAACTGGGTAGAAGGGACTCTTCTTTAATCGAGTCCAGACATGTTTTTTTTACTCAGGGCACTAGAATGCACTATTTATATTTTGTAATAATGTTCAGAACACACCAACTATTTCGGATATAAGTATATTCAATATAGGTTACGACCCATCAGTTCAATCCACTTTTTTCTTCTGAAAAAAAGAAAATTGGGTTAGTTACCTACGTATTGGGTTGGTACCTATTATTTCACAAAGGTACACGTCAGTTTGAATTATTTATTAAACGAGAGCACATAAAGAATGCATCATAAAAAAAACCTCGAGGTAATTCATGATACTCAACTCAACTCAAAATCGCACCGGGCTCTCGGACAACATAACTATAATTTCAACTAATACTTGCGGCCGCCACCGCGCGCCGCGATCGGTAAACATAAATGAATGATCATTAAAAACCGCGTGCAGCGTCGCCGGCTGTGGCAGCCCGACCGATATGCCCGTTTAACGTGGAAAATAGTGTAGGCTAATATCTTGACCTTGAGCGCGTTTCCCTTCTACTCTTACTTACTACTATTTACTTATTCTTATGCCACAAGTGTCATTTTTAGGGTTCCGTACCCAAAGGGTAAAAACGGGACCATATTACTAATACTTCGCTTCTGTCCGTTGAAAATAAATATTTAAGGCGGGCTCCCATTAAAACGCCTTTTTTACTATTTTTGGTCGATATTAATAAATGGTAACATGGTAACAATGGTAACAGCCTACCTGTTACCACTTGAAATATTCACAAAATACTTAATTGTAAGTATATTTTTACTTAAGTAATAAAAAATAAAATTTTAAAAATATGGTACGGAACCCTTAGTGCGAGTCTGACTCGCCCTTGGATGGATTTATTGAAGTTTAGGAGTGAATGACTGAACTGAAAGAATGACAATCGTAAGATGATCAATGATTAGTAAATTATTATCTAATTAGCGTTCGTGCACCCCGATTTGAATTGACCAGTGTGTTAAATTAATCGCTTTGTCAACTGATTTGACATTTGAATAGCCTTCTAGAAACTGGCTGTTAGTCTTAGTTTTTATTTTTATTTAAGTTAGTATGGTAAGTTTATTTTGTTGTATTAACTATGTAATTCTAAGACAATAAATAGGTACTTTTTATTTCTTTCTTTCTTTAATATTATAAACGCGAAAGTTTGTAAGTATGGATGGATGTATGTTACTCTTTCACGCAAAACCTACCAAACGGATTTGGATGAATTTTGGCACAGAGATAGATTATAGTCTGGAATAACTCAAAAGCCATTTTTCATCCCCTAAATCAATTTTCATCGGATAGAAATAGCCTTTAAACGTTGTCCATAGAAACAACGCGTGCGAAGCTGCGGGAAACTAATTTTGAATACCTAAATCGTTTCAAAGCGTACGAAGCCGCGGTCAGGTACTAGTTTTTCACTCATTTTTAGGCAGTTTGTTTACGTGCACATTTTGATGTATTTATGTACCAAATTGCCGGCCGTTTGTCCATTTGACCAACAATTTGTATGCCCAATCTAACCAAATCGAATGCCCAAAGAACCTCCACTGCTGAACAACGCCTTAGGCTTTCTGAAAGATCTCCACAAAGACTAGTCCTTAGCTAAATTCAGCGCTTTTCCGCGACCTTCATCAGGTCAATGCTCCTTGTGAATTGCTTTTTACATAAGCCTTGCTAACATTAGGTCACTAGCTCTGCTTAGCTTGGGGCTAGATGATGCTGTGTGGATTGTCCATTGTTATTTATTTATCTATGAATCTAAGAAAAAATACCCAAGTAAATGTTTTTCCTTATCCCCATTGCTTAAGAGGCATTATAACCAGAAAATAAACCCATTGTTTATACAAAAACAAAAACTAAACAATTTTTTTTATTTAGCAAGCAAGCAAAAATATTTGCCCCCATTTATCGTAATAAACACGTTTATCTCGGAGCCCAAATAAATCTATTGACACCTCTACAAAGGACCACCGCACAATGCAATATGGGTGGCAAGTGGCTCGGAAAATGGATGCCGCAAGATGTCCCAGACTATTCAATATAGCTGGACCACTTTATAAATAAATAACTCCTTACTAATATTAAATGTGCGAAAGTTTGTATGGATGTATAGATGTTTGATACTCTTTCTCGCAAATATTCTAGCGTTTTTTATTAGATTTTGTAAAAAAATGTACCAAATAAGTAGTTATCCACAAAACGTAGACCATTTTATATCACCCCATGTTACATAGAAATATCATATAATGAACCTTTTGGTAATTAGTTGATTTTTTGTAATAAGTCTCTATATTATTAATTTCTCCGAAAATATCATAATTCGAAATAAGTTACATTAACATGGGTTCATAGAACATGTTTTACTTATTACAGGAAATTACTTTTCAGCTGTTTATATTATTTCCTGTAGAACGCATAAAATATTGAAAACTGCTTAACTATTTGAATTTTGATCGAATCTATGTCTGATTTCGAGTCAGATTTACGAGTCGATGACTCGCTAGCGGAGATTCTGAATAGCCTAATGAATACTTTTGACGAATGAGCCAGCTGAATCCACGTGCACTGTGACGTCATTCGCATGGCGGTCGGTTCCTTTATGCGAGTTGACAAAGATCCCTTGTGTTCAGTAATAATTTGTTTGCAGTTTATTGGATCATGAGATTAATCTTACGGTAGAATGCCACTGAACTGAGCTTTAAAAGCGCAATCAAAATATAACATGCTGAAACAACATCAAGGAACGTGGTACAACTCATTTTTCTCTATTTTTGTTGCCTGGAAGAGATCGCTCTTTATACATAGTCTTAGTGTCCAGTATTTTTATGTTTTCTTTTCTTTCTTTGTGTGGTAGCCTAAGTTTAAATATAATAAAGAGTTTTCTATTCTATTCTTTTTTTCTCTCTAGACTGTTGCGACTTGAGATTTATTTACAACATAACATGTGAAGCTTATATTTGAAACAATATCAAAACGACTTATTGCAGCTAGTATTTACAATTATAACAAACTCCTAAAAATCTAAGCTGTCACCAGAAGGTAGAGGGTCCAGAATGTTGTAGCATTGAGACGTTTTACTCTCTACTTCATTTACCTACACTGAAATAAAATAAAAATAAAAAAATGCTGGACAATCCACACAGCACCATCTAGCCCCAAAGTAAGCTACTCAAAGCTTGTGTTATGGGTACAAGATACTGATATATTTAATGCATTATATAAATAAATATACGAGATGGTATGTATGTACTGCATTTACTGGTATTGTTATTCGTTTGTTTGTTTTTAATTTCGCAAAAAGTTTTATAGCACGTATAACTGTCAAATTAAACATTGCTAAAGCAATAATACCGTACCGAATCACCCCTCCTTAAGCTTCAGTTGAGCAACGTAACGGAAGATTATCCAAAACGGTTTAGCTTCCCCTTAAATCAACAAATCAAAAGTTTCGATAGTGATTTATGATTGATTTTATTACTACGCAATCAATGATCAAGTCTTTAGAAAATGAAAAATCTTTGTGAACTACTTTCCTATAAATACTATTACCTTAACTAAAAATAATAAAGTTATATCTAATCTTGACATTTAAAGTACTAATAGATGGATCAGTCAGTTTATCTACCTAACGTTTAGCATAATAATAAATTCTTACGCGTTTAGACTGTTTGAAACCATCTGCAGTTAGTCCAATTGTTTCAACTATAATATTAGTTTTAATTTGTTCTCATTAATTGTAATTTTCCATGTAAGGAAAATACTGTTTCTAACAGTATAAACGTAGGTAGATCAACTGATCCATCTATTAGTACCTATTATAATAAATAAATAAATAATTCTGGACAGTCCACACAGCATCATCTAGCCCCAAGCTAAGCACAGCTTGTGATATGGGTGGTATAATAAATTTAAAGAAATCTAATTTTTATTAGACATCCAAAGGTTTGTCATTATTTTAATTTAAAATAAATAATGACTAGAGATCATGCATTTTGTCAAAACAAGTCACGTACCTATCTTTGATAAAATTTTTATAAATACTATTAAAGATGTAAGCAAACCCAATTAATCCAGGAATGTTTAAATAAACTTTCCCATTCAAAATAAAGGGGTATACTCACACCCTATTCTTAAACTTTTACAAACAATAAGAAATAATCCGTCAAATTGAAACAGATTTCCCCATTGATTCCACCCCTTCCAAATTCAAATCCATGTTCATTCATTCAAATGTTTTCGCAATTACCCGCAATGCTTTATAAAGTTCAGAGTTATCTCGCAAGGTTTAACCATTTTAACCGTTTTAACGCCTCATGGCGTGAAATTGAACTGAGTCAATAAAAATATTGATGCAATTGTCTGATGTTAATTGGATTTGCACGCCATTTATTCTTAGTTATTCTAAGCGAGAAAAGTCTTTGTTGTGAAATAGTTTAAAAACGATAGAAGAAGGTTCGTGTGGGACTAAGAGCGGTATTACACTACACGTTATTCAGGGCCCTAACTACCGGGCCCTGAATATCGTCCGGGTCCGGGTCCGTCCCGTAGGGACCCTTAATCTTCAATCATAATTACACCATTCTTAGTTAGGGTTAGGATCCCTGAATACCGTGTAGTGTAAATACCCCTTTAAGGAGGTTGGGGTTTGATTCCTATCTCATGATGAATTTTATACGATTTGCAAACATTTAAACCGGGTGTTTTGGGTGTTTACTATGTAGGTATCTTAAAAATATCTATCAATCTAATTATAATATACAAACAGTTATCTAATATGCATAACGTAAAGCTCTATTTAACTAAGGCTGGATGATGCCGTGTAAAAATATCCAGCATTGTTATTTTAAAGTTTCTTTCGTAGTTCGCGTATTCGCAGTGAAAGTGTTAACAAGAGGTTTATAAATAACGCACCAACCACCAAACTACTTGCACATAAATCAATCTGGTCATAAAAATAACGTTTATAACGTTACTTACGTTATAAAGTAACGTATAATTTTTCTACAAAAATCACGAGAAAATTTCTACTAGCCCTATTCTCACGAAATCCTCATAAAACTTGCCCAATTAAAGCGAAACCTTCAAATATAACTTGTACTAAAAAGCCAGCCATTTTAGTTTGTCCTCATTTCGTTCATTTGTCCTGAAATAACGCTAATAAGAACCGGTTCGTAATATCCAGTGATTT
This sequence comes from Eupithecia centaureata, assembly GCA_944547425.1. Taxonomy (NCBI): domain Eukaryota; kingdom Metazoa; phylum Arthropoda; class Insecta; order Lepidoptera; family Geometridae; genus Eupithecia; species Eupithecia centaureata. The sequence goes on from OX155696.1 coordinate 5,184,690, forward strand.
GTTTCGTAGAGTTGGGATGTAGTAGGTAGAGTCCGGATCCGTCAAGATTTTTGGTTTTAAGGATACAGCTTTAGGATAAGTTTATTTTTTATTATGAAATATATCGAACTTTAGTACAAAGCATGAGCTTAATGCCTAGGGATTTTCTAACTGCTGCAAATGAAAATAGTTTTGGTTGGCAGGTATGTGCTCAAAATTGAATTTAGTGGCTGACGATGACTTAATTAACACTTAATTAGCCACAAGAAGAAGTTGTATCTAGGGGTCTTTTCGCAGATTTGGGGTAAACAGGTTTATTCAAATAATTAAGTATTTATTGCGAAAGTGTTCCAAGCTACAGTACTTACTTGTACTTAGATATAGATTTTCCCAGCTTTTTACTTGTCATTTTTGATAGGTTTGGAAATGTTGGCAACATATTCCGACTTTCCATTTCCGGTATTCGGTACAACACTAGTATTTGTCGTGTGTAAGCCCGATTTAGGCGAGATGTGGCGATAACCGCGCACGCAACGATTCCCATTTGTAGTGGAACATAGCGAAAAGTCACGCTTTTCTCGTTTAGCTCGGGGCGACTGAAATTCAGCTTGAAAAAGTTTCCTGGAGTTAACTACGTAGGTACTCTACATATTTTAGTTTTGTCTACCCATTTTGTGTTTGAAACGTACTAAAGAAAATTATTGTTTTATTAAATAAGATAAGGTAATAAGATTATACGGGTATTGTCTCAGTATGTACCTATAGGTACTTTAGTTACTAGGTAAGAGCCAAAGGCCACCTTCCTTTTCACCTAATTTTCTCAGACTTTTCTCTGACTATTGATGCTTATTTTGCATAATTGTCTTTGAAGATTATAAGTATTAAAAAAACAATGCATCGTCGGCCAATGTAAACAGTTCCAAAGCCTGGTTAAGAACAATGCACAGCACAAAGCCTACTCAAGTAGTTCGGTCAAATGGCGGGCAATAAACAGCAACCCACCTTCCAATGTAGGTAGAGCTAGTATAGTATTATCTGTGGTACAGGTAACTTAACTACCTACTTTTTCAAGCAACTCAAATATTAGGCTGGACACACACCGGCAACGGAAAAAATAGATAACGACTCGCACCGCTACCGGTCAAAGAGACCCGTGCCGTCGTGGGCGGGGCGCATCACGCACAAAACAAACTCAGTGACGCGCCAGACAGGGACGCACATACCGCACCCCCGCGACCAAACAGAGACAACACGCCCGGTGCTCGCACACGGCTAATTTAAAACTGGAAAATAAATTGACGGTGAACTCAAAACAAACAGATATGGCTGACAAAAAAAGGACGGCTGTATACGAAATCTTCATTAGCGAGCGAGCTAGAACAAGGGCGCCGGCGTTCCGAATTTGAAACGAAAGCAATCGCTATCATGATTCGACATTAATTCAAAATCTCATTTAGTATTCAGAAGGATGATTTTTCGGAAAAATGAAACAAACAGTAGTGACAGAGCGAAAGCAATGAATGAAAGGGCGAATTAGCTAATTTAACAGTTCGATGAATAATCTCACGGATTCATTAATGAACTACTTATCCAAGGAGTAATCAAATTTAGTGAAATGGGAATAGATAAAAGATAACTATCGTAGGTTAGAAAATAGATGGGGCCTATCAATCTTACGGTATATAAAATAGCTAGGCTTTAAAATTATCAGAACAATCACGATCTAATATACTTAATAATAAAAAGATAATCATAATAAACGGCAAAAACCTATTAAAACATATTGGTGGAATACTTGAGCTGAGCATTGCAACAAAAACTCTACCTTTATGACACTTGATGGTTTTTACGCGCGGTTTTTTGCTAAAGTGGCGTCAATGTTTTGACAGATGAGCGATGTGGCAACACTGCAGACTCGAGCGGTATCGATATGAATATTATAAGTGGGCGGAAGATAAAGACTTCACTCAGCCTAAGAGCATTTACGATTTTCTATTAGCATACGATAACCTACTGATGGATTTACTGATTAGCATCCTAAATGTCTTTGTAAATAAACATTGCCTTCATCCGTACCGTACCGAAATATTTCGAAACAGATACAATAAATTGCCGTAAAGATGTTTACTGTGACGAAACAAAAGACGACCACACACATGTTGTATTTGCGCAATATTTCAAGGTCCGAATGGTAATTTTTTTTGGCGTTACCAGATTTTGCCCTGGCCTTTGTCTCAATTTTTGACAAATACGTAAAAAAATAACAACACGTAGGGCTTCTTTCAAGAAGCTAGCCTAAAGCTTTATAAGCATTTAAGAGCTTATGTGAATAAATATTTTAAAAAATACCTTACTTTCCCTGACGTGTGTGTAAAATTGTTGAAATACTCTACCTACGGCAAAAAAACTCATAGATAAGTGATTCCTATAACTAAAACGAAAATGAATATGAAAACGCCTTAACCTTTTAAAAATAATGGATTATTACTTCATATTCTCCTAATAAGTGAGGTAAGGCATAGGTGAATGGTAAAACATCTTGCTGGCAAATTGGTAACCCGACCGCATACGAGGGAAACATTAATTTGAATAGATATTATTTGGAACACAATATACAAAAGAGGAATATTAATTTGAATGAACATAAGATAGAATTTTGACTTCGATAAAACAAATTGAGTGGTATTTTACAATTGTTTCTTTTCTTTGATTGTAATTTTCTTTCTTTTTCTTATTAACTTTTAAAAATTTGTAAGCGATTATAAATTTTGCATACCTCTACACTACCTACTTAGTTGAATGCTGTTTTGGCTTTTTATGAAGAATTTTTAACAACGAAAATTAAATCTCCGTTAGGTATAGGAAGAATAGAAACAAATAAGAACATAGGTATACGATGAATTTTTTTACGATAAAACAGTTAAGCTCACTGAAAGCTGTGAAAGTAAATCTAAACAAAGCTTAACTGAAATCAATACCAATCGGAAGCATCGTCAAGACATGCTGACATTAAGAAATTGAATAAAATTGAATATTTTCTACTTCGACGGGACTAGAACCCTCGAACTTCCCTCACTACCCAGATTGGAAACTTACGCACTACAACATAATCCTTATGTTGAAATTATTTAAAGGTTACTATGAAAACGTTACTCAGAAATAGAGACTTAGGTACCTACTTAAAGTCCAAGTTGAAAATTGGCAACAGTCAAGTTCTCGGATCAATTAGTGTGTAATGGGGGCCACAACTTCACCTGCCGTAATGAGATATAATATTACCCCTTACTGTTCTTACGATGGCGATCGGTCTACGATACAAGCGGTAGCGGTGTACCTATTTAATTGGATGTGGGTATCTCGCGAAGAACCGATAGGTAAGCGCAGGGTTAAATGTGTTCTTGAGTGGAGACCGCGACACAGTAAACTTAGTGTAAGAAGCCCTCATCAAACCGGCAAATGATTATTGGATATTACTGGATACGGCTGAAGATCGTTATGTAGCTCATAATTGGATGTCTATATCCAGCAGTGCAATAAGTATTAATATTTTAGGGTAATGATGATAAGGTAAAATTGTTCTTAACCCGTATAAGTAGGTACTTACTTAGTAGAATTATAAATATTTACTTCATAATGGACGCATCAGAAATAGAGAATTTAACTATGCACGGACAATAAATTACATTATAACTTCACTGCCCTACAAAACTAGGTACCTATCACACTTTTATAATTTAGATTTTTCTAAACCATGGAAGAAATTGTAGTAAATAACATTTAATAGCAAATTTTATCAGCTTTTCTGTGTAATTTTAATACCTTAGTAACATTTTAAAATACATTAGTACAATACATTAGTAACATTATTAAATGAAAAATAGAAAATACTGTAAATCCAAAACACCGTATTTTAATAATAAATGAATGTAAAAATGGACAGAGATGTAGCAGCAAAGCGGTTTCACTATCGGTAAAATCAAAACGCTTCAGCTTATGCCTTACATCTCTCCTAAAGATCCATACTTAAAGGTTACTACACACTTATTCGTATATCGCACGACTCCGCACGGGTGTACGCATTGTTAACTCCACTAAGCACAGAACTCCTGTAAATTGCTTCTATTAGAGTTTTGAGATACCTATTAGAGTTGAGTGTAGAGTTACAAGAGAAAACGTATGAGATTCAGATGATTCAATTATTAATTTACCTTGGTAAACGATACTTTTCGGCTTGAACATTGAGGGATTTAAATCGCATTTTATACTCGTTTTCTTTCTGAATATACAAGAAACTAACAAGGAGGTAATTTTTCATATATTTTTGTGTGAGTTTTATTTCAAAAAAGTTTCCTAAATATATCAGTTGTAATATATTACTTAAGTCATTTACTAAAATAAAAATGAGTACCTAATAGATTTTAAAATAACTCAAAGAATAAATTTAATAACTTGGACAAATACAAATATTTGATGACATAGAACAAGTTCGAAACTCGAACAGAAGCTGCTGAATTTTGGAACAAGTTCCACATTCAAAACAAAACATTTACGACCTTATTTCGCTCACTTTACCAGACAAGACAAGGCCTAATTTGGCCCACTTATCGGGCAATGTCCGATGTCGCAGCGCGTACGACACAATCTGCCAATATTAACAACGACCGGCCGATCGACAGCCAAAGTACCGAACATAATTATACGGTAAGTGTATAATTGGATAAGGAGCCAACAATTTTTCATTTTTTATAATCATATTTTTACCTTTTTTGAGCATTTGTAGTAAATGACCGGGAATTATCGCTACCGACTTATAAAATTGTGGTTTTTATGTGTGAAACTAATTTAATCCATGATTAATTCTGATTTTATGTGGACTGTGTGCGGGATGGCATTATTGCTTATCATAACATAAATTGATATTTTAAAACGACTTTAATTTTGAACGAAAAATTAATACTTACTACTTAAGACTTAATGTTTATGGATCTTAAGTAGCAGTAGTAGTTTAATAAAGATAAGATTGTTAATTAGCGATTTCTTATTTATAAAGATTGTTATTACCTACTATTCTTATCTTTTGAAATATTAATTGTACCTACCTACGTTCCTATTTTTATGTAGGTTTATACTTAATTTAAAGTAATAGCTAAAATTGTAAAATAAAGTCATATTATTACCGACAAAGCTATGCCAATATTAAAGTATTTAAGCTAAAAATGAAACTATTAAAATGGAATTACATTATGTAAATGTATAAGGCAGTGACTTTTTAACACACGAACTATGAAAACATTTAACGTATAATTAGAAGCCGTTAAAATAGCGTTATGTACAATTATCTACTTGTAATTGAGTGTATTTATTAACCGGCGCATATTATGAAACGTAATGTGTTTACAAATTCATTCCTAAAAGCTTATACTTGTCATACTAGCTTGAACCTCCAGGTTTACTCTGGTATTATTTATAATTATTACGAAAATCAAGTTAAACGTTGTTTGTTAAATTATTTATAGTTGAAAATATTTTACTTGTCTGAGTGTCTATCAGCCTAAAGAAATAAATTTAGAGATTGATTTTTACTATCTTAACATTCCATTTAATTTAGGTACCTAATTACCAGAAATTGGATCTAGGTAGTTGGGTTCTTACTTCTAAATGATGTTCTTAACAACGAAAATAATGAAATCAAATATTCTTGAGGTATTTACAATCGTTGCACATAAACACATGGGAAACAAGTAACTAGATGCAATTACTAAGCCTATAATTATATTGCCGTAAACTTTATCTTGTTTAGAGTTATTGCCAAGGAGGCCTAACATGCTAAATGCCTATTTGCATTGTTTCTAAATACCACACCTAAGTGCAAGTCGTATTAACCAAATTATGCAACAAACTTTCAAGGACGTAAAATTACTAACTGGGACGTCGTTCAAAGTTACCGTCACAGTTATTCTAAGAACACGCTCCAGACAGTTCCTTGAAAAGTGATATTTAGCATAAAAACTACTATTACTAGTTCCTATTAACGGAACGTTATTGCTGTTCAGAAATAAACTTTAAGCAGTTGTTTTAAGAGCTGTGAGATCTTTGATGGTTTTCATGTAGATCAGCCCAGGGCTTGGCTCATTAAAGTCAACTAACGATGTAATTGGTAGGTAAGTATGCGATGTGACATGCGATCTTGTGAATTGGGTCGTTGATTAAATGTCTAGTTTACTGACATTTTATTATATACTACAAAATGTCAGTAGTATCTCTTATACAGGTGAATTAAATAGGCAAATCATCATCATCATCAAAAAGTCCATTCCACTGTAGAAGCATAACCCTGGCAAATATCTACTGCTCACAAAAAAACATGCTTATTATTCCGCTATTATTCCATGCGGACAATATATTATACAAGTCTAAAAGAACATAAGGACTTATCTACTGACTTCTCAGTATTAAAACTTTGATGGTAACAATAATAAGGCTATTGCATTACAAGCCTAAACGAGCGATGTCATTTAGAAACAATGTATGTTGCTTGAGTCTGTATTGAGATACAATGTCCTCCAACGAGAGTGAAGTTAAACATAGACTAAAACGTTACAGTGACAACAGAGTGAAAAATATACCGTTTGCAGTTAGTCTATTATAAGGCCAGATACATTTTAGGAAGAACATGACTTTATATCATCATTTACGTACAAGATAGGAAAAACCCAGATTAGAACTTAGTTCGTAACATTTTTTAATTCGACTTCACTATTTAAGTTTACCATTAGTCCAGTCATTATATACATTTGGAAAAGAAAGTGAACCGAGAAAGCCAAATTTTTGATATTACGTGGGGGGTGGCTAGAAAAGCTTAAGTTCAAATTGTCGACCAAAATAACCTTGTGCAATTTCCGCCATCTTGAAAAAACCCTTAAATTCAGTTTTTTCATCATAACTCGGTTCCCCGTTGAGATACGAAAATTTTTATAGAATACTTTTTTGTAGCTTTTTTCACGATCTACAATTAAGCTCCTCTACATTTTTCACGTATCGATCGTCGTTTTCGAGATATCGATCAAAAATATCGAAAATTTTTGGAGAATTTTTTTTATTAAAAGATAACAAAAAATGAAGATATCAAAAAATGTTTGAAATAAGACTTGTAGAGCGAATAATCTTTCACTGCTCCCACCAACGGAAAGTGCAGTCCGCCAACACGTCTTCCGGACATATCTACAAGTCCAAACATGGCTCGGAATTTACAAAGATCCACAGGAATGGGGTTGGCGACAAACAAATTACGGGCTCGAACCAATTTGCACCACAGCCGCACCCGCTCCACCTGAACTTTTAAAACTAATTTCGTGCAAATGCAAAGGAAAGTGCGGAGCTGCTTGTGGCTGCAGGAAAGCAGGAATTCATTGCTCCGTTATTTGCCTGCACTGCAGTGGACAAACATGTGACAATGTCGCCAGAGTCGAGATTTTATTCAACGACGATCACGACGATGACGATGATTATAATTTTTCGACCCTCACAACATCATTTCCTGCGATTGAAGAGGCTTCACGACTCGAAGAATCTACCGAGGAGGAACTTGAACAGCCAGGACCGTGCAAACGACGAAAAACGTGTGAAAATGTGTGAAAGTGAAACGTGTGAACGTGAAAATGAAAAAAAATGAAAAAAATTACCACCTGTAATCATTATTTTTGCTGCATAAAAATTATTTTATCAATAAATTTCATGTAAAATTATTCATGTAAAATTATTTTATCAATAAATTTCATGTATTTGATTTATAATTCGGCTGGTTTATGATTTTTTTTTGTATTGCAATAATTCCCTGAACCATTCTCCATCCATTTCGACGTGTGGATACAACCGAGCGAGCGGCTAAATGAAAACAGGGCACAGTTTTACTGACTTTGTGGCGCGCTGGAGGTCGTAATTTTTGTCGGAAATGAAAAATAAAAAAACGAATTTGTAGGTCTGAACACGCTCTACAAGTCTTATTTCAAACATTTTTTGATATCTTCCATAAAAAAAAAGTTAATAGCGAAATAAAAAAAATTCTCCAAAAATTTTCGATATTTTTGATCGATATCTCGAAAACGACGATCGATACGTGAAAAATGTAGAGGACCTTAATTGTAGATCGTGAAAAAAGCTACAAAAAAGTATTCTATAAAAATTTTCGTATCTCAACGGAGAACCGAGTTATGATGAAAAAACTGAATTTAAGGGTTTTTTCAAGATGGCGGAAATTGCACAAGGTTATTTTGGTCGACAATTTGAACTTAAGCTTTTCTAGCCACCCCCCACGTAATATCAAAAATTTGGCTTTCTCGGTTCACTTTCTTTTTGAAGCCGATTTTTCCGACGTAATGACTGGACTACATGTCATTTGAAAACTAGATTTGAAAGTATCTATCGAAAATTGCTTGTTAGAGGATCACCTTTTGATCTCCTAATTGGATATGAATATTTAATAGATTGCTCTTTTTGCCTTTATAATTGGCGTAGAAGATTTGGCATCGTTACACCAAAATGGACACCGTAAGTATTTATAATTATTTGAAGAACCGAAATTAAAAATATACTTTTACATCATTTTTCATGATTATGATTTACCGCTCTGATTAGTTCTTAAAGTATGTTTTTGCATATTTTATTATTATTTTTATCATTATAATCTTATTTTCTTCATAAAATAAATTATTTTTGCCACTTTACGTCTAGTTGACGGACTTTATTAGGTAGTGGTGGACTATAAAAAAACTCGTAAACAGTCGAATTAAGTTTGAAATAAGAATAAGAATTTGATAGATAGATCATTTTTGTTTAACCCTTAACCACGGACCCGCGGTCTCTCAGACACCTACGATGTTATTTTTGATAAATATGTCAACGTGTGTCTATTATTTCATATAGGTAATCTTATGTCTGTGTACCTTCTCTCCTGGTACCGTACCTGCGTTGATTGACATCAAAAGAGAGCGCGTTTGTACTTAGTGATTAAAAAAAACTTTGGTTAGCGGTATGAATGGCCACAGGCAGGTAGACGTGTTAAATATATTTAAAACAGTTTGTCCCTAAAGAGTTAAGTTGTATTTCGAGGCAAAAGAATTTTAATTTTTTACAATTTTACTTTATTCGTCCGCTTATCTATCTGTTTATGTAGGTACACAGACATGTTGTAAGATATTGTTATTAAATAATGTTAAATTAATAAACTACCTACTAATTGTTCTAGAAGTTGATCAACCGAGTAAATATTATAATAAATTAAGGCCTTTGTTCAGTCTGTATAACTATACAGACTGAACAAAAACCTTAGTAATGTTTTTCAAATGTTCATGTTCATAGATGTAGATGTTCCATAGCTAGTTCACTATATTCTCACTTTTTATGTCAGTTGATGAGTTCGGCGCCTTTTGATATGCGAATTCGGATAATATGATGCTAATTTCATTATATCGCCTACCGTTTTTTGACGGTTTATAACTCGCAGATCCGAATTTGCTTATGTCGAAATAAATTAGAATAATGTATCCATAATAAGTTAACTGACTCCTTGTCAATATAAACGAGACAAATCAAATAAAAAAACAGCCTATTTTTGAAATCATTTAAAAATACATTGACTTCTTTAAATACTTTTTAAAAATACTTTTGAAAGCTTTTGGAATCTAGAGTCTTGGGGACTCTGATGCGTTGCGCCAGATTGGGCTTGGTATTTATTGTTTGGATGGATCAGTTGAGCAACCTCTAGATCGTTTCAAACAGTCTGCAGCTAGCACAACAATTACAATTTTTAAATTAAACTTGTACTAATTTTTATTCCATCCATTGATTGTATATCTTTGTTATTCAGATACTTTCAAAAGGATGTTATTCAGCACATTCTAATTCCAAATTGAAAATTCGATTTTCAAATATGCTTCTAAAATCGTCTCTAACACCCGCTGTTCATAACCAGCCAGTACGTGACCGCGGCCTCCTTTGATAAACAGCCTTCTTTCTCCATTTACACGTTTTTTTTTCTTTAATTCATTTTTGTTATTGGTTACAATATTATCTGGCGGCTACCGGGCAAAGGGGTTATAATTCAGTTTTATTTATGCAAAATAAAAGTGATATTAATGATTTATGGCAGGGCGGGGTGGTCCGTAAGCAGTCAGGTTTTACGCTTCTTGGTCGGCTTTTATGTCAATGAATGATTCGTTTAGTGTCATTTCTAAAAACAAGATTGAAAACAGTTGTTATGTTAGTTAGATGGATGTAACGACATTTCTACGACTTCGTAGCATCTAAAAAGACATCAACGCGTGATGGCACTTTTCGCAGATTTTATCTAATAATTTGTTGTTTTTTTATAAAGTCCTAACAACTGTCTCTAAATTTCACGCATTAATCAATAATACAGGTCAGATATTAATCTAATTTATATGGGACCACACGAGAAGCACCAGCTATCAAATAAAAAAAGAATCACCAATATCGGCTTATCTAGAAAAAAAGTTACGATGTAACATAAAAATAATCGAATCTGGCGAGAATTGAGAACATCCTTCTTCTACTGTCGGTTAAAAAGTGATTTCTGTCACTTATCGCTAACCAGTTAGGCACTTGTTATGACATTTCATGTATAAGTATTTTTGCAATACAGGTAAGGACATAAACCTTGAATATATAATAAGTCAGAGAATAAGTGAGATAAGTCAGAGAAAATATTCAAATAATCAAAATAGTAGTAGATTATTGCATACTAACGCCAGATTATAAGGTAGAGCTAAATAGAAGGCTACCTAGGTGTAGTCTATTCTATACAGTCTAAAGTTACACATAACGACGAGTCTAAAGTTGCGAGCAAGTTCACTGTCAAACAACAAAAATAACTTCAAGAAACATTTCCGAATCTATCCCTTCCTAATTACTATAATTACCACCCAACCCGTTATTAGCCGACACCATCGACTGTTTTTTTATATTTTTTTTTATATTTAAGGCGAGTCTCCACGTTATTTTATTTTATTTAAGGCGCAGCTAATTCTCACACACGTAACTAATTCGTTTCGGTGGCGAATAAAACAACAGCAGGTATTCCATTCAAGGGATCAGACATTGGAGCGATGTGGTACGGATTTTAGTTGAAAAATGGCTTTAGAATCGCATCTTAGCTGGTCAATTCTGTTGTATTCGTGGGAGTATCACTCAAAATATTTTCGCTATTCATTCATTTCCTTTTGTTTTTTATTCGTGATCAAGGAACCGTGAAAATAGTTGAAAACATAATAGAATAGTCCAGTAGTCCACTTTGTAGTGTAATTTATTAGTATATCAGTCATCTAGTCCTACCCATAACACAAGCTCTACTTAGCTTGGGTCTAGCTGGGATGATGCCGTGTGAATTATCCATCATTATTTATTTATTTATTGGTATTAATGGCCCGTTTTGCAAAATGTCCCCAACTATTTCAAAAAGGGGACATCTTGCCTAGAGGCTAGATTTTCAGATTCAGACGAGATGTAATTATGTCTCCTCCAAACCCGTTATTGCTTATTTATCGTGAAATACTTTTTTAATTTACTTACCTAGTTCACTAGTGTATAATAAATATCCTTCTATTTTCGACATTGTATTTTTCAAATTCAAACTGCCTCAGATCAGTGTGTTAATTTGCAACATCTCTTTACTCTAGATCAAATCTAAAATCCCAAAGTACCACTAATACCAAACCACCAACCGAATAATTAGTTTATTAATCAACTACATTACATGAGTGAGCGAGATAGACGATTAGAGTGGGAGGCAAGAGCGCGGTGGTCTGAAAGCGTCGGTCGATGCCAAAGGCGGCGGCTCCGCGCTAATTGGAGAGAGCGGCAACTTCAAAGGGTACACAACGTTTATATTAGGCAGGTATGCCGCAGAAGTATTACTGTGATACTTAAAGTGTGAGGAGTTTCACTTCTATATGAATCATACTGTGTCTGTCTTGGTTTGAGACGACATCGACAGATCAATTAGGTGCAGCTAACGTTTAAGATGCTTCTCGAATGTCTACATTAGAAATCGTTAATGTCGGTTTTGCATAGGGCTTTACAAATAGCTGACCTTACGTACAGCATAAGTAAAGTATTACTCCTCCTAATGTATACACGGCTTTGCTTACTTTACAGACAAATTTCCACCGAGCGTTGTTTTTTAAAACAAACTATGTTCGTGTCTAGTCAATTCGTTCACAATTAATTATTAAACTTTCACCCCTATTCACCCCCATTAACATTCCTTTCTAGAGACAAAAGGTAGCCTACTGTCTTACTGTGGTAGAATTTATCTAATATAATTTCCTTCTTTTACTATTATTCACAAGGGAAGTGAGGTTAATCTTAAAATCATAGAAGATTTTTAACTAAACCTAGTATTTTTTAAAGTGTCAGTGTTTCGCTTTCATTTGCTGAATTTACGTTCTTGGTAAACCAAGAACGTAAATTCAGCAAATTCAAGCTGTTTTCTAGATTCTAATTCTTTCATTAAAAATATTGAAAGGATATGCATTGCATACCCATGACTCTCAAATCGCTTCCTTCCACTATACCAAAGCTTGGTACAATATAACATCATTTACAACGGTTGAATAACCCCAAGATTTACATGCAATTGACACCATAATCCAATCATTCTCAAAACTCAAATCCATGTTATCAAAAGCTCCGAAAGAATCCTTTGCCACTGTTCTCCAACCTCTACTCCTTTAAATTTGAACTCTACCTCTTTGGTAATAACAGAATCGAGATATGCAACCTCTAAATTGTCAGCCTTCTTTGATTTTTACGCGTAGTTCGGTTTTGAATCTTATTTTGTAACAAATAAGGTGGTAGGGTTTGATGAGGTGAGGCAGATCGAATTGGCCTTAGTGTCAACACTTCACGGAGGAATTAGTGGTTGTAGACGGTGCCTTTGTTGTTAGTAGAACATGGTTACACGGAGTGATCGCTTTGAGATTCGACCTTTTGATGGTTTATTGGAGACTTTGGAGCTAATCGGGCTTGGGGATACTGTTTGAAGTTTATCACAATGTAGTCAGAAACATTAAACACCGAATAAAGACTGAATAGCGAGTAATAATGAAAAATTGGAGGAAAATGGAATAGTGGGATGATGGTATATGATCTACTAAAATACATTCTGAATTTTTTATTATTTATTGCAGACTGAAAGGTTGCCTTTTACTACTTATTTGTTTTGGGTATTAATATTAATTATAAAAAAATATTATAAAAAATATAGATTTTTTTTTGTTTCTGTACGCAAGTGTTTTATATTTTTTTCCTGTCCTTTGTTTAGTACTGGTTTTTGTTGGGCAATAGCTTGTTTTTGTTTTGTTCTGTCTATAAAGTGATCTTTCATTTCATTCATTTAAAGTAGTTTTAAATAGAGTAAGATGATATTTTATATTTTAAATGTTATACCTTGATTTATCAATAGTGAAACAGAAGAACAGGACAAATAATTGTGAAGAGAAAATTAATTACTTAACACCTTATTTCTTTTATTTTTTTGATAAAATTTATTGTATAAATTTGACTTGTCTAAGTGTTTATTTTGTAAGCCTTATGAAATAATGTACTTAATTGATTTTAGATTTGTCAATAGACGCTGTTAGACACTTTTGTTTTAAGACACGGAACAGAAAATTTGATATTATTTTTTTAAGACCAATAAAAATTGGCATATTTTTATTTTGGAAGCCCTTCTACCATTTGCAAGTTCTGAAACAATTAATTACAGAACTTGCAAAAATTTGTCTATCAACTTACAAAGCTAGATATCGAAGCAACTTTGATCTCGACATTGTCTTCAAGGACACATTTAAGCGCTTCCATAAAATCGATCTCCCAATCAGATAACAGATCGATATAATATAATCTGTGGCAGATTGAGCCATTCACTCTCGCCTGAGGTTCATGTTCGTCTTGTTTTATTTTCTTGTTGTTCGTTCAGATAACCACTTATTATGAATTAGAGCCGCTTTTAGTTAAAATAGACGAGTTGAATAATTTTTAATATGAAATTAGCCATAGGCATTGGAAAGTGGTGAATATCGGAAGATTAAAATGGGTGCAGACATCATACAATGAATAAATTATTGGAAGCATTACGTTAGAGCTAGTTTATACGTATAATAAAACCGTGCGAAGCGGGGTGGATTGCTAGTTTTTGTATAAAACTTAACCTAATTAACTAAACTCATCGATTATTTTTGAATTTCACAAGGTGTAATTAGCCATAGGCATTGGATTTTTTTTTGTAATTTTAATGTTAAGCTCTCTTACGCACTGGTGCGGTTATATTATATCCACGCACATTCTCATTTGTAAGGCTTACACTACACACCAATGGTTCATAAAAGCAATTTGAATTTAGAACAGTAGCTTCTAATGAATGAACTATCAATTCAAACGAATGTAACGAACCAATCAATTAACTTTTCGCCACGCGCTGATTTAAATCTATTTTTGTCTATGACCTGTCTGCGCACTTTATAAATGTTCTAATTCTCTATGGTTATTATTTTGTTAATTTTCATAGCCATTTCTTAGGATTAAAAGTAGTTATTAATTAAGAGGATGTTAATTGATTTATTTCGAAGTAGCCGATTCAGACCAGGGTGTAATTGATTAAAGTACTACTTATGATTGAACAAAGAACTGAAATTACTAATATATCAAACTAACTTCCTCAAGTAGAGTTCCGATAATAAATAAACTAGTTTTCATTAGAAGATTTACTGTTTATTAAATCTTCTACTATCAAATGTATTTCAAACCTTGGATTAATCCACACATTATTTACTACATTTGTAATTTATATTACCCGTATGTTTTCCTCCATAATAAACATAAATAAATTAATCTATTCTGACAACATTGATTGAACATTATTTATTTTTAGAGAGTTGTTCAATAACACATGTTCATTTCTGTACTCTACTTCTCATATCTTTAGATTGATATTAGATTATTTACCTACCGAACTCTAACCTACAGGTACTTAATTATATTTGAATAATGGAAAATGAAAGTAAATTTCAACTTGTTTTATTGCAAAATGCAAACAATTAACAAATAGATAACTTAAATAAGACAGTTTAAACAAAAATGGACAAAACACAGTCAAAAATTCTACTGTAGCGCTTATAGATAGAATATACTTTATTGCACAAAAAAGTTAAGCCACTTAACTTACTTTTTTAAGGTTAGGTATAGGAATATCATTTATAACATCGTAGCTACCAAGTTGCACATGCTTTAAATCCGAAGGTAAAAAACACATAGATTCAATATCAACTTGTTTTTAATACCTAGTTGAATTTTTTGTGGTTCCTTTATTGAATTTCACTACATAGTATAAAATAAAGTCGCTTTCTCTGTCCCTATGTTCTTATGTCACTATATCCCTATGTCCCTTTGAATGCTTTAATCTTTAAAACTACGCAACGGATTTTGATGCGGTTTTTAATAGATAGAGTGATTCAAGAGGAATTTATATATTTATACGTATAATATAACCGTGCGAAGCCGGGGCGGGTCGCTAGTACTATATTAAATATGAAAGAATAAGAAACCAAACCGTAGTACATATTTATATTTTGCATGCATAAAATATGCAAAAGAATCTTGAAATGTTCAGATCTACTCTACCATAATTAAATTACGATAATACTTAGAAACGCCTACATTTTTGATTTCTGATTTGATTTCCCAAACAAATACAATATTCCGACAAGCAGCAAAATAACTCAAGTTTATAGGTAATACTGCTTCAACAAACAAATATAAAAAACCAGTTAAATTAGGTATTTGCCTTCATCAGCTTAAACCGACTGAAATCCAATCACACTAAACTAGACTTTCCCCTCACTAATTAGAGTGGATGTTTGTTTGTTTCAAGTGCGCATAAATCGTACAAATCACAATAAGAGCTTGATTTGTTCAGCCGTTCTGTAAATAGGCTATTGTTGTTCTAACGTAGACTAATCTGGGCTATGCTTTTGCAAGCTAGCTGATCCTAGTAAGTTGTTAGAGAGAGAGAAAGTTTTGGCCGTGGGGTAATACGGCGTAAACATGAGGATCTCTAGAAGGTTCTTACCGAGAGAAAAAAAACAATGTCAGCTAGTTAGGTAGATATAAATATTTAGGTACTCAAAAATATTTAGATACTTTTTATTTATTAAATTCGGTTTGCGATTAGCACTTAATAAAGAAATTAAATTTAAAATTAAAGTATTCCTGCGATTTTTTCTGTTAAATACAATCCTATATCAGGAGTTATAGGAAGAAATACGAAAACATGCAGAGTTTGCCACCAAGAGCAACTTGGTATCTCTACTTAAATAAACAATATGAAACTGCTACATATGCATTAAAAAAAGCTTATAGATAGATATAACAAATTGAACGTTACATTTTTGGAAATTCCTTTGTTTAACGTAATTATATGATAAAATAAGTGGTGGTACCTGCTGTTTGCGCCTTATGTTTTGGTACACCGTACGTTTGCAAAGAGAGCATATCATATTTATCATTGTCGTTGTCACATAAGTCATGTCATTTAAACGTGTAGGTAACTAATTTAGTTTCATATTTTAAGTATGTTAGTCTATAAGGTAGAGGTAGGGTATTTTTTATATGGGCCTTTGAGTTTTTATTTTTTTTACGTAGCCTGTAATAAATTATTATTATTATAGGGTCAGATCTTTGTCCGCTCGATATTGAGTCGTGCGGGAAATAATTATCACACTTATACTTTCTCTATGGAAAGAGCTATGATCGATGTTTCCCTGAAGCATAGGTATAATTTGTAACAAATACCTACATCCGACAGAGAACCAGAGTTATCAACATAGCTCAAAAAATTAGCAAGCTGAAGTGGCAGTGGGCTGGCTATATCCCGCGAACCGACAACCACTAGGGTAAACGAGTTCTTGAGTGGAGATCGCGACTTGATGAACTTAGTATACGACGCCTTCCAGAAGATAAAGATTGTTTTTTCAGTATTGTAGGAAAACTTACAGCGAGGTATTACGAATAGATTTTTACATACTTAATACATGCCGGACGATTGATGAATGATCTGCGAAAGACTACAAGCAGATGCTAGGTAGATGCTGCAAACTGAAGACTGGGTGCTATGTTGCTCATTAGGAGACTATATCTATATACTATTATAGACTCTTGATGATGATGATGACTGGATGTTTGTTTGTTTCAAGTGCACATAAATCCTACAAATCACAATGAGAGCTCGATTTGCTCGGGATATGGCGTGGCGGTCTATAAATAGGCTATTGTTGTTCTAACGTGGACTAATCTGGGCTATGCAAAGGTTGATTAGTTAGGTACTACATAAAATCCTGACTTAGGCACTTAGTCTTGGTTTTTAAGTTACGTTCACAGCTCATCATATAATTTTTTTGTGATTCAGTAAGGACATGAGAGCTGGGAGTCTTTTAAGACCATAATAAGACTAGTGGACTTGAAGTAAATTAATACTTCTTTCAGGTTTTACCTAAATGTTTAAAATCCTATCACAGATATCCTAATTTAGATGAATAGTTATCTATAGGTACATTTAATGGATAATTTCTAATCAAATAAAATAAGCAAATACGACAATGTACTCATAAATTTATTATAATATTAAAATAAATCTTTATAAATAACACATTTTGGAAATAACTAAAAGTTGTGCAAGTAGACACACCGTTCCCTTTTGGCCGTAAAATACCAAATCAACCCAGGGGCAACGACTAGTGAACGTTAAGGCAAAGTGCAGTAGTACCTAGTTACTTATGTAAGTACTAAGGAACCTAATAATAGCCCTTAATTAAGCGTTCCTGGGTGTTGGACGGCTTTAATGGCGGATTGGCAAAGTTACGTCAACCACTTGGGTATAAGGTCGATCGTATCAACAAGCAATGTTTATTCTGCTAAATTTGTACTTTTGGACGCTATATTTTACGGACGTTACTTTCTTAGAAAAATATTTAGTACCTAATCTTACTGTATTTACACAATCTTTATTTATATAAAAAAAACAACAAAGACATGAGAGACAAATACCTACTAGATACTAATGTAGTATTACACTTATATCGGTGTCCTAAAAATATAAGCCGTCACCAGAAGGCAGAGTTGAAAGGCAATGCTCATTCAGGTTATGTTAGAAAACAGCTTGAAACTTTTTAAGATCTAGGAATAAGGAACCCATTTTTCAGCGGCAAATAAACAAACAAAGACAATTTAAATAATGGAATCAGTTTTCTCTACATCTTTAAACTCGTCGCTTTTCTTATGTGAGAATATGACCTAGAAACGTGTAGGATTGATATAACTTTTAAAACTATCATGGTTTTTAACACTAAGTCATTGAATACGGGATATTTACCGATATGAAAACTCAAAAGAAATCAAATCATGGTAAATATCCCGTATGCAATGACTTTAGTGTGTAGGATTGACTTTTTCTGCTCTATGATAATTGGGAATGTAGATTTTTCTTTGATTAAGCCAAAATTAGAGAAAATTCAAATTCCGAATTCACATTTTCTTCCGTCCGTATCATTTCAATTGAAAATTTTAAAATAAGAAAAACTTTGCAAAACTATTCCCTAAAATCGAAATATAAACAAAATTCGATCAGCTTTCAAATTCAGTGTTGCCTCCAATTCAGTTTCCTTCCATCATTATGTAATCCACTGATACGTTTCGTTCCTTGTTTTAAATTTCCATTTTCAAATATTATGTAAAACTTCCTTGCATCTCCCGTGCGTCCATGTGTCCGTAATAAGGTTAATGGCACACAATTAGTTCCGACCACCGGCGTACGGCATATGCCGGCTCGGACCGGTTATTGGACACACGCGCTGGAGATATCCAGCTACTAGCGAATTAAAAAGTAAGAGAGGATTTTGTTTTTGTCTATGGTAGAGTAAAGCCATCATAATGTATGTTAGCTTAGCCTAGTTATTTTCGCCCGTTTTGCAGGTCGTTTTGTCGTCATATCCAACAACCTCTGTTGTTGGGTTTGATTCCCTCCCCAAGACAAATGTTTAAATCTGCATAATATACTTACATATCGTACATAAAATTATTCCGTGGAGGGAATCGTACCCAGAACCTCCTGCGTCGCTGGCAGGCCTTCGCCCACTGCACCACAAAAGTCTTCAAAAACTTGCCTAATGAATAATGATGGTAGTGAAAGAAGCTGTCAAATATTTAAATTACTTTCCTAGGCTCAGATTGAATGCGGTTTGCATTATGAAACTAAACGCAACGGTCACAGATTAGGGAATAGCTGCGGTTGGTGCGTTCTCAGGGTGTAGCTGAGGCAAAAGCGCTGGTTCACTCCAATTTCGGTACAATTACTACACGACAAAACGTTTACACCGTTTGTGAGTGCCTGCCGTGTTTACAACTTATTTATATTGCTATTTTTAGATTAGCTTAGTGTCTAGGTAACCTTAATTAGGATTGAGAACACCATCGAAACATGAAATACTTCTCAAGAAATATTATCTTTTATAATAAATAATATGCTTTAACGCTTGAACACTTGAGCAAGGGACACGACTCGATGCAAAATTTAATGAATTAGCAAAAAAAAATTAAGCGTTTCATCGCATCGAATATGTCATTCATTATGCTAAGACAAAACAAGAATTGCCAGAAGGAACTAGACAAGCTCTGCTGGTATAGTTTTCTCAAAGCCACGTTTCTAAACTAAACTTAAAATTTTCACTACGGTGATTGAGCCTATTTTGTGGATTCGCATTCTCAGAGTTCAGTATGTTTCGTTCCGATCTCGAATTCCGAATTAATTCCGTTTCAAAATACGACTCTATTAAAAGTAAAGAAGCATCTAAATCGTAACGCAGGTATACTGTATGGGCTGTTCCTTTTATAAGCTGCGTGAACATCATGGCCTATTTCAACGCAATGGTGGTAAAGGAGAGTAGAAGGACTACAGTTTTCCATACTTTGCACGATTTCAAAACTCTTTTGGAAATAAGTAGTTACTTTAAGATTAACGCACAATGGTATAGATTGCAATGTAGGAATGCATAAGAAATGGCAACAAAATTCCATGAAAGCTTGTCGTTTAATTAGCGTTCTGTGACACTCCACCATTGTTGTTCCTATTTCAAACAGACCAATCCCGTGGTTCCCTTTTCCTATCACACTTCCATTTGTAAACATAATTCAATTAAGTGCTGTACCCATGTTTTGTTGCGTTATCGATTAGTGCGTACAGAATTGCCGTTAATAGATTGCCTTATCAGCTAGTGTAGGGAAAAATAATGTAATCTAATAGGACCGAGGAGAATGAGCTACAATAGTTTTAATTAGCAAAGGGAAAACGAAGAAAATTAATTTAAGATTAAAATGTATGTTTTTGTACGGTATAATCGTTTGAAAACAATGTTACGGTTAATTATAATAACAAAGTCTTTGTTTTTTTTACAATTGACGAAAATTTGTTTAAGAAAGTACTTACCTACCTTAAAACCATCTGGTTCTGTTTTTATTCGTAGTCTGTTTTTATACGAGTATAGTCATTGTAGTTTGGTTCTACTACAATAAGTATTATTGCCGAAATTACTATAAACATAATACAAGCCACATAATGATAAAATACCCCAAACGAATCAATTATGAAAATAATGAATGTATTTCAATGAAATTGTGGGCTCGTGAGTGAGATATTAAATCATTAAAACGAAAATTAAATAAAACTTTCGACGAACAGTAAAGTGTGAATTACAATTACAGTTCTTCGAAATCAATACTATAAAAGAACACGATAATAAGTATCGATATCCGCACAGCCGTCTTTTGTTCGATTTTTGAAAACATCGATAAGTAATTTCCGTTGTTGAATGCTCTATAAACAACGATATAATTTTAAAAAAGGAATTTCAATGGCGTTTCAGGCTGAGTGCTTTAAATTTTTGTTAATAATTTTTTTAATAAGTTTGTATCCCAGATTGTAGGGATGAATAAAATTCGTGTCGAGCAATTTTTCAAGTCATTAATTCTTGAAAGTTGATTTAGTAAGTATCTTAACCCATACCTACGTTAATATTACGATATTATTGAGATTTAATAACCTACGACGAGACGTACTATCGATGAAAGGTTAGCCTGCAAAGCTTTGGAGTGTGTATTCAAACCCCGAATCGGGACAAAAGTTTGCAGGGTGTTTATTATAGTAGTATTTTCTGTTTTATGAAATTATTTTTGTTTTGTATTACTTATTTTTAAAAAATCTGCTTACCTTGGGGCTAGATGATGTTGTGAATTCTACAGCACTATTATTATTTACCAACAGCTTACTAGTAAAGCTTTCCTCATATACAGGGTGTCCCATAATGAGTGGATAACCTGAAAGGTGCTTATGCGGCAAGTCAAGGCCTATCAGAAACAGTTTTTATTTTTTTTCTAATTTGACCCGTTCGGAAAATATTTAATATTTTGTAAATTTGGAAAAATTTGTATCTTTGTTCACATTTTTGGACTTTGTGCCTACAATTTTAAAATTTTTTTTATTTTTATTTTTGGAATATACTAAAGAAAAACAGCTTTTTTGAACACCATTTGAAATATTTTGGTAACTAGGACCAGTAATTTTCAAGGCAGGTTTAAAGTACAAAATTTTAATTTTTCAAATTATTATTCAAAGTTTGAGCTGCTGTGGTTTTAAAAAAAGATAAGGAAACCTAAGATGCCAGCTACTTTAAAAACATGTCCATTTCAAGAGCATCCTAAAATGATAATAAACGTTGAAATTTTGTAGGGTAAAAAACTTAGATATTGCTACTTTTGTGCCAAAAGGGGCCAATGCTACTAAAAATAATATTGAACCAACACATCAAAAAAATATCTTTTTTGCCATTCTCGTTCTAAAACGGTTACTTTGCTACTTAAAAACAGTGAGTGAAATCTATTTTTGCTGATTCATGCTGGAAAATAGGAAATATGTTAGGAACTAAATAATAAACAATAATCTAGCCGAAAGTAAAGAGAGTTTGTGCTATGAGTACTAGAATTTGGTGGTATGAATTTGGAAAGAAGATTCAAACTACAGAATGACGGGTGTCCAGTACACTAAGCCGTTCAGGAACGGCGTTATTTAGATTCAGCGTATTCAAACAGATGAATTACGCGTGGTGGCGCTTCCCAGTGGCCAGCGCGGTCGCTGGACTTGAACCCATTGGATTTCTTTTACTAGGGCAACTTGAAGGAACTGGTGTACAAAAAACCTAGGTATTCCCTAAATACTATAACTTAATTTCATTTCATTTATTATAACTTAATATAACTTCGACGTCAAGTCCAAAACGATGCGGAAAAAATTAACGACCGCAATTACGAAAGTTAGCTAAAAATCCTTTATTAAAAAGATGCAGAGCCTGCATCAGAGTTGGAAGACATCAATTTGAATATTTCATCATCATCATCACCATCATCAGCCCATATCACATAGCTGCTGGACATAAGTCTCCCCTAATGAGCGCCCTGTCTTCAGCTTGACGGATCCAGCATCTGCCAGCAGGCTTTCGCAGATCGTTATCCCACCTGGCTGGAAGTCGTTCTACACAGAACACGTTTACCCCAACGGTTGTCGGTTCTTCATGAGATATGGCCGGCCTACTGCCACTTCAGCTTGCTAATTCTTTGAGTTATGTCGATAACTTTGGTTCTCTGTCGGATGTATTCATTACGAATCCTATCCTTCAGAGAAACTCCTCACATAGCCCTTTCCATAGCTTGCTGAGCGACTTAGAACTGGTGGAACAACCCTACCGTGAGTGTCCACGTCTCAGCTCCGTAGGTCATCAGGGGTAGGAGGATAGGACGCACTGATTGAAAACTTTCGTTTTCAAACATTGCTGTATGGATGATGAGATTTCACTTACTGTTTTTTAGTAGCAAGGTAACCGTTTTAGAACGAGAATGGCGAAAAAGATATTTTTTTGATGTGTTGGTTCAATATTATTTTTAGTAGCATTGGCCCCTTTTGGCACAAAAGTAGCAATATCTAAGTTTTTTACCCTACAAAATTTCAACGTTTATCATCATTTTAGGATGCTCTTGAAATGGACATGTTTTTAAGTAGCTGGCATCTTAGGTTTCCTTATCTTTTTTTTTAACCACAGCAGCTCAAACTTTGCATAATAATTTGAAAAATTAAAATTTTCTACTTTAAACCTGCCTTGAAAATTACTGGTCCTAGTTACCAAAATATTTCAAACGGTGTTCAAAAAAGCTGTTTTTCTTTAGTATATTCCAAAAATAAAAATAAAAAAATTATAAAAATTGTAGCCACAAAGTCCAAAAATGTGAACAAAGATACAAATTTTTCCAAATTTACGAAATATTAAATATTTTCCGAACGGGTCAAATTAGAAAAAAAATAAAAACTGTTTCTGATAGGCCTTGACTTGCCGCATAAGCACCTTTCAGGTTATCCACTCATTATGGGACACCCTGTATATATTTCCTACCCGACATTTGGCATACATTTGTGCACGAAATATATAAACAAATATTATGAAAATCTTATTCACGAATTTTTTAGAGAAATTAAAATGTGAAGCCGCCGGTAGGAGCTAGTGTCAAAAATCACCCTTTCCTCAAAAAAAACTAATTCCAAGCACTGCAATCGAGTCCTTATTACTCGCCATTATGCTTCATTATCCCAAAATTATTGCTTCTATTCCTCCTGTGGGGTCCCAAGGTGTCAGAGCCGGCACGTTTATATTACCCTCTTTTAGAAAAAAAATTGGGCAAGTGTGTTTAGGTGACTTGGGTTCCGTAACATCCTAAAGGTAGAAATGAATTTAGATTCCAAATTCAAATGTGTTCAACTCTAAGATATGTTTTACTTGTAGATTGATCTTGAGTTCCTTCATAAGTAGGTAGGTACCTATTTGAAAAATTCACATAAAACCTTTTTGGATTTATCCATATTTGGAATGATTTTAAGCTGCAAAGCACCCCAATAGAAATATGACAGCGTTTTAAACATAAAACACACATATGTACAATTGAACACATTAGGAATTGTACTGTACTGTACGGTACTTTTATTTCAGACACATGTTTCACATCACATGTAGAAAAATACAGAATTAACTGAATCAAAGAATGTAGTATTGAGCTATAATAAAATTATTTTAAGATCAAAACTTAAATATTTAGAAAATATACATAAAAAAAACTAATAGCAAAGCAAAAGCTTTTCTAAAGTTTTTTTAAGCCCTAAAACCACTACTCAGCACAATTAACAACAAAAATAAATCTTGGTTGCACGCCAAACTATTAATTTATTTAGTTCAAAAATAGCGTATACCTTCACGAACCATTATGAGGGATTAACTTAGGATCATTTGGATCGTGAATATTTGGCGTAAATTTCTAATGCAAGCTGGCAAAACTAACCTATTGACATTCCTCTCGTTCCGTTCACGATACACGGAACTCCAAAAACAAAAAAGACGGCAAAAAGCCGCTATTAGGCGTTCGCTACACGATTTCACAAATAATATGAACTCTAAGCAATATCGCTGACTAATTGATAAAGTAGAATGGAATAAAAGTTTTTTTGTAAAGGCTTTATTGATGGGTGGGGTGTAGTAGGGATCAGTTCGATACGAAAATGAATTAATGGATTCTACGGTTTATAGTTTTAATTGAAATACATATTGCTAAAGGTCAGTGATGTTAGCCTCTAATGGCTGAGCCTCGGCTAAGCTTTGGCCGAGGTTGGCCGAATATACACCTATGCAATATTAGTATTGACCAATGACGGAAAAGGGAAACACGTCGCTATGATGACCTATTTTTAAAAACAGCTTTTTAAACTAATTAAAAAAAACTGCTATTTAAAGTAATTTATGAAAACAGCTTCTTGCTTGATACTTAGACATTGTTTAATATTTAATACAATACTATCTACGCCCCGCGGCTTTACCCACGTAAAAATCGACGAAAAGTAACCTAAGTTTTGTTCCAGGCCTAGCACTAAGTCTATTCAAAATTTCATCCAAATCCGTTCTGTATATTTTTGTGAAGGGGTCGATGGTGTCCCGTCCATTCAAACTGTCGTATTCATAATATTAATATGATGTTGAAAGCAAAAATAAGAAACCGAAAATTAAAATCAGTATTTACACATACAATCAAAATCTAAAATCTTAGCCGTCACCAGAAGGCAGAGTGCCCAGAATGCCATCAGCATTGTCACTTTGAATGGCAATTCTAATTCGTTGACGTTCTATTTCTAATAATAAAAAAAACTATCGAATATCTTTATTATTAGAAATAGAAGCCAGGATTCCGGTCACCTGTGGACTCTATGAGAAGTTTGGAAAGATCTTTATAGATTGAGGACAAAGTTGTAATTAAAAAAGAAGAAAAATCGTGATACACAATAATAGGGTCATTTTTGATCGATAATAAATAAATAAAATAATTAAAGGATATGATCTCCTTGATTTAAATTGCAAGACAAGGGTCGCAAAAAATATATAACTGGCCAATAACTAAGTTGCATACCTAAACTAATAAAAACATCATTAACAATCAAAGCAGAAACCCAAAATATTGCATCAAAGATTCGTTACAGACACATTAGTAATTAAATCACAAAAAAATCTTTTGTCTCAGTCTTTTGTAAGGTTGAGAAAGAGACAGGTGTGTTTTAATTTAATTATGTTGCAAGGGTCTATTTGGTCGATCTTAGATAACGAAGTGTCAGATGATCACTATTTAGATAAAATCTGTTCGTTTTAACAGCTTCAAGGATTGTTTATACGATTTTCGGTATTAATTATATTGTAAAAGAATTAAGTGGGGATTTTTTATCAAAGTATAATCGAGCTATTAACATTTAAACCCTTAATTCGAAACTTACAATCAGTTCAAAACTTACAATCGTTCTTAAGATTTCTCACAGCATAATGTATCCCCAAAATAAGCGGAACTTGCATAGACACAAAACGTGTTTTTTTTATTGAATTAAGACTCCCACGTGTATTATTACTTTACCAATGAACTGATTTCTGTAACTGAAAACTGTTGCTAACAATCTAGAGGTAGCTCAACTGATCCAAATTAATTCCAGTCAACGCGTCCCCAAGACACTGGCTGCATTACCACGCTGTATGGCAATGCTGATGCGCTGAGCCAGAAACTCACCAGCTCTCGGGTCACGCGTCGCTTTAGATATTTATTCATTGTCACGATGACTCAAACCAACAAAGCATTAAAACCAAAAAACAACAGTTTCAGACAATCCTAATTTGTACCTTCAAGCCTTTGTACCTATTTCAGCACAAAGCGAATATTAAGGGAAAATTAAAGGACCGTCGGCAGTCCATTACCTAATAACCCCAAATTTGAACACCCCGGTGGTGAATTAAGGTGATGTTTTAGTAAATAAACCCCTGGCTCTTTGTAAGAACCTGTTATTTTAAATTAAATTGTCTGCAGCGCCTAAGGTGTGCTTTGAGCGCAACGGCTTTCGTAATTTTATTTGTGCAAGTTTCATGCACTTTCTAACTGAATTTAAAATGGTATCATATTATTATCTCATGAACAAGATTAGGTACTATTTATGTTAATGATTTTTTAAATATATTTGTTTTTTTTTGTGACAAAAGAGGGAAAACTAGAACCGAGTATGTATTTAGTTCCATAGTAAAAAATCTGAGTAGCCCTTAGATACCAATGGTATATGCCT
Source organism: Eupithecia centaureata (assembly GCA_944547425.1). Lineage (NCBI taxonomy): Eukaryota > Metazoa > Arthropoda > Insecta > Lepidoptera > Geometridae > Eupithecia > Eupithecia centaureata. The sequence goes on from OX155696.1 coordinate 5,211,469, forward strand.
TGAAGTTGAGACTTAGAGACTAGGTCCGTGGGGTGCCGAGTATCTACGTTTACGTTCGATTTAAATTAAAAATATCTGAGCGTCTGGTCGATGCGACGCGTGACTCGAGAGCTGGTGTGTATCTGGCTCAGCGCATCAGCATTGCCATACAGCGTGGTAAAGCAGCCTTGGGGAAGCTTCCGAACTGGTAATTGATATCCATATCCATGCATACTGATCTACTAGTTCATCTACCTCTACACGTCTGCAGTTAGCTTCATTGTTTCAATTGTATATGCTTGCTTTAATTTGTTTCTATTCCTTGTTTGTAATTATCTTTGGTAATAAAAAATTCAGGGAGACCTGCGATTATTTCTGTTGAGGCTAGATTGGCTGAAAAATAAGGGCTTATAAAATAATAATTAGTCTGCCCTCCGATAGCTAGTGACAACTTTAGGTTTAATACCAACAGAATCTGTTATTGTATTTTTCAGCCAATCTAGCCTCAACAGAAATAATCGCAGGTCTCCCTGAATTTTTTATTACCAAAGATAATTACAAACAAGGAATAGAAAGAAATTAAAGCAAGCATATACAATTGAAACAATGAAGCTAACTGCAGACGGTTTAAAACAGTGTAGAGGTAGATGAACTGGTATGGATGGTCCATACACATGGATATGGATATCAATTACCAGTTCGGAAGCTTCCCCAAGGCTGCGTTACCACGCTGTATGGCAATGCTGATGCGCTGAGCCAGATACTCACCAGCTCTCGAGTCACGCGTCGCATCGACCAGTATATGACACCTGTATATGACAGAATTAAATAAGCGCCATTTTGTTTTGTAAAATAAAACACCCCAATACATAGCTACCATTATACATTTAGGGGCTAAAGATATTAATTTAGATAAGTTATCGACCCCAAAATCAATCGATTGATTTTTTATACCCTTAACCGACTGCGCTTAGTGAAATTATGTATTTTTCTAATAAGTTTGTGAGTTTTAAAAGTCAGGTGTGTTTTTAATTGACTTAGATATAAAGGTGCGAGGTTATTCTTATGTGTTTTTTATATTATGTGCTTTTAAAGACCTCTGATAAGGGTAGGTCGAACACAATAATAATTTAGGGTGTGGCTCAATTTATAGCTTTTTTTGTTTTTTGGGTGTTTTTTAAGTTGGTACTAAGCCTGAACTTTAGAGAAGAACAATCAAATTTTTAAACGACGTCGTAAAAGGACTTCTCAATTCAATTGTGTTTTTTTTCATTTAAAGATATTCAAAAATAGAACGTAAATAAAACAAAATATAAATCAACCTACGTACCGATTCCAACTCAATGCTGATTGACGCGATAAGTACACATACACAGTACCAGAATAAGCATTGAAATTATCATCACAACAAAATTATACCATAATTTACAGTTTTGATCAAGATTATCTGAACCTGGAATTATGTTGAAATAATGACATATTTAAACTAAAATTGCTCTACGATTAAGCATGAAGTTTTATCGGCGGAATCATTCTACAACATTGCAAAATTGCATTTCAGTTTCAATTCTGAAAACGAACATTTGTACAATTCCGGACTTTATCAGGTACTTCCCTTGGTTTCTTAGAAGTTATTAGTACAATACGGACTCTCGTATCTAATGATGAAGTTTGATATCTAAATACATGTTCATAATCACAATATTGGACTAATGCTCGGATAGGGGATGTAAAAAAACATTATTTCCGCTCTATTATGGTGGAAATGACTTCCTCAATCAAGCACTCTTGTTGCTCTCACAGCACAGAAATGACAAATGACCGACCGCTTACAGCTTAATCTCGTAACATATGGAGCATAGACAATTCCCGCCTTTCTAACGCCTATTTGAATTTAGAACTTTTTTTCTTTTTTGATGTCTTCCTTTGTGTAACAACAAAGGAGTTTTTGCAAATTGGGTTACGTTTCTGATGGATAGAACTGTAGGGGTCTTTAAAAGTTCATTGAAATGTGTTATATTTTTATCTGGTTAATTTTGTATCTATAGAGTTCATTATGTGGAACTAATAGATTTTCAATGAGTGGTCGATAGTTTATTGATGGGTCGAAGTATTGCACATTTTATCGACATTAAAATATTAACGGACTTTTTAATTGAATTTATTTTATGGCAGAAATAAAAAGTTTTATTAATAGGAAGTTGATACTAACCTTATTAAATACAATACATACCTAGTACATAGGTCAAACTTCAGGCATTTTCCAAGTCTCGTAATTACTTTAACTTAGGTTCCTCAACATCATTTTTTATGGTAACTTTTTAATCTTTATATTTTTTATTCGTTGGATGTTATTGTGTTATTGTTATGTTATATTTCTGTGCTTGTAATTTTCGTTGTTAATAAAGTATTACTGTTATTGTTACTTAGACACGAATTATTTGGTTCTCGAAGCCAGCTTCTTAGTAAGTTGTGAAAAAATAGTTTTTTTTACAAGAATACCTACTAGGTGTAGGTATTCTTGTAAAAAAACTATTTTTTGCCAAAAAGGTACGCTCTATATTATTTATAGGTACTATGTACCTATATTAATGCGAAATCCTACTCTTATATTATTTAACAAAGCGCCCTCAAGCTATAAATAGTTACAAAATTCTCACTATCAATGGCAATGACAAAATACATTTGAAGGCGTCAGTTTTTACAATAATAACAGGGCACGATGCCGCTCAATTATTGCCCGACCAGTAATAATAACGTAATCGGCTATTTTCGGCCCCACTCGATTGTCATCGGTAATCGATAGACATGTTTACCGATTATCTTTGATGTGTGTGTTCGGAATTATAATGTATTATATCGATTATCTATTGATTTAAATTTTTCGGAGGCGAAAAATTTTTTTAGTCAAAAGTATCAAAATTTTAATAAATAATTACTTTATACACTGATTAAATTATTTTCTATAAGGTAGATAATTAATTTACTATATAATAAAATAATTAAATCTTTATTCTCAAAAAATATGATAGGAATAAGATCTCCACTCAAGTCTTTCTCATATAAAAGACATCAACGCGCTTTCGAACTACCACCTACTTTTGATGTAACATTTTTTTTATAATTGACAGTTTGGTTTAATTACTTATTTATTTTAAATTATTTTTCGTCACTTTAGAAAAAAAGTCAAAAATCATCATAATAATCAAGAAAATAATAATCATAGACAAGAAAGGACATTGCTCAGCATGTGCGAAGAAGCGATATCGCGCTCTATGGTTATGCGACTCCTTGACTTTAGTATCGTCAAACTCATTTTACTTAAATAATAATAAATTCTTTATTTTTAGACACGAAATCTATGTATATAGGTACCTACTACAATAAGTACCTAGGTACTTCCATTTAAACTTATATTTCAAAATAAATGCAAGAAAACAAATTACACAGATCCGTCTACTTAATTGTATTTTTTGATTGTAGTTTTCTTGCATTTGGTCATTTTTAGATACATAAATAACCTGGTAGTTTTTTACTGTTAGGTATTTTCATCTATCTTTCAGGTTTTTGCTGTTTTCAATCTATAAAAACATATATCCATTTAGTAAAATGTATCAAGTAGATCAGTTATCTAGTATCCAACCACTACTTTGCTTGGGGCTAGATAAAGCAGTGTTACATTTTTGATACATATTCACATAAATATGTTTAAGCAATATATACCTAACTATTTTTGATACCAAAAATTCTCCAAGCTCTGCTTAGCTTGGGGTAGATAATGCAGTGTTACATTATTTATACATAATTATTCAAATAAAAATGTGAAAGCAAAATATAACTATTTTTGATACCAAAAATTCTTCTAACCTCGTAAAGCCACTTCACAATTAACGTTGTACGGATTAAATTGAACCTCGAATCAATCGGTAAATTTGTTCAAAACCAAATTGATCAATTACAAAGATTTGCCAACCAAATATGGTGTCAAATAGTTATTTCCATTTTTCAATGTTAGTTAAAATAATGGGTTTTTTGAAATATTCTGTTTAGTTTAATTGACGAGCCTTAAAAGTTGGCCAATTATTTTTAACATATGCATAAAAAATATACAAAACTAAATAGTGAAATCACAAACAGTTTGAACGGTATTTACTTATGCAAAGAGAGTCGAAAATTTTTGTAGTTAGAAAAAAATACACTTAAATTTCTGCCGACAAACTGTTAAACAGTTTGGCAGAAACGGTATAAATATAATGTACCTACTACTATTATTTGTAAATAAATATAATACAAATACAAAATAAATCAAGGAATAGAAAAATTACAACTAGTGTTTACAATTGAAACCATTGAGCTAACTGCAGACAGGTTGCAAACAGTCTAATGGTAGCTCAATTGATTCATGTCAATACCAGTCGAAAGCGTCCCCAAGACACTCTGCACTAGTCACTGGCTGCATTACCACAATGTATTGCAATGCTGATGCGCTGAGCTCAGCTCGGCTCAGCTCTCGGGTCACGCATCGCATCGACCATATTTTTCTTTACAAAATAATTCCTTGGTTTTGTTTAGTTTCCGAGTAACCGAAATTAATTTGCTATAAAAAATTAAAACAGAGTTGAAGGCAGTAACAAAGAAGATAATTTAGACATAAAAAATATAGAAACAGCAGGTAAATCACAGATGTAAGTGACAAACAAAACTGTGGTAAATGAGTTATATTTTTTATTTCATATTAATGAAATAAAAAAATATTTTTCTTTCTTGAATTATCAAGAGAGAAAAATAATCTAGACAATTTTCACAGCATCATGTACCTAGCCCTAACAAAATGTTATTTATTGATAGTACTATAATTACTACGATAATTACTTATTATTTGGCCAATTGAAATAACCGCGTAAATCGTACCGCGAGCGGAAAAAAATATTAGGGTATTTGCTCCTTCTTCTAACTAGTACAAAAAAATTCAAGTGAAGAGGAAATTAATTAACTCATTAATTATTACTTTGATAATTATTTAAAGCTTAAAATTTGGATTGACTAAGTGCTTATTTTATGAGCCTAAGGAAATAAAGTTATTGATTTCTAATCTGTTTTGCCCTGAATTGGAATATTGCAGCAAAGCAAACAAATCAAATAAATATTTTTCAATGGAAAAGCTTCAAACCGTTCAGTGCCGTTGTGATTGGACAAACTCTTAATCGGCCTTCGCCAAATTAATGAGACAACCAACGTCCATTGTATGAAACAATTAGTTCAATCTAATTGTTGCTAATTAGAACAATTCGTTTGCATAAACACATTGTACAATCATTCTTCGGTTATAAAACTTATTTTTATCTACATCTGTATTACATTTTGATTTATGTGTCGAGGTTTAATTATTTTTCTTGAGTTATTTTACAACCTGGATTATTATCTTAACTAGGTTTTAGATAAAAAATAATGAATTATGGGATTTAATATATTGCAGTTAGGTAAATTAAGAAAAAGGAAAATCGCAGTAACCATTTAAATTTAACTTCTTTTCAAATAAGACTTTATGTACCGCGTAAACAGCTTAGACATAATCCCTTTCTATATGTCCATCCAACATGTTGGATTAAATTATAGATAAAATTCATTTATACTTGTGCAAGGGAGTAGAACTGTTAATGATTTCAGTAGAATATTGACCCTTTCAATATCAATTCACAGGGCAAGGCATGCATGACTCTCAATTTCTTTCAGTTAGTTTATAAGTTTTACTATGAATTTTTATTTACTGTTTATTTGTAGTTAGTATTATTTTATTACTTTATTAAGTAGATACGCAATTCGACGGCAAAAAATTTAATAGAGTTCACACTTGCATGTAGATAGTATATTCTACATATATCCTCTCTACATTAGGTATATCGTATAGTTAGTTGTAGGTATAAATGAAAATTCCAGTTCGAAACATATTGGGATTCTTTTTTGAATTTTACTTTAAATTTAAGTACAAAAAATTATAATCATATCGTAAAAGTGTCAAAAAACCAAGAGCCAAACTTATAGGCAACGTATATGCCTTAGGTAAGAAACGGAAGAAAAAAAGCTATAAGATTAAAATCATTACATTCAAAAACGGATCAAAAACTATCATAGATATGCACGACGGGATCAAGGCATGTTTACTTAGTACGTCTTGTCTTTAACTTTAGACAAGAATTCTATGGTTAAATTTTGTAAAACTACGATACTCTAATAAAAATATGTAGAGTAAGTCCTTACCTTGACTGTCAGGGTTATTGGCCTCGAAGGTCTTGCTCGTCATATGGAACAGAGCATCCAGAGGGGTATGTGGTGCGTTGGAGCCAGGCTGCGACGCGCGCCGCGGCTCCGAGCAGCAGTCTGACGCCGAGGAGGATCGCTCCGACGCCGAGTCACAGCACTCCGCCGGCGCCATGTCTCTCGGCCTCAGCAGCCCTAGGGCCGCCAGCCGCCACCGCTCCCCATCCAGCAGGGCAGCTCCCGCCAATCTCTGCAACCGCTGCAGTCTCTCAAACCCTGACGCGTCCCACGGGCGCACGATCCGCGGCGGCGTCCTAGGACTGTGCGATAAAATGTCCAGAATAGAAAAACTCTTCACACCGTCACCTCGCCGCTCTTCTACCGGCTCCGAAGCCATCTTCAATCTCTTCAACGGACGGAAGTAATCGTGAGGTGACGGCGACCGCGACGGCGCCGGCGACGGCCGCCCAACACTGATATCGTCTTCAGAACAGCTGTGTCCAGACATCGACTCCTCCTCCATCATCTTTCACAGATCCATCACACAACAGTCACCGGTTATATTCGAGTTCAGATCTCACGCGATAGCTAACACGATACGGACAGGTCGACGCGCCTCGGTCAACTGACGTGGCGCGTGACAGCCCTGGCTCGGGCGGTGAACGTGGGCGTGGCTTATTAGGGTCCCTCCAATCAGCGCGCGCGGGTTTATTGCACGGTCGTTGGTATTGGTCGGTTGTGAACGACTAGGCGCGGAGGATTGTCACACTTGGATCTCCAATAAAAGTTTTTAATCCTTGGATTGGGGGCGAGATTGGTGGTGTGATTAATTTAGCCGCCGGGGGTGAGGGGTGGGGCAGGGAGGGGGTTCGGTGGTTAATTATCGGGATGAAGACGCGGTTCTAACTACTCGCTCCATTATTTAGCGTCGATAAGCCGCTGTTTGTCACTGGAGAAATTGCTACTTTCCTTCATTTATAGTTCATCGGTTAATTGACGAAAAGTTGTCGCTTGCTAATTATTACCGTCTGCAATGGAAAATTTATTTAATTCGTAAGTAGTACCTAGGTACTGAGCGTCAAAGTATTAAAGTCTTGTCTTTTTACTGAGAAAATACGAATAAAACACGTGTTTTGATAAAGACGGGTTATTAACAGTTTTAAAGGAAAATTATTTTCGAAAGCTTGATGATGGATTTTCAATTTATTAATTACTAGCAGCGCCCCGCGGTTTCACCCAAATATAGACTCAATACTCAATATTTTATTGCATACATGTGTTACATAAGATCTTAAAATAATACAGGTACAACATGAACCCTGCAAGGGCACAGCAATCTTATTATTATTTTAATCTTAAATCTAGATGTTAAGTGTCTAATAAGTACCTAGGTAGGTATGTACATTCACAAAGTAAAAACTTAAGATAAAACTAAAACATGAAAAAAAACAAGGAATATACATTTACATTACAAAATATTCTTCTAGACTGTAAAAGCATTTTTTCAGTAAAAAGTTCTTCAAATGTTTTTTAAATCTGTTGATATTATCCTCTTCTTGAATATCTCTAGGCAGATTATTAAATATTTTTACGCACACTGCATGGGGGCCTGAATGAACTAGATGAAGTCTAGAGAAGGGTAAGGATAATCTATTATGCGGTCTTAAGTTTTGTGGACGAGAGAGGGCATTGAAGAGATGGTTATTATTCTTAACAAAAATACATGCTTCTAAAATATAAATACAAATAAAAGTTAAAATGTTTCCCTCCCTGAAATATTCCCTGCATGCAACTAATCATTCTATCAATATTATAAATAATCCTTATACATCTTTTTTGTAAAATAAATACTTTATCTATGTCATTACTATTTCCCCAGAGGACTACACCTATAGACTATATGTGTTATTGCATACTATAATCTAGGTATCTCTGTGCCATATTTCATCCAGATCCGTTCAGTAGTTTTTGCGTGAAAGAGTAACAAACATCCATCCATACTTACAAACTTTCGCGTTTATAATATTATATTAGTAGGAAAGGGTCGCTTTCAGTGACAGGTAACTGTGATAAGGCCGACAATTTTATCTTCTGTAAGATTCCTTTTTTTCTTACCACCGGAATGAAACTACATGGATTAGGTAGGAACTTACCAAATCAGGATACATTTAACTTACCAAAATTAAATAGGCTTTTATGAAAGCCAAAACAATACCACGTAAATGACGACTGTTTAAGTACCTATACCTATTTACCTACTCACCTACTCTTAGATAGGTAGGTATAAGTAGGTATACTTTTTTATATTTTAAAAGGTAAAGATAACAAATTATCTATCTACAAAAGAACCAGTAAATAATTAAAATTATCATCACGAAGTTAAAATCAATGAAGTTACCCTAACTTCATGTTTTTCACACGTTCAATTACATTATAATAATACCTACCTACATATATTTACTTATTTATAAAATAATAATAAAAAGCCAGTGTTTTTCTTATAATTTTTTTTATCATGTTTCAAGAAGAAGAAGTATAAGTAACATACCTAAACATCGATCCTCCTTCAATAATTAACCCCGCCTAACCGATTTGACATACCCCATTTTCTACCATATTCTAATTAAAAACAATGTTCTGTAAGTACCCGCCGAAATCGGTAGTAACCTGCCGCCATATTGGTTTGTTTACGTTACGCTGGGTGGCCACGAATAAAAAGTAGGTAGATTATAATTTGACAGTAAATTAGGTTCAAGAAGTCAGCCGCTTTGCCATTGGGTAAGGTTCGGTTTAGGTTTGGTAGAGTTTATTTATGAAGGGCTAGACTGAGGTAATTCATTTAATACCTAGGTATCTACCTAATTTCTAAGCTTTGTTTATAGGTAAATGGAAATAAATAAATAATGCAGGATCATTCACACAACATCATCTAGCCCTAAACTAGATGTTGCTGTCAAAGTCAGCAAGCAGTCTGCAAAGCTTGTGTTATTTAAGGGTAAGTACTAAAATTAACTGATGGGTAGATGTAATTAACATTTATTAGATTATTTGTTTTATATAGGATCTACTTTATATATTTAGAAAACACCAGTAACCTGAACACATCAGACACCTAGTATGAACATTTGTCACAGCGCTACGCAATCTATTTCCACTCTACCGGAAAGGAGGAATGGGTGGTTCATAAGCTTATAAGCAGTAAAACTAGGTACTGAAAGGGTTAAAAGCTTGCATGGAAAGTGGTATTAAATTCTCCTAACTTAACCATTATTTAGATTACCTACAAAATGTAGGAAATCCTCTAGCTCTAGCTCCCTATTCATAAGTTTAAACAGTATACATAAAATCTTATCAAGCAGGCCCATTAGGTACTCCATAGATCAAAGCTATAGGTACATAGACAACTACTCTATTTAATAGATAGAGTGATTCAAGAGGAAGGTTTACAAGTATAAATTAGTATTCAAAAATAATGTAAAACTAGGTACCTATGCATAATGATTCATTCGTATTATTAATAACCTAATAACTGTCAGGGTAAATAGATTATTAATAAAGTAAATTACCTACAATCAAAAAATAAGAACAAATGAAAACAATTACTTAAATATACCTACAATTGAAACATTTGAGCGAACTGCAGACGGTTACAAATACGAAGAGCTGTTCTCAGTAATTTGGTTCCTAGAAAGATAACTATGAAAATAGCTTAGTTAAAAAATCCGTATAAAAATCGTCATATATAAAACTTATCTTTTTAAATCTAAGTAACGTATTTTTATGTCTATGGTAAGTATAGCGTTGGAATAGGTGGTAACACTGAAAAAATACATTTAAAATTCTCAAAGAATCAAAATAAACCAACAGAAATTATTATTACCTCAATAGGTACCTATACTTATAAATTCAATTATCGAACGCAGCGGCACCGGATGTTCCATGATTGGTTTATCAACTGCGCGCGGAAAAGCGAGCAATATGGCGCCGATATGCCGAAATTATTTTCGGGTTTGTGGTGTGTAAATATTTTTTCAGAATTTGTACCAAATGTGCTTTTATTTGATCTTCTTTTACAGGTATTCATTTATGAAGAAGATGACGTTGGCCTCAACGGCAATATGCTGGTTGATTTAGGATTTAGAATGAGGATAAGGGAACTCACACCATTAAGTCAATGAATTTTTTTTTTTTTTCAATCGGCTTCAAACAAAGGATGAGGCTCTCAGTTCAATGTGTATACCTAATATAAAACTAAAATAAAAATCTATTTTATAATAGGTAAGTACCTATAATAATATAAAATATACCTACCTTTGTGGTTAAAAGTCTACAAAATTCAATTTTTTTAAAGCACAAATTAGAACATCATGGTCGTCTTTAGTAAATTTATAAAATACGGATATCTCAAAAACTACAGCTCCGATCTTGACCCCATCAGAAGCACCAGCTTTAAAATAAAAAAAGAATCATTAAAATCAGTTTACCTAGAATTTTTTTTCAGTTATCACCCATAAAAAATACATTACAGGCGAAGAGAACATTCAAATCTGATTCGTTCATTGATAATTTACTTTTTTATTATTTTTAATAATTATGTACCTACGTACTAGGTATACTAACCACTGATAGGTAGAGTACTTACCTACTATTGACATAGGTAGGTACTTTAATAGGTAGGTACCTAATTATGTGTCTAACAGACTGTAATCTTGCTATTTCCTTTTCTATAAATTTCCATTTCCGCTGAACATTCATCCGGTTATCCTATACGGTTCTAAATGAACCTTTTTACTGAGAAGTGATAAAGGAAATACCTAAACGCATGTATGCATGATGCTTCTTGGTTATTACTGCTTCCAACCCATTTCCTTTCCTGTTTCTAGGTAATTAGATACAATGTGTATATTATAATACCACATAGTTAATATAATTTGTATTAACTATACAAAACTTGCAGGCCTAGCAAACTAGCCCTACGATAACATTTCTACAATCGTCATAGCTCAAACGATAGTGAAGTTTGATTGGTAGACAAACGACTTATCGAAATCACTTGTCAAAAGTGTTACTTGGCTAGGCATTGTATGCAAGTACATTACAAGTACATACATGTATAATCTATTCGTTAACATCAGATCACGTGATATAGCTAAGGCATAAGTCAAATCAATTAGTTTTTGAACTTTTTTACTTTCATTAATCGAATACCTACTTTGTTACGCTGTCTAGGCCCTCCCGTAAAAGACATTAGAATTGTAATATTAAGCTAAGCATTTAGCTTAATATTACAATTCTACCTATTCATACCAGTTTGTCTGGCAGACATGGCGGTCTTATCGCTCAACAGCGATAAGACCGCCAATAGTAGCTTATATTATAATAATAAAACATTTGTTTCTTAGTTTAAAATGGTTTTTATTTACTATCTATACGCTATGTTCTACATCAGTAGCATTTTATCCAAAATCAGCTATAAAAAAACGTGTTTTTATAGGTTTAAATTAATTTGTATGAAAAATCACTTAAAAATAAATGTACACTTTCCATATTGTAACGGACACTGGCAAAGTTGTGTGAAGACAGAGAGAATCACTTTTAAACAAAATCGTATAATAATAATAAAATAAATAATTCCGGACAGTCCACACAGCGTCATCTAGCCCCAAGCTAAGCAGAGCTTGTGTTATGGGTACTAGATGACTGATATACTTAATACAATACATTACATAGATAGATATTTTTTATTATACATAGAAAACACTCAGACCAACGGAACAAATTTCTGCAGATCTTACACAAATTTGTTCCGAGGCGGGAATCGAACCCGCAACCTCCTGCGTCGCAGGCGGACCTTCGCCCACCGCGCCACATCGGTCGTCATAATGAAGTAATATCGTAGCAATAGGGTATTACACCATTTTTTAAAAACTGTTTTAAATTAATCCTGAGATCGTAATGAACTAGTAGAAATTTTGTTAATTTTTTTTAAAACCGAAAATCGCCCTAAAATCTGTTTTTTATTTATGATTAAGAATTTTCGCGCGGAAACGCTAGCCGCCATGCTTTTTCATCTCGTGACGTCACTCGGTTAGTAAACAATACGACTGCGAAAGACCAAGTAATAAGATTCGTGAAAATAATGAGTTATCATTGGTGTCTTGTGCCTGAATGCAAAAATACAAGTGTAAAAACGCCACAAAAATTATGAATTCAAGTGCCAAGTGATGTAAAAATGAGAAAAAATTTCGCCACCATTAAAGTATTAACCATTGGCAGATTTGTACTTTCTGCTTTCACAAAACCGTCTTCCATAGTGAAATAAAGGCTAGAAGTCTACAAACGTGTTAATAACTCGTAAATTTATCAAAATAACAGCGCACAACTTATTTTCAGTAGATTGTTTGCTATCGGAATGACGTCACGGCGGGATCCAATATGGCGAATGGCGTTTTAGACATTTGAAAAACAGATTAGAAAAGACGATTTCTAAAATGGAATTATAAAATTAAAATTGCAATTTTATGAATAAATATCGACGTTTCTTGTTTACTTTTTTCGAAATCTATTATGAACAAACATTTTTATATTTTTCCTTACATAGTGTAAAATACCCTATTGCTACGCTAAACCGTAGACATCCCGTAGTCTCGTAGATATCACGTAGCCCTTACGTAGCTGTGTCTAAAATGCTTAGAACGATGTAAACAGTAGGAATTAACAACCGCTCACGTAAAACCGTTTATTGAGTGGATATCGCGACTAGAGAAACGAAGTGTTGGACGCCAGGTGGTATGGCGATCGGTGAAACACTGCAGAAAGATGCTGGATACGGCAAGCTGAAGGCACACTACACTACACGTTATTCAGGAACCTAACCCTAACTAAGAGTGGTGTATTAAAATTTTGTGTACCTAAGGGATTGACCTGGCAAGCCTTGCTCCCTAATCGCCCTAACTACCGGGCCCTGAATAACGTGTAGTGTAAAACCGCTTTTAGGGTCGCGACAGGCTGATGATGACGACTTAAATAAGGTATATATTTCATATGGGCCGTAGTTTTAAGTATTTAACATCCTGTATTTGACTATTGTTGCCTGAAATAAATAATTTCTTATTATTATTAAATCAAAGATTTCCCAATTATTTCATATATCTAAGTAAGTTAAAAATAGTGTATATCTAACCTATCCAGGTAACTCAGTGACCTCGAGAAACTTTAGTATTCATTACCTTGTTTATTTCAACGAAAATTAAGTAAAATCAAGGAGAATAAATAAATTATTACTAGTAGGTAAATACAAACACTTGAGATACCTGCAGACGGTTGCAAACAGTCTAGAAGTAGCTCAACTGATCCATATCAATACCAGTTGGAGAGCCTCGGTATCACACAGACCTAGGACCTGGAGTCGAGACTCCAAGGGGAGAAAATGCGTAGGTTCTGTGGAGACCTGTATATTTGCGCCTCTTGAGATCCTCGGCCAAAGAACCTTTCTTGAATAAATAAATATATTTCATGACGTTCTTTATTGTATTTAGTCTTTTATTGTATATTAGTCAACGCTGAGGCCCACCTCAGCGAGGAAATGACTAAATACAATAATGAAAATAGCTCACGCAAAGCAAATAAAACAAAGTACCTACACCAAGAAGGTTCAAAGTCTGAGTTCATAACCGATTAAAAAGGTCTTTGATAAATTCAGAACCATGGAGGTAGAATAAATAGGTTAAATGATGTTTTGAATTCACAGAGTTGTACACACGATGTTCTAAATTTCAATTACCTTTATCCTCTAGTCTAGAGGATAAAAACGCCTATTGCACGCAGATCGAAGAGCAAAATACTCTTTCTGAGATGGGGGGTGAAAATATAATTATTTATTATTACTGACACAACGCAAGAGCTAGCTCAAACTTTGCACCCATGAAGTTTCGAACGAATAGCATATGGCTACATTTTATATAATAAAAATACGAGTGAATTCGCTAGCAAATGTTACTTATTATTTTATATATAAAACGTTGGTAATTTATGTTGTAAATAACTTGTAAACCCTTTGCAAACTCTGTTTTGTATGTAAGTTGTACAATACTTGTAACATAATAATTGCTTTCGTCTTTCTCTGGTGTCATACAATTATTGTATGAAGGTATATCTTTCATACAATTATTGGTCTTTCATACAGGCGTGTGGGTGGTATATTATGCTCGGTGTTTACTTTAATTGCTTTGCTTATTATGGTCGGTACAATACTTATGAAACGCCGGCGACGTAGGAGGTGCGGGCTCAATTCCCGCGTCGGGACAAACGTTTGTTTGATCTGAAGATATTTGTATCGGATATTCTGGGCGTTTTCTATGTATATAAAAAATATAGATCTATTTGATTTATGTTCAGTAAGGGGTATTACACTACACGGTATTCAGGGACCCTAACCCTAACTAAGAGTGGTGTAATAAGATTTAGGGTCCTTCTGGGACGGACCTGGACCCGGACGATATTCAGGGCCCGGGAGTTACGGCCCTGAATAACGTGTAGTGTAATACCCCTTTAAATCAGTTAGTTTATGATGACAAACAAAAAAATAAGCGAAGATAAATCAATTACCATCTTATTTCTTCTTTTATTCTGATTATTATTTATACCTTGCTACACTTGCTAAGTGCTTTTTTTGAAAACCTATAGATTTAAGTTATTGATTGCTGATTTCTAACACAAGTTCTGATTTGATTAGCTTACTTTATTAATCGTCCACACTGGCTTCATTACCACGCTGCATGGCAATGCTGATGCGCTGCGACAGATACTCACCAGCTCTCGGGTGAAGCGTAGCATCGACCAGACGATTTTTTAAAATCGAGTGTCTCGGTACGGACCTAGGGTTTTGACTCTAAGGAGAGCAAATGCGTAGGCTCTGTGCTACACGTAATAGGTACCTAGGTACTTACCTTTATTTTAAATCAGAAATAAACATTTTTAATTGAATTAAACTGCTTGAAGCTATATTTTCCCTTTTTAAACCCACAAGCTCATACCAATCTCCAAATCAATAATAACCTGATATTTGCAGTCCAAATTGCTACCTGACTTCACACTTCCTGCTTCAAAGCGGCCGCAATATCAATTTTACCGCCAATTTTAAATAGACATCAATTTTAGCCGCCAATTTCACGAAATGACGTCTCTATGGTATAATCGACTTTTTTGGCTCTCGTATGTCTTTCTTTAAATATTTATCTCTATTTGTAAAATGTGGCTAAAACCCAACTACGTTAAAATATTAATAATGTATATTTCTGACTATCAGCGCCCCGCGGGTTCACCTGCGTAATTCCCGTTTGCGTAGGAATTCCGGGATAAAATATAGCCTATGTGTTATTCCAGACTATAATCTATCTCTGTGCCAAATTTCATCCAAATCCGTTTAGTAATTTTTGCGTGAAAGAGTATCAAACATCCATCCATCTATCCATCCATACTTACAAACTTTGGCATTTATAATATTAGTAGGATCTGTAAGTCTTCTTAAAAATAAATGTGAATTTTATATTCAACAGAAAACCATCGCCAATTCTTAAACCTGCGCTGCGTTAGCTGAGTAGAGACCATTTCTTATTAAAAGAACTGTAGGTATAGGTAAATAATAATTCTAGACAATCCACACAACATCATCAAGCCCCAAGCTAAGCAAAGCTTATTTTATGAGTACTATATAGATGAGTAAAATACGTAATATTATATATATTTTTTATTGTATAAAACACGCAGAACCCTGGAATAAATATTTGTCCCAAGGCCGAATCGAAACCGCAACCTCCTGCGTTGCAGGCGGACGTTCGCCCACCGCGCCACATCGGTCATGTGCTATTTATTTATTAATTTCTCACTTGTGACTTTAGAATTAAAAATTATAAAAATATTTGTCAGCATTTGATAAAAGTTTGCTGATTTTACAACTGGATGTCATTTTAAGGACGGAACCCTTAACATGAAGATGTGCAAGTCTGGTTCGCACTTTGCTGGTTTAATTATAATTCACAACCGATTTCAGGGTATTTTAATTCATTCCATTCGTTTCCGTAACGGAAACATCAAATTCAAATTCAATTCCATTTCTGTCAGAGCTTTAGTATTTTGATTTCATTTCCAAACTAAAGGAATAAGGATCCAAATTCAAATGGCAAAAGTTTTCATTCGAATTCGATTCCATTTCCGTCAGATCTTTAGAACACTATTTTGATTTCATATATTTTACACTATGGATCTAAGGATCCAAATTCCAATGGAAAGAATTTCAATTTGGAATACGCTCTTTTAAAATAGCAATCATAGTCAAAAGTTTCCGATATCGAATCCGAAGGGCTTCCCGATGAATTAAAATACATATCCTGAAACAAATTAATAAATTTCGTATGTAGCTTTGAGTAACTGTCGAAGTTGTAACTTCTACTACTTATTTCATAGCTCACTGTGTCTGCCATCTTAACTTAGCCAGTGGACTGGACATGTCAAAAGAGTCATAAACTTATAGAAACGAAACAAAAAATAAAAATATTGTTATTTCTGACTGAAAGGTCCCCCCTATAAAACGTTCACAGCGACATTACCAAACCACAACCGCAGATTAAATAAACAATATGTAGCACCCTGTATTAACTCCAACCCTAATATTTAATAGACTGCGCACATCTTGCATTACGAGCCGCTACCCTATATTTAAAAGTGGCGAACTATTTGTCGGAATGGATAACGGAAACCCACGGCGTCATTAGAGGTTCTAGCACCAGTAGGCACGATAGAGTTCACACGTGTTGCTGACGGGGTATTAGATGCAACAATATTAAATTCTACTATTTAATACTCTATGCTAATAATGTTACGAATAAATAAAAAATTTAAGTAAATAGATTTATCCGAAAGTAATTCTCTTTGTTACCTTTTCACGAATACTTATACCTACAGCTAAAGGGAATTACACATGGGGTGGACGGTTTCCTGGGAAACGACATACCTACACTACTGAAAAAACGAGTGCGAAGCTGCGGGAAAATGCCAGTAAGTAATAACTTAATACCTACTAGTTACTAATAAGTAAGTTATTGCCTAGTAATTTTAAATACAATAACTTGACTTCGAAATCTATTATTTCACTAATATCATATTATGATGTTTAAAATTTGGCTAATTAATTAGCAGAAATGGATTGTTTGATCACTGAATTTTACAGTACTAGATATCATTTACCTACCCAAGGTTGACACAATTTTTCCTATCACACGTACCAAAATAAGGCAATTACGAAAATTGGTAACGTCTTTCGGGAAAATTAGTAGGTAACTCCCCTTGACTAGAATCTTTGATAGCTAGCAGATGTTTTAAATGCTGAAAAGAAAGAGAAAGGTTGAAATGAGGTTCATTATTTCTCACACAACTTATTTTTACCTTCTCAAAACTATCACAAACAGAAGATTTTTATCACATCCTTCGTCCTGACTGCGTTCGGATTCGGACCAAACGCACCGTCATTCACGCGAGCAGCCGGTTCCTAGATTGTAATTTGGGAGTTACGGGCGCGGTCATTATAACACGTCTCAATTTGGTTTCAACACATAAATTGTAATAAGCAGAGCCGTATGCGGGTGGCCTTAGATAAAGTACCTTGATTGACTTGGGAACTTTGAAATTGGAACGCCAGGTTTGAAATTAGAACGGTTACCTAGGCCGTTTGAGATTTTTAAATTTTTATTTACCAATCGATAGAATATATTCTATAATTTTTTTGTTAAATTACTGTTCACTATGTAAAATTTCATATTTAACGATAGTGTCAGAAAAAGAAATGATTTTAAATATCTATTATGACAGGTTGGGAACTTTATTTTATTAAGTTTATATTTTCAGACACCTTTTAAAAAATGGAGCCTTTTTAATTCAATCACAAGGAGTCAAAGGAAAATTCTTTCTCCAGTGATACTTGAAACTAATATAGAGACATAAATGAGTAAAATGATCTCTATTTTTTCAAGATTGGAACAAACACGGAAACACCGGGGGCTTATTACGTGCATTAGCGTTATTTCATGCATTAGTGGCTTCAGTCAAAGGTGGCTATTACAGAACATTCCTATTCGAGCGTGTGTGGCCTACTCGACTAAACGGAAGTTGGGTAATTTTATAGGGAAGTTAGTTTTTTTCTGTTGGCAACAACGGACTCATTCTTAAAGATTGTTTATCACCTCTTCATTGTCTACAGATGCACAAAAGATGTGTCGATCAGTTTTCACAAACTGCTTATAATTTTGATTTCCTGATGTAAGTTAGGAAAAAGCCCCTAGTTTTTGCTCTATGAACTACTGCTTCAAAAATAATCATGTTTCCGTGGTAAATAAGGGTTTACTCTGTAATACATTTCTATCCCATGGCAACCTCTTTCACTAGTGGACAAAATAGTGAGGCGAACTGAAAATCAATTATCACTTTATTTCTTATATTATTTTGATAATTATGTACCTATAGTATTAAATTTGACTTGTCTAAGTGCTTATTTTGTAAGCCTAAAGAAATAAAGATATTGATTATTTATTTCACAACGGTTTTGGAAAGTAGTCAATGTGTTTTTCCAGGGCTATTTTTACTTCTATTAAAAAATTCAGCTCGTTTATTTCAGTACTTTATTGTGTTAAAGAGGAACAAACATACCTACATCCATACAAACTATCGCGTTTATAAAATTAGTAAGGAGATTCTATTCTAAGTAGTATTACCTAGAATCACTATCACTACATTGTATAAAACAAAGTCGCTTTTTCTGTCCCTATGTCCCTTTGACTGCTTAAATCTTTAAAAATACGCAACGGATTTTGATGCGGTTTTTTTTAATAGATACAGTGATTCAAGAGGAAGGTTTATACGTATAATAAACCCGTGCGAAGCCGGGGCGAGTCACTAGTTAATAATACTTCATTGCAAACATATAACATATAAATTGTTGTAGAAGTGGCTCTACTCTAGGTGGTAGAGTCCACTCTTAAACAATCAAAATCGAAACGTCTTGCTACTGAAAACGGACATTTTGATTGCTTTTACGGACGTAGATTGAAAATGTTAACTTATTTCATTTGTATTGTTGTGTAATGTATCATCCAATGATAATCATTGCTGATTGGTATACATTATAGTTTCCTGGGAGTCTACTCGATATACTAAGGAAAATCGCATTTCTACTTCGCTCTTGTACCTCTATATCTTAGAGAAAAAAAAACAAACGTAACTCAGCTAAGCAAGCATGTCTCGTTTATCTGCAGAAATCATAATTTGTTATTTCCTTTAATAAGTACTAGCGACTCGCCCCGGCTTCCGTTGCGTACCTAGTTTTAAAGATTTAAGCATACAAAGGGACAGAGAAAGCCTAGCCAAAAACACTGAAGCTAGAAAACTGAAATAATACTTTTTTTCATACTTCTAAGTTTATTAGTGTATTCGGAAATTTTAACTTAAACAGGGTGTTAGATTTTTTTTGGGTTTTTGTAACTCTTAAACCAGTGGCGCGATTTAATTGAAAGAGACAAGACATACTTAACAAAAAATGTCTGTAATTTTTTAATGTAGGGTTATTACGTTTTGAAACTTTTAGTGTGTACCGATATAAGCGTACCTAATTCAATACAAGTGACTCAGGAATTTTGTTACATGATTTTATCTTTAACTAGCGACCCGCCCCGGCTTCGCACGGTTTTATTATACGTATAAACCTTCCTCTTGAATCACTCTATCTATTAAAAAAACGCATCAAAATCCGTTGCGTAGTTTTAAAGATTTAAGCATTCAAAGGGACAAAGAGATAAAGGGACAGAAAAAGCGACTTTGTTTTAGGTATACTAAGTAGTGAAGAATGTTGATTGTTTTTTTTAAAAACTAACAATCGACTTCAAATAGGTATCACGCATAAGACAGGGCGCTGTGAAGCTCATGTTCTGATCAAGCGGGGTAAATTACCTAACTAGCATGCATGCATCATCAATTCAAATCAATTCAAACATCGGCCAGCCAAACTCATCAAGCATCATCAGTATCATATCTATCCATCATCAAAGGCGTCACGCCTGTCAATGACAATGTCAAGACGACAAAGCCACCCTCGTGTTACCACCATAACGGCACCAACTTTACTCATGCAGTCCAAAGAGGCGCTAGTACCGCGTATGTTCCTACAACCATAGAGTTTAAACCAAGTAGAACATTTAGTTCCAATTTTGTCCACATGAAAGTTTTAAATTGGTGGCGCTGCACAAAGAAGGTGACAACTAATACAATGCTAATAGAGTATGGATAGAGTCCTCTGATATGGTTGGACATGGTTAATCACGTATTGTAGTACTGTATTTCAAGTACAGATGCTGTGGATAGGGTGACAGTAAAGAAATATAAGAAAAGATGGAAATAATTTTAGCTGATGGCAATCCTAATGAAATAAATAAAAATAATAGTTTTCTTTTACCTAAATCACCGTCACCGTGCGTGTGTATTTGTGAGGTGTGTTTTAATATTTTTTTCTGATAGCGTAAGTTTTATACATTTTGAAGAACTCTCGCAGCGCATCAGGATTGCCATACAGCAAGGCATCTTGGGGACGCTGCCAACCGGCATTGATATGGATCAGTTGAGCTACCTCTAGATTGTTTACATCATTATACAATTAGCCCAAATCTTCAATAGTAATATTCCTTTTTTAATTTGTATATTTTCTTAAATAGTAACTTTCTTTGCTTAAAAAATACAAACGAAAACTTTATTCATTTTGTCCTAAACTAATCGTAAATCGTCGTCACCCTACCATTTAATTACCCATGACCGATGTACTTGTCATTATAACCTCAGTTCATGAAGTCCATTGATGCTGTCCACCGCCCATGGTAGGAGTCCGTACTTTAGTAACGACCAGGTGTAAGCGTGATGGTAACTTAAATAACTTTAAATGAATTTGATTTGTTGGGTGGGCTAAGGTCCCAGAATATTTTTTACAAGGGTAGGTGCATAGGCAATAGACACCCAATGATAATTTTGCAGGATATTAATATGTATTTAAAAGTAATGAAAATGGTGGTAATGCAGCCAGTGTCTTGGGGACTCTTCCGACTGGTATTGACATGGATCAATTGAGCTACCTTTAGACTGTTTGCAACCGTCTGCAGTTAGCTCAATGGTTTCAATTGTATATACTAGTTGTAATTTTGTATATTTCTTGATTGTAATTTTCGTTGTTAATAAAGTTCTATAGAACAAAAAAAAAAAAAAATTAAAAGTCAAACAATGATAGAAGCTTTTACCGATTTTTTTTCCAAAATACTTAGTGTCTTCAGTATTTTATAGAATGAGTGTTATGAAAATGATTTCGTAGTATTTTTTTCCAAACCTTCACATTGGGGAAGAAATACGTTTAAAATATTATGTTATTAGCTAACTTCAGTAAGTGAAGTCGGTATGAAAATGTCCTGATTTCTTTATTCAATTAAAAAGCTTCATTATGAAACAAAATTTGTAAGTTTCAAGTACCTACCTAAAACAAAAAAATAGTAAATAACTAATACAAATAAATTAAGCTAACTGCAGAATGTTGCAAACCATCTAGAGGTAGGTTCTTATGAACCTATCTATGTGGGTGGGTATGAGATGAGATATGTTCCTGAATTATTTAAATATCTACCTAGCTAAACAACCTAAGCATTTAAAATTTAAGGAGGAAAATGCTGACAATAAATATCGCAATGAATATTGGATGTATTTATAACGGTAAATTCAAATATCGAACCTCGGAACAGTTTTGGAGGCAACACGCTAATTTTCACGGATCCTTGTGCTAAATACTAAGCTATAAGCAAACTTCTTTAAAAATAAACAATTGACGTTCGTTATTCAAATAACACTAAACAGGTTTTATTTAGAGCCTCTGTGCCCAAAACCCTTTGAAAAACCTTTCAATTTAACCTCTATTGAGCGAAAAGTTACGCAGAAAAAGCATTTTAATTTCAAAGAGCCAAAGTTCAGAATTGTTTCTTTTGGTAAAAATGTATTTGTGTTTTGGTGATCATCTGTCATCGTTTGCTGTCACTTTATGTCTCATTTTGGTTCACAATGGATTGACGATTTTAATCAATCGTATTTTCAACTGGTTTTTGACGGCTTGTCAATCTATTTTTGTGAGTTTGTCGTCAAGACACCTTCATGTTAGAAATCAGAAATATAACATGATATGTTGTCTGAGACACGATAGTAGGTACACATAATAACGACCGATGTGGCGCGGTGGGCGAAGGTCCGCCTGCGACGCAGGAGGTTGCGGGTTCGATTCCCGCCTCGGAACAAATTTGTGCATGATCTGCAGAAATTTGTTTCGTTGGTCTGGGTGTTTAATATGTATAATAAAAAAATATCTATCTATGTAGTATATTGTATTAAGTATATCAGTCATCTAGTACCCATAACACAAGCTCTGCTTAGCTTGGGGCTAGATGATGCTGTGTAGACTGTCCGGAATTATTTATTATTTATATTTATATATTTATAAAGTCGTCCAACTTTTTATAGGAAAACTAAAACCTTTTATAGTAAAATTGTTCAATCACAAAGAAGAAGTTTCATATTAAAACTAGAAAGTATTTACAATTGTAACAATTTAGCAAACTGTAGACTGTTGCAAACATTCTAGAAGTAGCTCAACTGATCCATACCTATTCGCGGATACTTTCAGGCCAAAGAATTGAAAGAATGTATGCGGTTTTGCGAGCGCGATGTATGGATGTGTGTTTTTAAAAAATCTATTTCTTTTTAAATTTTTATATGTTCATAGATACTTATTGTTTAATTTTTTCTTCAAATTGTATATTTAAATGATCTCATTGTGTAGTACCTTTCAATTGTTCTAATTAATGTAATTGATGTATACCATACCTATAAATAATAATAATAAATAATAAATAATAACTCCGGACAGTCTACACAGCATCATCTAGCCCCAAGCTAAGCAGAGCTTGTGTTATGGGTACTAGATGACTGATATTCTTAATACAATATACTACATAGATAGATATCTATTAATTAAGTAAATAATTAAATATCATTATCTACCACTGGTATGGTAGGTATTGGTATGGATCAGTTGAGAGTCACGTCCCCAAGACACTGGCTGCATTACCACGCTGTATGACAATGCTGATGCGCTGCGCCAGATACTCAACAGCTTGCTTTGTATTCTCGTGTCCTGAACGATCTTCATCATCATCAACCTATTTTAATCCACTGGTAATTATAATTTATTTCTATTCTTTGATTGTAATTTTCGTGGTTAATAAAATGTCCACTGCTGGACGGACATAGGTCTCCCCTAATGTACTTTCCATCTTAAAACAAGATTATTCCCAAAGTCATTTATCACGGGATTAATGACCATGATTTATTTTTTTGTTTTTCGATATTTCGGCATCGTTTTGTGTTGTGAAATGTGTTTCCGTGTTAAATGACTTTAGTGTTAGAAACCATGATAGTTTTAAAAATTATAAAATGATTCCCATTCGATTCTGATTCATACCTATTTCTTCTCAGCATGATCTTCATCTTACCACCAGCAACAGCAACGGGCAGCGATTAGCGGTTGTCGCTGCTCATTACAGCGGCCTAATTGCGCGCCCGTCACAAAGGTGCCGCGCGCTTTCATGTTGCCGCGCGGGTGCGGGCGGAGTGAGCGCGGTGGATGCGTGACTTGCATGAGCGGAAGCGGGTAACACTGACGGGATAAATGTCGTATAGTGTCTGTTTGAAATGAAGTGGCTTTAAGCCATCAAAAAAGTATCTTGGACTGGCTGGTTTATTTACAAGTGCAATGGATTTATTGATTCATAAACATACCTAATTTCATATATATTTTTTTTAATTGTTCGGTCATTATTCATTATTTATTTATTTATAACATATTGTTTGTGCACTGCTATAGATAGTTTAATACTTTTAGTGGATATTTCATTTCGTTTTTTAACTGAAATAATAATAGGTACTATTGTTAAATAATTACAAATCATATACATCAAAATAAGGTAAGTAAATTGAAAAAGTAAATTAAAAAAAAAAATAAGTAAGAAAATTACATCGAATTCGATTATCATTATTATCCACTGTCAAATAAACACATAAGATGAGATGTCAAATAATGATGAATGTCAAATAACCACAGTAGGTATTTGTTTCAGCTTGTCTGTATAGGTATTACCTAGATATTTGTATCTTTATATGTCAAGTTTATATCACATCGTAAAATCGCTTCCGCCTATGCCATAATCGCTTATGACCACACCCTTCTATCTAAATAGTAAATACGATGCGGTCAAAAAATACATTCGTTTCCTTGTTCATCTAAAATAGCCCTTTAAGCTTTCGTATTAGAGGTTACACGCATTTAAAGGAAAAAATTGGTTGATTTTGTTACATGGTTTTTAAATATTTCTTTACTAAGTTTTGCCCGTGACTTCAAAGTAATTGATAGTGGAATATTTTAATAATTTGGTTGTTTCTTTATGTACGAGCCAATATTGTTGATACAGCAAATTTACTTTATTAATAGGGGAACTATAAAATAGTCATAAAAACCATTGCCACGCACCAGTGTCTCCTTAACTACCTAACATAGGTAACGTACGGCTTAGATTACCTATACTTAACGTTTATTAAAAATGAAGGTATGAGGTGCTACGCCATCCGTTAAGTAAGAGAAGAATAATAGGCCTATGTCCAGCTGTCAATAAATATCGCTTGATGATAATGAGGATGAATGATGAATGGAAAGTTTTATCACTTAGAAGCGATTAAAAAGTGTCTTCCACACATATCAAGTTCTCAACCCGACTGCATTTTTAGAGTTAGAGAGTAACCTCATATTTTTTTGGGTAAATGATGATACTTTTAGCTTCATTAAGACGTTCATTTAAAATCTGACCAGCAGTTTATTAATTTATTTGGCTTATTTTTCTCCTTTTTTAAACATAAACATTTATCCCGAGGCGGGAATCGAAGCCACGTCTCTGTCGGATCTTCACCCTTGCACCATGGATGTCGCCAAATTAATTTATATTTTATCTATTTCATTTGTATCAGATATTTTTTTACTGTCTCTCTTCTTTCACAGGCATTGTTTTTTATCAGTCAGCCAGTCCGACAGTAACCTTTTTATATGCATATTTACGATCCAGCAAAGGTGGTCTCAAATGGTCTATTAGCAGCCGAGTTTATAATCTTGGATTTGTACTAATTTTATTACGTTAAGTCGCTTTTTAACTTTATTGAAATGATCTACAGTTTTTGGTAGCTATATAGATTTTAAAGTGTTTTTAATTAAGAGGAAAAATACTAAATTGAGATCCGAGCTACCACGTTGAGCGATCCTAAGTAATTTAAATCAAATGTTGGAACCTAATTAACTTTATCTTAATTAGTAATTATTTAACAGTAGCGAATCAATTTATTTTATTTCTTCATTGATTACTTAATTAGTGCAATTCTTATACATATTAATTGGCTCTTAAATTTAAATCCAGAAGTTTGAAAATATATCGTTTGTGGATTATTATTTCTAATATGATAAGTAAATTAATTATCTATCAAAACAAAATGATTGAAAATCGCTACCTTGATTGCGGTTTTTTTCATGAAGATGAATTTAAATGTTCAAGCTATTAGATAGCTAACAGGATAGGTAACCATAAGAATAAATAATAACTACGGTAATACCTCTATTATTACCTATAGGTACTCTACCTAGTTCATGAAAGAAAGGACTCAATTAATATTATTTCGGTCACAGATTCTAGGATGACTAAATACATCTTTGATTTCGGTAAACTTACTTAGATTTCATCTTCTAGTCTTTGAAAATACTGGTTTATCAAAATCCACGAGTCTAAGCCAATTATACACTAGTGGTTTGTAATTTTATCCAATTACTTTTTCTAATATTAAAAACGTGAAAATTTGTCTAAGTATATAGATGTGTGTTTCTCTTTCACGCAAAAACTACTGAACGGATCGAGAGGTTTTTTATAGTTTCCACAGGATAGAAATAGCGATATCACTACATATCACTACACTACATAGTATAAAACAAAGTCGCTTTCTCTGTCCCTATGTCCTTATTTCCCTTTGTATGCTCAAATCTGTAAAACTACGCAACGGATTTTTATGCGGTAATAGATTGAGTGATTCAAGAGGAAGGTTTATACGTATAATAAAACCGTGCGAAGCCGAGGCGGGTCGCTAGTATAGATAATAATTTATACGTTTCCATAGAAACAAAGCGTGCGAAGCAGCAGTGGGCAGTAACTAGTCAGATATAAGTACTTATATTTTATTGGATTTTAGTATAACTATACAATTGAAACTATTGAGCTAACTGCAGACGGTTGCAAACAGTCTAAAGGTTCCTAAACATTTTGATTTTTGCCATAATTCGCTGGTAACTAATGTATTAAATATATCAATCTCACCTTTGTGACACACAACAACACACAAGGCCCTGTCTGAAAATCAGCGTCGCTTCTAGGTGCGGCCTGTACCGGCAAAATGCTAAGACAGGGACCTTTTTGGACCCTTATTATATTATATAAATAGCTTTACTCTTCTTGTTTTTATTTTTGTGTTCCATCTTGTTTTTGAATCTGTTATATTGAGTCATTTATACCTATTATTGTTATTTATGAAAAAGGGCCAAATAAACGAATTTACTTTCTTTCTTTCTATCTAGTACCTACCAATAACACAAGCTTTGAGTAGCTTACTTTGGGGCTAGATGGTGCTGTGTGCATTGTCCAGCATTTTATTTATTTATATAAATTACAAAAAAACTCTCTGCTCGACTATACGTACCTAGGTACACTCACACACCGGAACACAAGAGGGATTAAGAAAGTAGTGTTAATAGACCATCCATCAAGCTGTGTGGTCCGGCGCTCAAATCACCGCCATGCCCTGTGGGATATGGGAACAATTATCAATGACATTCCTCGAACTCCCACTTAGATGAACTCAGGTGGGATTCTTAAAAAGTGGGAGGTATTTCTTGGTAGGAACCTCCCTACAGAGATGTCTAACGATCTGTAACTTCACAATCATCATCAACCTATATTATTAGTCATAGACATTTTTTTTTTTTTTAGTAGCCCGTAGGGATCCCACTGCTGGGCAAGGGCCTCTCCCAAACATTTGTCATAGACATAGCCTTCCCTAATAAGCGCCATAGCGTCTTCAGCTTGTTATACTTATTACTAACTTAGCGACCCGCCCCGGCTTCGCACGAATAGCAAGTTTTAGCAAGAAAGAGCAAAGAATTAGCTAGTTGAAGTGGCAGTGGCCCGGCCATATTGCGCGAAGAATCGACAACCGTTGGGTAAACGTGTTCTTGAGTGGAGACCGCGACTCTGCAAACGTAGTGTAGGACGCCTTTCGGCCCGGTGGGATGACGATCTGCGAAGCTGGCAGATGCTGGATGCGGCAAGCTGAAGACAGGGCGCTATGGCGCTCATTAGGGGAGGCCTGTGTCCAGCAGTAGAGGCTGATGATGATGATGAAGCATACATAGGGACATAGAGACAGAGAAAGCGACTTTGTTTTATAATATGTAGTGATTAGGATTCACATGTTTGAAGAGAGGTAAAGCCTGTAATTTTATTGTTAACCTTTATGACATATAAAATTACAATTAGGGATCTCAAGTCGACAATAGTTTTTATAAGTTCGGCCGTTCAGAGAATGCGTTCGACACTTTCAGTTAGTCACGACTAGTGATGGGCACAACATAACACTGAGTTCGTTACCGTTCCTCCAAAATGAAGCCGCGTTATTTTTAAGATTATTTTCGTTTTAAATTGGCGGAATCATTTAAAATTTATATTTTAGTAATTTAAGTGGAAACCAAAAAAAGATAATATTAATATAATAAAATTGTTTTATTGTTATGGAGGCTTCATCATCATCTTCGCCTACATGTAGGTATAATTATATTATTATGAATTACAGAATCAATCCTGATATCTCGGTCAAAATGTTCCATGTTAATAAAAGTTGTTTAAAGTCCAATATTTTCAAATTGATAAAAAGAAAAACAAAACGTATTATTTTATAAAGCAGGTATAACTGTATAAGAACAGATTACAATACTGTTATTGCCTGTTATTGTTAGCACAGCACTAGTCGTCAGTTCAATCGCGACGTGTCAGGAACGCATTCTCTGAACGGCCGAAGTTAGCTATAAGTATTCGATAGTCATAAACAGAAAAGTTAATTTCAACTAATACATAGTTTTTTTTATCATTATTGCAGATAATTCATAACGAATGGGGAAAGATACAAATAGAATATAAATGTCGATTCCCACCTGGGACAAACATTTGTACTACATGCAGATATTTTTTCCGGATGTTTCAAGGTCTGGTCGAGCCCGCTAACTGCGTCGTAGGCGAACCTTCAACCGCTGAGCCACTGAGGTCGTTAGAAATAAAACAGAGCTGCTGCCTAACTAAAAATATTTGATCGAATTGATTTCAAAACAGGCTAATAGCAAAATTACTAGCTCATGTAGGTACTATCTATAACTAAATCTTACTAGGTATCTTACTTTTTACTATTATAATAAATGGGAAAGTCTATGTGATTGTTTGTTATATGTAATCTTTGTAACTACTTAAGTTATTTACTTAAATGAAATTTGGTATAAAGATAGTTTAGGACCTATAGGTAATAGGACATAGGCTATTAAAGTTGGAAATTTTAACATCTGAGGGGGTTAAATAGGGTGGTAAAGTTTGTATTGAAAATATTTTTTCCTTGGTTCGATTCACTCAAAACACGGTATAAATAAACTATGGAGTGAATAATTAAACACGTATTTTTTATTTTTACACAAAAACCCCTAGTAAGCAATAAATTTCTGAAATTACGAAATAAAAACGCTGGTTCGCGGGCGAAGCCGCCAGGCGCATCTACCTCTAGTCTATAACTAAATAACTTAATACATCGCCATTGCTTTACCGAGCTACTTTTCTATTACCTCCTTTTAAAATCAACCAGAATTTGCTTCAAGAATATCCTCATTTTAGTCTTTAAAACCTAGGCCTTAAGGTTCATTAGAATTTAATTTATGTTGGTTCTGTTCAGGGCAAAGTGTACCAATTTGTGTGCGTAATACCAAATCGTTCCTATTAATGGTATCTATTACGGCAATGATATTATGTACAATTTGGTATTATCTTCATAATGGATTTATGGCTCGGATAGCACGAGAGGTAGGTACCTACCTCATTTCTATAATGTAGGTAGAATAGTAAATGTAAGTAGGTAAGTATTGTATCATCAATCCGACAGAGAACCAAAGTAATCGACATAGCTCAAATTATTAAAGAATAAGCAAGCTGAAGTGGCAGTGGGCCGGCTATATATTGCGAAAAACTGACAACCGTTGGGGTAAATGTGCTTTTGGGTGAAACCGTGACTCAGCTAACGTAGTGTAGGACGCTCTCCAGCCAGGTGGGCTGATAATCTGCGAAAGATTGCAGATAGATGCTGGATGGGGAAAGCTAAAGACAGGGTGCTATGGCGCTCATTTGGGGAAGCATATGTCCATCAGTGGACTAATATTTAATAAAAAAATTAATTGTTTTTATCTGTCTTTAAGTTTTGCATGTTAATTAATAAGGAACTCTGTTAACTCACATTTCGGAGGAGGGCGTTAATGCTCGCGACACAGTTTTCATAACTATTGCGCGTATTATCGTTTTCATCACAATTTCATGTTCTATTGTACTTTGTTCCAATAAACATATTTTTTTTTTAAATAAAAAATGATTGATGTGGATGATGAGCAATGCTACATACAGCATTGTTATATTTATGGTATGTAGGTACCTTTTATACCTCCTATACCTACATCGGCAGTTTTATTAGATAAATAGGTATGTAACGACGTTTCCAATTGTAATTGAAATGAATCATTTGAACTACTTCTAGACTAAAATATTGATTTTAATAATTTTCTATTCCTTGATTTTAATTTTCGTTTTTATTAAAGAATGATAGTTGGTTGTACCATTATCGAACCATTATCGGATTTACCTATAAATTGTGACAGTGAATTGTGATCTATATATTTTTATTTTGATAGGTTATAGATACGTTAAAAGTTATTTTAGCCAAAAACCAACCAGCCTCTAGGTATGGTTTGTTGATAATGCTTGTAAGTGACAAAAAATAGGTCTTTTTAGTAAGGAACTTGAGTCTAATCTGACTCGCACTTTGCCTGTTTACGAGTTTTGTTTTGTCTAACGATGATAATTATGTACCTATAGTAGTATTAAATTCGACTTGTCTAAGCGCTTATTTTGTAAGCCTAAAGAAATAAAGATATTGATTTATGATTTATGGGAAGAAGTTAGCTTGATTTGCTGTTTTTGTATGTAAAAGATATCATGCAAATGCTATGTAAAAATGATTAGGTATAGGTAAAGTGTTAGAAAACGGAAATGGTAAATTAACGTACTCTGTAGATATCGCTTATTTAGCATAATATATATAGTATAATATATCTATACTTATAATAAAACTGTAACAGGTCCAAATCTGTACATTGAAGATATTTTGAAATTTTTTTTTGGAGTGCACTCTAATATCGATACTCAAGCCAAAACTGTAATTTTTTTCATTCATGTCTGTCTGTCTGTCTGTCTGTCTGTCTGTCTGTCTGTCTGTCTGTATCGTAAACGCACACGCCGAAACTACTTGATGGATTTAAATGAAACTCGGCATGATTATAGGTCATACTACGAGGAAGGACATAGGATACTTTTTATCCCGGAATTCAGTAAGGATCCCATGGGAGAGGGTATGAAAGTAAAAATCCTTTACCGCGCATCACGCCGAAACTGCTGAATGACTTGGAATGAAACTTGGGACGATTTGAGTTCATACTACAAGGAAGGACATGGGATACTTTTTATCCCGGAATTCGGTAAGGTTCCCCTGGGAGAGAGGGTGAAAGAAAAATTCTTTACCCACGCATCACGAGGGAAGTGAATGAATTCGAATGGAACTCGGGACGATTGGACATGGGATACATAATATCCCGGAATTCAGTTTGGTTCCCCTGGGCTATACGGGTTTTCAAAAATTTCTCACAGCATCTGAACGACGCGCGCGCGTCGTTCAAATGCTGTGAGAAATTTTGAAAACCCGTATAGCCCAGGGGAACCAAAGTGAATTGAACTGATAGACGTGTAAGTTTGTAAGTATGAATGGATAGGTGGATGGATAGATTGATAGATGGATAGACGTTTGTTACTCTTTCACGCAAAAACTGCTGAACGGATCTGGATGAAATTTGGCACAGAGATAGATTATAAGCTGGAATAACACATAGGCTTTAATTTATCCCGAAAATCCTACGAGAAAGGAATTACGCAAGTAAAATCGCGAGTACTCGAAATACTAATCATGCGCTGACGAAGTCGCGGGCACCAGCTAGCTGGTGGATAAAATAAAACTTATGTGTTATTCCAGCTTATAATCTATCTCTGTGCCAAATTTCATCCAAATCCGTTCAGCAGTTTCTGCGTGAAAGAGTAACAAACATCCATCCGTCTATCAATCTATCCATTCATACTTACAAACTTTCGCGTTTATCAGTTCAATTCAGTTTGGTTCCCCTGGGCTATACGGGTTTTCAAAAATTTCTCACAGCATTTGAACGACGCGCGTGCGTCGTTCAGATGCTGTGAGAAATTTTTGAAAACCCGTATAGCCCAGGGGAACCAAACTGAATTCCGGGATAAAATGTATCCCATGTCAAATCGTCCCGAGTTCCATTCGAATTCATTCACTTCCGTCGTGATGCGTGGTTAAAGAATTTTTCTTTCACCCTCTCTCTCAGGGGAACCTTACGGAATTTCGGGATAAAAAGTATCCCATGTCCTTCCTTGTAGTATGAACTCAAATCGTCCCGAGTTTCATTCCAACTCATTTAGCAGTTTCGGCGTGATACGCGGTAAAGGAATTTTACTTTCATACCCTCTCCCATGAGAACCTTACTGAATTCCGGGATAAAAAGTATCCTATGTCCTTCCTCGTAGTATGACCTATAATCATGCCGAGTTTCATTTCAATCCATCAAGTAGTTTCGGCGTGATGCGCGTTTACGATACAGACAGACAGACAGACAGACAGACAGAAAGACAGACAGACAGACAGACACGAATGAAAAATAATACAGTTTTGGCCTGAGTATCGATAATAGAGTGCCCTCCAAAAAAAAATTTCAAAATATCTTCAATGTACAGAATTGGACCTGTTACAGTTTTATTATAAGTATAGATTACTAAGTACTATAAAATAATAACGTACAAATTTTTAAAAAGCCATTTAATTTGAGTTCATAGGTTTATTTATTTATTTATTTTATTGAGGTAAACCACAGCGTTACAATTTCTGTTAAAATACTTAAAATATAGTTAAATAAGGCCAAAAAGGATTACACAATTAAAATTAAAACAAAGAGTGAAATAGCATCGTACATAAGCAAGAATAATCAAACCTATTTATATGAATTTACATAAAAAAAAGATAAAGTTGATCATATAAAAAAAGAAGATAAAGTTGATAATACTATATATTACAATTTACCATATTGGTTTCTCTACTTAATAATAATAACTCACTGTGAAATATTTTTTAATATTCAAAGGATGTTTTGTGTAAATACTTTTAACAAATTTTTCTCGTGGCTACCAAAAGCTCCAAAATGTTAACACAGTTGGCTACAAAAAGTTTCACAACTATAATAATAATAATAACAGCTTTTATTTCACACGCAATCAACTTAAATATTATAACATTATAATAATAATTAATCTATAGGTATCTAGGTATGTGCTTACCGCTTCAGCGGTAAATCTTCGTCCAACTTTTTCCATTTTCCTCGGTTTTTAGCGAGTACTCCATGACTTCCCGGCTGTTTTCACGATATTATCATCCTAAACTATACAAAATCAAGTTATCAAAGCAAAGCCTTTAACAGGTACAACAACATAAAAGTACTCTGTATATAACAAATTCTGCCGTGCAGGTCCTAAAACGCAGTATGAGAAAAAAAGCGATTTCGAGAAAACCGCAAAAAACATTTTGACGCTGCATTTTTTATATTTCTAAATTTGTATTATAGATTTTTTATTGCCACAAGGACTTAGTGACATGAAATCTAAAATTTTCAATTTATAAAAATAAATTTACTCTATTAAATTCAAAATAAAAAAGATTTTTTCAAAATCATAGCAGTTACTGCACGGAAAATGGTACACATATACAGATTAAAATGAAGTAAAAATACCTGATACTGCAAAACCTATTGATTTATTTGCTTCTTTGCAGACTAATTTGCAGTAAAGGTCTTTTTTTACTGCATTTTAAAATGCCTCTTGAACTAATTGTACATGTAGTATGTCACAATTTTCAACATATACAACTATAAACATTTTTCTAACTTGAAAATGCCAGATAAGAATTTATAAAACAAACATATTTTTGTACGTACAAGAATAACATTTA
Source organism: Eupithecia centaureata (assembly GCA_944547425.1). NCBI lineage: Eukaryota > Metazoa > Arthropoda > Insecta > Lepidoptera > Geometridae > Eupithecia > Eupithecia centaureata. The sequence goes on from OX155696.1 coordinate 5,245,330, forward strand.
TTTTTCAATGATATCAGCTAACTCTAACTTAATTTTAAAGTGTTCTGAACACAGGACGTTTTGGCATGACCTTATACTTATATAACTTATCTATGTAATACTTATATAACAAATAGAAACATGAGATCTTACAAATGGCACATCTATTACCCATCTAAAAATAAATCACAAGAATTGTAAGGTACCTATCAAAATATCAATAAAATAATTAAAAAAGACAAATTCGGTACATGAGCGTATAAAAATAATATATTTTTAGAAATAAGACAAAAAAAAACGATTTTTATTTTATTTTTTTACTTATATTTTTTTTTTACTTATATTTTGTAACTTTAAAACTGGGTTATTGAGGTGTATTTTTTTGCATGTTGTATTAAGTTTCATAATTTATACTACAAATCCTCCAAAAACTGGGGGTGTATTTCTTTCCGTTGGCATGTTATTCACCATTTAAATAAGGTACTTATTTATTTTATTAGCTAGGTACAATGATATTATAATAGTAAAATATCATTGGCTAGGTAAATTATATAGCTTTCAAATGAGACTACTTCGAATAAAATACACCATTTACTCAAAAAGAAACGAAGAAAAAACCAGATGAAGTAGTCTTTGTTTAAAAAAATATTAAAACTGCTTTGTTTTTGAGATAAATATATACATATAATTTTTTTATCCCGAATTTTAGTGATTAATATATTGTGTCGTGTATCCGCACATTTCGTTTGATCAAGGTTCGAAAAATCACATTGTATTTTGTTTTCTGGTAGAAGTGATTCCCCTCGGCATACATCTTTTATCAGGCTTGGGAAGTTTTTTGATTTTAAACAGTTTAATTGACTGTATTCGCCTCCACGCACCGATGCGAACGTCTTTCTTCCGGAGTTTTTGACACGCGACTGACTGAGCAAGAGAGCGACAAATCCTGACTAAAATGCAGTCAAGTATGATGTCGGCTGCAGTGAAACTTAGTAATGACCTTCAAGTTACTAATTATAATGCAGTAAGAGAGACTCATGCTGCTATTTAATTAGCATTTAGTTATTTTCAGCTGTAGAACAACACCGACCAATACTGCAGTAAATAATGAACATACTGCAATTTAAATGGTAAAATTTACGTTCAAAAGTGATATTACGAAGAGTAAAAGAAAGATGTTTTGATTTTGCTGCACTTTAGTTGGTTTTAACTACATGAACCTTCTTGACTAAAACTAACTAAAATATCACATTCAGTGCTTTACTGCGTTTTAGTACAAATGCTAATTTTTTTTTCATGTGTAGTTTACAGATTTTTTGTGGTAATAAAGATATTTACTGCGTTTAACTTGGTAAATTGATGGGTCGTTATTGACGTAACGGCTATTACTGTATTTAAGTTAGTATTTAAATACATTTAGGCATCCGATCTTAAGATACTGCATTCAAAAATTTGATTTTTCTGTGGTGTTAATTATCGAATCAAAAAATCGGTTAAATCACTGTGTTCCTTAAAGCGTGCCCATTAAAACTCAATATTTAACTAAAAAACGTTAAAAATGCTGTTACTGCGTTTTAAGGCCTGCAGGGCAGAATTGCCCGATTAATATTTTGAAAATTGAATAACATGATTTCAGCTTTACTAGGTGGCAGCAACGCCATCTAGTCGTCTGTGAAGGAATAGATTGTGTTAATTGATTCGTGCTTGTCATTTTAGATGTCTCTGCCTGCCCACAGAAAACGAACGTTTAGCCATCTATTGATGATTGGCTAAACCAAGTTTCTCGCTACTGACATCTAGCAGTGAGTAGTACTACTAAGTGCTGGTTTTGACAGCAGCTGTCACTGTCAATGATGTAAATAGAAACCCAACCAGTTTTGAAAGTCTCATTGAACCTTGCATTTGATTGAATTTGAATGGATTCTGAATTTAGCTTTATTGTAGCAAAGGCGATTTGTCAATTTTATTTTCTGTAACGTCAAAATTCCAATCGAATTTATCTTCAGTCGGAGCGGGAATGCAAGAAATCTCGTTTTGTTGATAGCAAAGTGATTGTCTGAGCACCTGAGCGATACGTAACCATATAAATAAATTTCGCCGAACACAATGCCGCCAAGTAGCTTACGAGTCGTCTACGCGTTCGCGAGAGAAATGCATCCGAAAACTACAGATGTTTTTATCGAGTACGGGACTGCAGGGTTTCGAACAAAGTGAGTAAAACATTAAATTCAGCCCTTTTTTTCATTCTAACTTAAATGCATTTTATTATTAGTGAAATATATTAATTTTTGAAGCACCTTTCTCTTATGCCGAGCCTTTGTCACGTAAGCAATCATCGATAGAACAATTCCAATAAGTACGCTAAGTGACTCATCCTGGGGCTTGCTTATGTATAATAAATTACTAACGGGAAGTTCGCGATGGTTATCATATGGTCAATGACTGGTTAATCTTATAAGGTAAAACAGAGTAGGTTAGTCTTGTTGGGTTAGTCATAATATCGACATAATAGGCAGTCTAGTGCAAGACAGGTTTTCAGTTATGTTGGTGTAACTTGCATATGAATCCTTGCCAATTAAAGCATTCGATTCTACTGGGAGTTATTTTAGTTTACATTCCCTTGTGTGCTTTGTGGGGGGTCTCGGATAATTATTTTTAGACTTGGTCACAGATTTAATAATACTTGTAGGAACTTGGTTATCCATGCTTAATTTAAAATCATCTTTTTAGTTGTTTCATGTTGTTATAGAATTAAATGTTCAAGTTCTTTATGCTGCATCATGATATCACTATATTTATTTAGTTTTACTTGAACAAACAATTACATACCTGCTTTGTTTACCTTATAGTTTATTTATTCTAACATTCTTTAATTATTTCATGATCTCATTATTTGATCATAAGCTTCTAATTGTTACATTGATTACTTGCTGTTACCAATTATATTCAATGTCATTTATTTCTGTAATATTTTTATTATTATTAGTTTGTAAAGGGTTTGTTCAGTGATTTCAACATGCCTTGTAAAGTATACACATATTACAGAAAAAAACACAACAAAAAAGATGACACAACAATAAATTTTGTGAGGTATGTACAATAGGAAAGAACATGCATACTTGGCCATACATGGAATATAATAATACATGTAATTAAGTATCCTGATAGTCTAATTGACCTTGCCCTGTCAATTAGATTAGACTTGTTCAAATAACTGATAACTCACTTAACCATGGTGCTTATAAATGAAATTTATGTATTTTTCTTTTTATTTCTGTTTAAAATCAGTATCTCTGAGTATATTTAAATTTTAATTTAATAATAATTGAAAAAAATCTGTTTTGCATGTAGGTAACACTATTTAGCCACACTCATATGAAAACTATCTTATAATTTTTTTTATTATATTACTGTAAGAAAACTCTTTTTGATTCATTATTTGTTAAGTTATGGTGTGCAATAAAAAATATAATACTAAATTAAGTAAATTGGTTAGTAGTTATACAGACTATGACTGGTTAGTAGTTACTAGACTATGTTGATTTAAAAAATTTCCTAATACATAAATGTTATTTAAGTAATTTTATGTAGTTACTTAAAAAAGTTAATGCACCTATTTTGTTCTTTATTGTCTCCTAATCAATTTATAAGCTTATTTTGTTTCTATTTCTACTTATAATTATTATTATAGAAGAATCATCCTGTTATTATCAGAAAATTATTTTCTAAGAATTCTGTTCTATACTTACCCATCATCTTTCTTAAAACCGATGATTGTAATATAAAGCAGGCTGAACAAATAAAACTGAATATTTCAGTGGAATCCCTAGGCCTACTTCCATTGAGTGGCTTTTAAAGTTTATTGTCTTGGCACGAAGCCAGATACTCGGACGATTTGACTGTTTGTGGTTTAAATCTTTATAATATAGGTTTCATGATGATTTATTTTGGGAATAAAATAGTTTACGATATCTGTGGTATTTAGATTGGGCTTGAAATAGAGAGTTGAATAGCTTTTACAATGTAGGTTGGTATTTCTTTGATGTGCTAATGATTTTGAAGTGAATTTTCAACTAATTAGCAAAGAAAATTACAAATAAAGAGTAAGGATTAGAAACAATTTAAAATACTGTTGTGTAACAATTGTATCAATTGAGGTAACTATACACGGTTGGAAACAATCTAGAGGTAGCTCAAGTGACAATACCAGTTAAAAGTGTCCCATTGTCATCTTAATTTTCATTGTTGTGCCTTAACTTTAACCAAATCTTTGGAAATTGATCAAAACATTCTAAAAATCCCTTTGATTCGCTATGAAGAGCCTTGCTGCTTATCCCTAAGAAATGCCATTTTGAATGTACCTCCCATGGACATAAAATACCTATAATACTTATTTTGCTGTTGCCGTCGCCATCCCAAATCCAATTATCGTGCCGAATTATAAGCTACATGATCATTGCAACCGACACAGGCTTGCCTCGTGCGGGGGCCACCAGAAAAGTGTAACTAAAAATATTATGGCAAATAAATCATTTTGTATTTTTTTTTGTATTTATTAATATACACTAGAAGCGCCCCGCGGCTTCGCCTGCGAACCAGAGTTTTTTTTCGTGCAAATTTCAGAAATTTATTGCACACCCCCTGGGGGTTATTGTGTAAAAAAAAAAATACGTGTTTAATTATTCACGCCATGGTTTATTTATACCGAGTTTTGAGTGAATCGAACTAAGTAAACATTATTTTCCATACAAACTTTACCATTCTGTTTAACTAATACACCCTCTCAGAGGATAAAATTTCCAAATTTTGATAGCCTATGTCCTATTCTAGGTTCTAAACTATCTACGTACAAAAATCATTCAAATAACTTAAGTAGTTACAAAGATTACATATTATTATAACAAACATTCACACAGACTTTCTCATTTATTATAATAGTAAGATATAGTAAGATAGTAAGATTTTTTGTAAAGTTCTCTAAACCTTATGAAGAAAACTAAAGAATTTTTATTTATTTCCCATTGTGCAATACACGCAATGACGTTTGGCCGCCCTATTTTATATTTTCCCATAGAAACGAGGCGTCTGATAACAGTTATTTTATTTATGTGGTGAGACAAACCACAAATAGATTCTAGATTCTGTGGTAGATAGTATATATTTTGTCCCTATTTAGGCAATAAAATATTATCTTCTACATATTTTTATGAATAGTGAAAACTATTCAATAAAGACTGGAATTATATGAGTATAAAAACAATCTTATGCTTCTTAGTAAAATTAATTTTACAAATTTTTATTAATTTTGGTTTCAATTGTAAATACTTATTAGTTTTAATTTTTTCTATTACTTGATTGTAATTTTCGTTGTCAATAATACATTTCATGTAAATAAAAAAAAATTACGTATGTTTCTCCCCTTATTAAAAGCCCATAGCTGGGAAAATGTACCCCTTTCCACTGTTTATTCTCCTTAATCATTCACATTCAGATTATACATATATTTAGATACAAAAAGGACATTTTTATCTTTATCGAATGCGTCTAATTATTCTTTCCCTCTCCGATTTGTAGTAATTTATTTTCTACAAATCTCGACGTTGTACTTTTTTTTGGGATTAAAACTCTTTTGACGCTTGATCGACACTCGACTCTACACTAAAAACCGAAAGTCGGGTGCAACGATGAATGTTATTTAAAGAACACATGAACCAAGTTTTTACCTTCATTAAAGACTATAAGAAATGACACGATCTGAACCTGTATGCATTCTTTATAATATATAATGGTAAGTTTAAACTAAATTACATATTACACAAACTCGGCTTAGATTGGGCACAGAATTGGCTTATTTAAATATAAAGAATTCTGGACAATCCACACAGAATCAATCCATCTAGCTCTGAAGTAAGCTACTCGAAGCTTGTACCTCTTTTATGGGTACTAGATAACTGAAATATTTAATACATTTATTGGAATGTGACTCAAGTGCATTTAACATTAATTTAAAATGTGGTAGTAAAGAAAGGGTGTACCAGGCTAGTGTAGTTTAAAGTTTAATTAAATTTAATGTTCAATCGGTTGAGGAATAATGATATTTATAGAAGGAAACTTGCAAAACCAGCTTTATTATGCGTTAGCCGCATTGCGATCATGAGTACCTTCCTATAGCTATAGATACCACCAGACAGTTATATCGGGGCACCAAGTGCACACTGCATACTAAATCGATTGTCTACTTAATAACCGTAGATCGATTGCTTACCTATTAACTTAATCGATCGGTTAGCACGGCTCACGATTACCAAGTAATCCAGGCACTTAAATAGGTGTATACTTAACTTTGTGACAAACAAAGCGATGTTACAATTAGTTTTAGCGACTTTGTTGTGCGGGAATGATGAGTAATGTTAATATCATATGTTGGTTGCTGCAATATCTTTGTAATCACTACATAGTATAAAACAAAGTCGCTTTTTCTGTCCCTATGTCCCTATATCCCGTGATTCAAGAGGAAGGTTTATTCGTATAATAACCGTGCAAAGCCGGGGCGGGTCGCTAGTGTATTATATTAAGTATATCCTCTAGTATCCATAACACAAGCTCTGCTTAGTTTGGGGCTACAATATGATGATGTGTGGATTGTTGCACATTATTTATTATTATTAAAATCGACGCCGCCTCTTAATGACTTATAATTATAGCAAAATCATATTAGAGAAATAATTATAGTTAAAAAAATATTTTTATGAAGATTTAACATAAAAAGTAATTAAAATTTAAAAAGAAAATCAACAATAGAAGCAGAAAATATCAATTACCTATACTTAAATCTTTAATCGCATCAAAGGTATTCACTGAAACAGAGGAGTTCTCTTTAAATTGTCATCCATTCGTCCACGAATATATCAAGCTAAGGCTATTAATTCATCCCTTCAAATAAATTCGCAGAGTACCCTCAACTCTCAAGGGCAGGCATACCCTTCAGAAAGGCCGTGACATTCAGTCACCCATCAGACACGCTCCAAAGTAGGTCAATCGTGTGGAACTAATAGATAAGATACCAGTAAATCCTAATTGGCAATATTGATTTTATTATCTAGGCCACAATAGATCGTTATCGGTGGAACAAAGAAAAACTGTATAAGTTACTAAAACTCTGATACCTATAGACCTTGTTTTAACTTTTAAAACATCATGGTTTTTAACACTAAAGTCAACAGAGCGACATTACATACCAAGAATAGTACAGGAGGCCATTGAGATTACCAGACACAGGAACTTCAATCGAGAAGAGGGTTTCCAATTATCCAGGGTTCCAGGTTCCTGGAACTCTGTTGTGCGGATGTGCAAAAACCGAAGAAGTGAAGTACGAATGGAGCGGCGTTCGGATACCGTTGGTGTAGTGTGTCGTGAATGGATGGAAAATGGATTTGTTCGAATACCTATTTAACAAAATAAAAATACGGAGAAAGAGTAATTTTTTTACGTTTTATTTTTAAAAATATATTCAGAATCATGGTTTCATATCCAATAATGAAGGGAAGGAAATTAAACCATGAATAGACAAGTATTTAGGTATTATAAGTATGCAGTGTTGTATGTTGGAATAAAATAATTTTAATATAAATTAAAATTATATTAATACAGCCAATTTAAAATCTACCTCTGTTTTGAAGTCTGTTTCAAAATGATGTACTTGCATCAAAGTTTTTTCACTGCCTAACTGTGCGCTGGACTCAGTCAGTCTCAGCTATGATTGGTCTATGTGACCGAAAATCGGCTAGCATAACATCATCGAGAAACTGGTGAAATTAGGCCTATACCTACATAAAGTGACGTATTTATTTTGGATAATTGGAACGAATTGGATGAAACTTGGCAAAGGTGTAGGAAGGAAATAACCACGGGATAAAATGTAGGCCAGTCTTCTTCCAGAAATAATGCGGGTGAAGCTGCAAGCGAAAGCTAATCAAATCCTTACATATCCTTATATGTATGCTGGATATTGTTCCTCTTTCACGCAAAAGATCAGGCTGAAATTTTGAATAAACGTGGTTTTAGCCCTGGGGCCAAATTCCACTAATGTCAAAACAAAGGTCTCAATAGTGCCATTCAATCAAGATTGTTAAAATGACGTTTGTGCATTTGGTATTCTACTATTTTTTGCGCTTGAAGAGACTTTCATAATTAGAATGTCAAATTGGTAGTTAAGGTAATCGTCACAGCTATGAATGAACCTCAAAAAGTTTGTGTTAGTAGAATGCCAAAAAGAGTTTAACAATAACATTTTGACACTATTTAAATGGTGAAGCGATTTATTTAGTGGAATGCGGGCCCTGGAATAATACAATGGCATTTCATCCCATAAAGTTCCATGGAAAACAACGTGTGGGAAGACGCGGACAGATACTTTAGTATAAAGCATATAAATTAGTAAGTATTTGATTTGCTATGCTCCACATACGTAAGCAGTTGATTTTTATATCAAAAGAATAATATGAAAGAACTGATTGATGGGTTTTACGTAGGTGGGTAATATGAATTGATTATGAATTCATAAAATCGGGAACAAAAGTACCTATCTAATGCACGAAATCTTTCAATCAAATTTGTTGTTCTTACCAGAACAAAGATTTTGTTATTTTATTGGTGACTAGCGACCCGCACCAGCTTCGCCCGGTTTTATTATACGTATAAACCTTCCTCTTGAATCACTCTATCTATTAAAAAAACCGCATCAAAATCCGTTGCGTAGGTATTAGTTTTAAAGATTTAAGCATTCAAAGGGACATAGGGATATAGGGACATAGACTTTGTTTTATACTATGTAGTGAAGTAAAAATTGGTTGTTTGATTTTTAAACATAAGTAGTTAATTAAGTAACTGTAAATAAAAAACCGGCCAGGTGCGACTCTGACTCGCCACGAAGGGTTCCGTACCATTGTCACCACACTATTATCATTATAAAACGATAAAAATAGATTTTTGGATATTCCTTTATTTAACGTTTCTAATAATATGATAAAAAGTGGCGGCTCTATTGTAGTTGTACCTCAAGATAGATAGAGCCTTTACATGATTTTTCTGACGTGTCCAAGTCTCCTGTAAGGTCTTAAGGGCTGCTTATACCGCAAATGCTGTTTTTAAAATTCTGAAAAAAATATATGTTTCAGTTGAGGACCTTACAGAGCACAATTCGCTTACATTAACACAATCAGATGAACTTCGCTCGATAGAAAAATACCAAAGTTGCCTCTTTTTAAAAAACGTTTTTAATGCTGTGCCTAAAATAATAAACTTATTGACCTTATTTTAACACCAATCTTTAGATAAATCATATTTCTAGTACAAATCGCTGCTGTTGTAGTGTTATTTTCCATCTTCCTATTATCGGATAGTGTTCTAACGTCGCATACTTGGCGGGCCGCCGCTGTCATGGAATACATCAAGGGACATCGATTTAGAACAGGAATGCCTAGTACTTTAGTACTCTTGTGGTCTTGTTGTGAGCTATGTTGGCGTCACTTGTGATTGATTTCCATACCTTATGCTGGTTTCCGCTTTCTCATCAAAAGATGCGTAAAAATAACCATTACTTAAAGCATCACATAAAGTCTTAAAAAAAGTTCTGTTATGCTTGGGTCTAGCTAGATGATGCTGTGTGGATTGTCCAGCAATATGTGTTTATTATATTACGTATTTAATACTTTCAGGAAAACTAAATGCTAGGTACTTAACTAAATTAAAAAGACGATAGGGTAATAAAGGTTTTATTAAGTTTCCAAAAAAAAATTAGTTAATTCCTATATTTAACAGTCAAAATTATGAAGGCGGTGCATTAAAAAACTATTAATTTATTCCGTATACTTACTAAAGGATGGCATGTTTTTTCCCATTGTCATAAATTCAAGCGTCCAAAACAAATGTCAATAATTTTATTCCCAAACTATTTTTAATTTCAGAGCAAGCCTGCTTGAACATGTGGTCTACCGGATGGGACTTCTAGCGGTTCTGCGATCACGAGTTAAAAATGGTAAATAAAACAAACTAAACAAAAATTACTACAATTTTATAATACATACTAGCGACCCGCCCCGGTTTCGCACGGTTATTATATGTATAAACATTCCTCTTGAATCACTCTATCTATTAAAAGAAACCGCATCAAAATACGTTGCGTAGTTTTAAAGATTTAAGCATTCAAAGTGATATAGGGAGTGACATAGGGACAGAAAAATCTACTTTGTTTTATACTATGTAGTGATTATCAAATTGCTGAAGACAGGGCGCTATGGCGCTTATTAGGGGAGGCCTATATCCACTAATGTGGACTAATATAGGTCGATGATGATGATACATACCTAATAAAACTCTTGTCAACTTTCAAGCCGGTGTAAAATGAACGTGAATAAGCCCGTCAAACGATAGATAATCAAATAAAATCCCACCTCAGACATAAAATGTGAAATAAGGCCAAGTTCAATACAAACGACGGCGGGTCGTTGATCGCGAGGTGATAAAATAGTCTGAACTCGTGCCAAGTTCCATAGTTCCTTAAATCACAGTACTTTTTGGAATTGGGAATCTACTGGCATAATTTTTATTCCTGTAAATAACGGAAATAACAGGAAATGTGAGTAGAATCCTTACTTCCTACTAAAATTGTTAAAGCGAAAGTTTGTATGAATGTATGGACTTTTGTTCCTCTTTCAAGCAAAAAGTACGGAACAGATCGGGCTGAATTATTAAAAAATATTAAGTTTAGAATAGTTCTAGCCCTGAAATAACACATCTAGGTATAGGCTACTTTTCATCCCATGTATGGGATAGAAATAGCCTTGAGACGTTTCCATAGAAACAACGGGTGGAAAGCCGCGGGCAGATACTTGTATAAAATAAATAAAATCTGAACAAAGTTTACTTCCATGTATAATAAAAAAAATATCTATCTTTGTAATATAATGTACTAAATATCTCAATTATCTAGTACCTACCCATAACACAAGTTTTGAGTAGTTTACTTTGGGGCTAGATGGTGCTGTGTGAATAGTCCAATATATTTATTATTTATTTACTTAAAACTAACTGTCAAATACCTACTTTCAACTCAGTTGTTTTATTATACTTTCCGTGGATACTTTCATAAGCTGCCTTAAGAATAAAGCCGTGCCATGCCACTCAAGAATCAAACCCACAGCTCCTCTGTTCTCAGCCCAATCGCTATGCTATAAACACCGTCGAATCTATTCTTAAAACTCTGGACAGTACATCCTCTATGTAATGTACCTAACCTCGTGTCTATAGGATGTCAGTTTCCTAAGCGATCTAGATCTCAAACTGTACGTTTACGTAAGACAAAGCTATTATTTAGATTCATACTAGTTTCATGCCGCTGCATCGTTCATTTAGTACCAAGATGACATAGAAAACCACCAGCTCTCGGGTCTGTCGCATCGACCAGGCATTCAAATATTTTTTTTAATTCCCGTCTAGTTTCGGTACCCCACTGACTATTTATTGTGCCTAAAAATAAACAAAATCTTAATTATCATTTGCATGAAAACGAATCAATGACATCGATTTCCTTTTTTTACGACCCCCGTACCCAGAATCTACTATATCACATTGATAGAAACAACTGTTTATAGACAGCGCACATGTAGCGGTAATGAAAGCCAAATTAAAAAAAAACCTTATGACTATCGACACGGTTTCATCGTGTTACGTATGTCGTGTCGAGACTTTTGTACTCGGGGCTTCCATGATACTGTCGGTTCATTAATAAAATCAGTCCATTCGTTTTTACATTAGTCAACATCTAGAGTTACAAACATCCAGACTTTCGACACCTTTCACTTTCTGTGATTCATTAAAGCTTGTCAAAATCTGAACTCATTTCTTTCACACGACGATGTTGCTACAGTATCGCTGTAGTAAATTTATTATCAGTAGTCCCGCGGCTGTACGCGTTGTTTCTATGGAAACGTTTGAAGGTTATTTCTATCCCATGGAAACTGATTTATGGGAGGAAAAGTAGCCTATGATTTATTCCACGCCCAGAACTACGTATATTCATTGCTAGGCGTTTAGTACTTTTTCCATGAAAAAATAACATACCTACATCCTTAATCCATAACCTACGGATACCTAAGGATTAACAGGTTTTTTATTATCATCGTAATATTTAATTTATTTACCAATATTTCCTCGCATTCTACTAATAAATTAAACGTTTCACTGCTGCATTGCTTTGCTAAGAAGCAAATACTATCAGTCAGGAACACTCTTTAAACTTCTCCGTAAAAATAGTAGATAAAACCTCTAGTGTCCAAGCACACTAGAGTTTTATCTACCTGCAGCTTTCCTTAGATCGACCCACCTCGTAGTTGGACGTGCCACTATTTCTAAGTAGGTACTTGTGATACCTACACTTACCGAATGCGTGCCTCCCCTTTTAAAATCCTATAAGTAGGTATGCCAAAAATCTTGTAATGTCCAAGTCACCAGACGTAATAAATTAATATCCTGGAATAGCGCGTCCGAAGACGCGGGCAAAAAGATGAGACAATAACTGTATGTTTATTGCATGGAACACACAATAATTGGTGCATAACTTTATGTTTCGCAATCCCAACTACACTAGTTATCTTGACTTATACAATTTAAACTGGAACAATCGATACCTACCTATAACCCCTTTACCCGTCAACATTCTAAAAGCATCTTTAGCTGTCTACAATAAAGCTGGAATTTCAGAACATCTATTACACTGTCATCTTTCATGCGTCAGTTAGCTAACCTGCAGTTATAGGTCGTAGGTTTAAATATGTTACGAAAGCAGTATGTTTCGAAATATTCACGAAAGGCATGTTGACATGATATGTAAAATCTCGGGGGCGAAATCCACTACAGAGTGGATCTGTGGATCCCTAAAGACGTCCTCGCGGAAGACCAAAGAGTTGATGGAAAGACGAACGAGACGCGTACATGACGACCGTTGTAGCGCGGTGGGCGAAGGTCCCCCTGCGACGACGCGGAGGTTGCGCGTTCGATTCCTTTATACAAATGTTTCTCCAAATATAAAGGCATCAATTTAACAATGAATGTTAACATATTTCTAAATTAATTAATCTTATATTCATTTCTAATAGGTATTTGCTTTTATAGTTACCTACTGTTCTTTAATCATGCTGTGTACACATATTTAGGGATACAGTCTAGCTAGACTCTATTATTTTATCTTCCTGTTTGTATTATTATTGATTGTAGTTATTCTGTTTTGTGTGCCAAATAAATAAATAAACTTTTTTCGCAGGTCGTACGATAGGCATCATGATAACAGCCTCTCACAACCTGGAGCCAGACAACGGAGTGAAGCTCATCGACCCTGATGGAGAGATGCTGGAGCAGAGCTGGGAGGCCATCGCTACCCGCCTGGCTAATGTCAGGTTAGTTATCAAATCATCATCACATATCAGATAGGCATCATGATAACTTACTTACTTATTCCTATGGCTCAGAGACCCAAAGTGGATCTTAGCCTCTGATACAAGACTTCTCCAGGCATCTCGGTTCTGAGCTGTCTCTCGCCAGCTATAAGCGTCGAGTTCGCGGAGATCGGCTTCCACTAGCGATACCCCGAAGCTTTTCCCGTATACGCCTTCTTGACAGCCCGATCATCTTCCATTCTCTCGCTATGTCCTAGCCAGCGGAGACGAGCGCTCTTAAACTCGCCTATGATGTTAGGTTCGGCATAAAGATCCTCCAGCTCCTAGTTATTCCGGATTCGCCATGTTCCATCTGTTCGTCTGGTCGGACCAAATATCTTATGCAGCACCTTGCGCTCAGCCACGAGGAGTTTGTTTTCATGATAAAAGCCTCTCACAACTTTCGTTGTTAATAAAGTCTTATTTATTAAAAAAATACATAAGGTTACATAGGTTGATACAATGACATTATACATTACATAATTTTGTTTTCAGCGACAACGACTTGGAAGCGACCACAGCGGAGGTGATAAAGGAAGTGAATGCGGATATGTCGCTCAAAGCCAGCGTCTTCATCGGAATGGACACGAGGTAATGACCCAGCGAGGTTTCCTACTAAAGAACGAAACACAGAAGCCGGAGGCGGAGCGGAGGCGAAGGCGTGCGAGTTGTATTCTGTTGAATCATATGGAAGCCTACACACACACCGCAGGCGGTGGCGGCGCGGTGCCATAGGAAAAACCGGCACGCCTTCGCCTCCGCTCCGCCTCCGGCTTCAGTGTGTCTCGAACTTAAACGGCAATATCGACTAGCAGCAGCGCTTCGCGGTTTCACCCGCGTAATTCCCGTTACCGTGGGAATTCCCGGATAATAGCCTATGATCTATTCCAGACTATAATCTATCTCAGTGCCAAACTTCATCCAGATCCGTTCTGTAGTTTTTGCGTGAAAGAGTACCAAAAATCCATCCATCCATACTTACAAACTTTCGCGTTTATAATATTAGTAGGATGTATACAAATCCATTTTCATAATATTTGCCCATATCGCTTCTGGATGAAACTGGCGCAGGATCGTGTGGAGTGGCAGAAAAGTTTGGAGGCCCAGCAGTGGGTGAAATCGGGCTGTGGATGATGATGATAGATAGATAGATAAAAATTGTATTTGGTTCCACAGACACACACACGACATACAATTCACATAGACATACAATAAAAAACAAAAGTACACTACATTTAGTTACGGTAATCATACATGCAATTTCAAAGTAAATAAGTTCTTAGATAATAACTTAGTTTAAGTGAAACTCACTTAAACTAAGTTTAAGTGAGTTTCACGTGTGTGCTGCAGAACGTCAAATAGGCCATGGCTCAGTGAAAATTTTTAATATTGATGATACAAATCCCTCCAGCGAGGTGGAAAATGATCTGCGAAAGACTGCTGACAGATGCTGGATGCGGCTAGTTGAAGACAGGGCGCTATGGCGCTCATTAGGGGAGGCCTATGTCCAGCAGTGGGCTAATAAAGGATGATGATGATATACATACACACATATACATATACATATAGTTTTGAGATTTTAGTTGATTTTTTAAAGACTACTCGAACGATTTCGTTAAAATTTATATGGGAAGCATACCAATTGAAAGAAAGATTTTTCCAAAATCGGTTTAGTCTTCGGCTGTCGGTGAACATTAAAAAACAAAAACCGGGGAATTGAAGTTTTTTTGGATCAATAAATTGAATTGTATTAACAGTAGATAGGTATATAACTTACAATATAGTTCTACCTAATTTTATAACTGTTTCAGTATGTACAGACAGCTTCACTAATTGGTATCCCCCTCACAGAATATGCAGTAGTGTGTATTCAGTAGCACGCAGGTTCAAACCCTTTAACATAAAAATAATTGATTTAAGTTTACAAATTTCTCGATAATTTCGTATTTTGTTTTGTTATAAATTTTATTCAATTACTTAATCAGAAAACTAAGATTTTTTCAATACCTTTCTAAATTTCTATCGGTACGCACAAGTAACTATGCTAAATTTCGAGACTGATTATAAGTAACGTTGGTGTAGTGGTAGAAGTAGCCGAGTTCATCTGGCTTCTAATCGCAAGGCCCGTGTTCGATCCCCTTTATCGATTAGATGTCATTTTATATTTGCCATTTTTTATTTTTGTCTATTCTTGTGAATAGTGAAGTCATTGTTTATTAGTATCAATATAATGATTGAAAAATAAAACACAATTTTAGGAAAGTAAACACACTTTTTCTATTTCAAAATTTATGACTACATAACAAAACAAAATGAACATAATTAGTAGCATAGATTGTTTGTTTGTCTTAGACATTTTTATTTTAAAATCTAGCTTATTTATAAGTAGTTCCCTATCCTGATAAATAATATTCCATTTGCGATTTAGTACTCGAGAATACACATGTTTTAATTAGATTTTTGTTTACTTTTGTAGGGTAAGTACCTTGAATCTAATCTAATGAATTAAACAATTTGAATCTCCTGTAAATCATGGAACATAGTTTAATCAGGTAGGTTTGAAAATATATATGAGGTCAAAGGGTGTTTTTTATTATTTATTTTTTGTAGTCTGTTTCTCATCTGTGTAACCTCTTGCTCTAAGTTATGCTTGGACCTCAATTCATTCGAATGCCAATTTAAAACCATTTGACCCCACATATTTTCTCAGACTTAGGTCCGGACTTTTAGCTAGCTAGGAATAACAGTAATGTCTTCTTAAAAATATAATCATTCAGAAACCATTCGCGTACGATGCACTGCACAATTATGATGGACAAAATAAAGTCCCTCTGGATACACGATCCGCACAGAAAGTAACATGACTTCCTTCAACACTGTCAAATATTGTTCGCCATTCATACTCCCAGTCATTTCTTCTATTTTCCGGGAACCATAGAAGACCCCAATAACCTAAAAATAATAATTTAATCAATTGGTGTTTGTTTTTAGGTGTGTGGGATAAAACACAAATAATTTATTTGCATTGGTCAAATACTATGTTGTTTGTTTGTTTTGTTTTAAATAGATAAGAATAAGATGAAATAATCTTTGATAAATGAAATTGGATTCGTTGAGAATTAGTATCACTTACTTTTTTAATTTATTCTGTTGTTACACTCCTGTTGTTTTTTCTGTCAATTCATCTTACATTACATCCCCCTCGGATTTAAATTTACGACCTCATAAGCGCAGGGTTTGAATCTGTAAGATAACAAATCAACAATATATTATGCAGTTAAAGATAACAAGTTTTTACTAAAAAGATATAAGTAGGAAATTTACCGTTATTCCAAGCTGACGAGCAATCTTCTTATTACTTATTTACTGTTCGATAATAACCGGGATCTTAGTTCTCACAAAATTACTGATATGCAACATTTCCTTCAATATTCTTCAATTCCACCAAAAACATAAATAAAAATCAACCAAGTAAACACTCGAATTGAGAATGGCAGTAACCTTTTCTTCGTTCACCAAGATTGTATTCAGATCTACCCTCATCTTTTTTTCTTATCCAGATATCGTAAATAAAATCCGCTGCCGAACATAAATAACAAAAAATTTCGAGCGTCCGATAACTAGTTCATTAGCTTAGTTGTTTAGTGAAGTGGTTAAATGTCATGCGAGCGATTGGATGCCTGGTTCGAACCCCACTTGATGATACAATTTTTGTTTCTTAGAATTTGAGTAAAAGATTAGCAAATCGGTCGGACGACAAATGTAAACTTTAGCTATTTGAGGGGTTACCAATTAATGATTCTGTCTGTACCTAGCAAATGACACTAACACCTAGAAATTAAGTTAATGTTATCATAGTCGAAAATCAGAAAGTCGTGTAAAATAACTCGTGCTGTATATTTCAGATACACAAGCCCCCGCCTGGCAGCGGCTGCTGTCCACGGCGTTATGGCCCTTAAAGGCACTGCCAAAGAGTTTGGAATCGTAACCACACCCATCCTTCACTACTGCGTCAAGTGTAGGAATGACAACTCATATGGGACGCCTACTGAAGAAGGTAAATTATTTATCAATATCATCACTACATAGTATAAAACAAAGTCGCTTTCTTGGTCCCTATGTCCCTTTGTATGCTTAAATCTTTAAAACTACGGAACGGATTTTGATACGGTTGTTTTTAATAGATAGTGTGATTCAAGAGGAAGGTTTCTATGTATAATAAAACCGTGCGAAGCCGGGGCGAGTCGCTAGTTTATTTGTGTTACATTTATAGTCCATTTAAAAATTCACTGTGTCTAATAATTTAATTTAAAAGAAAAAAAAAGATATTGAATAATTCAGATAGAGAGGAGTAAATTTCAACAATGAAAAATACAAATCAATTTTCACAAGCCCTGCTTGAGGCTAGATAATGCTGTGCTGTCCAGCATTATTCATTTATTTAATTTTAAGTGCAAATTTAAAATTGAAACACATTCATTTGTGTCTAAACAGCATACGCACATTTCATAATAACGATCTCAGTAGCGCAGCGGGCGAGAATCCGCCTGCGACGCAGGAGGTTGCGGGTTCGATTGCCGCCTCGGAACAAATTTTTGTAAGATCTGCAGAAAAGTGTTCGTGTATTGGTTTGTGTGTTTTCTATGTATAATAATATTTATGTATTAATGTATTATGTATTAAATATATCAGTTATCTAGTACCCATAACACAAGCTTACTTTGGGGCTAGATGGTGCTGTGTGGATTGTCCAGCATTATTTATTTATTTTATTTATTTGTATCTAAGTAGCATACCCAAATGAGCTGGCTAATGACCTCATGAAGAAAAACAAAACATTCCGACGACTAAAGAGAAAAGCACCTCAGGACCTAATATGATGAAAACTTAAAAGAAATGGATATGCCAATGGGCATATACCATATATGACATGACTGGCGGCGCGAAGGACAAAACTCTTAGCCGAATCCCCGAACGGGCAGATAGCAACAAAAATAAGAAATTAAAAAAAAAATAGCATACGTTAATTCATAATTTACATAATAATGTAATGAACTATTTCCTTTCCAGGCTACTACGACAAGATAGTCGGAGCATTCAAGAAGATCCGTAAAAACGCACCAATATACGGCGCTTACAACACAACTCTGTTCGTGGACGGAGCGAACGGAGTCGGGGGAAAGAAGCTGAACATCATCAAGAAAGGCCTGGATGGGGAACTTCAGCTCAATCTGTTCAACCTGGGGGGGAACGGGGGGAAACTTAACTTAAATGTAAGTCTTTTTAACTTCCTTTGGTCTGGGTATTTCTATGTATAAAAAAAAATCTATCTATGTATATTATGTGATGGGGTATTTTCCTTATTTTGTATAAATAAAAACATGTCCTTCATCATCATTGGTCTTCAACATTTCGTTCGTAAATCGAAATGCAGGTAAGAATCGAACTAAAGTTCTTTCTTCTGGCTTCAACGTCGAGAGAAACATCACCCGAGTCTTGTGATTTCGCTTTGAGAGTCCAGCGGGCTACTCAAAGGCTGTTCAGTTGCCGATTGGCTGTGATGGTCTTCTTCGTGAGGAGGAGCTTCAAAAGGAGGTTCCAGCAGTTCCCGGGGGAGTGGTCGCCATGAAGATTTTGCATCCGGCGGCCTTGTGTGCAAGGGAGCGAGTCCGTTTAGATGTACGTGGCGAGAGTTGTCCGCTCGATCGTACATTCCACGTGCCAGCTTTACCACAAACTCCTTTATTGAGGGCATTTGCAGGTCACGTGCGATGACCGTGTTTCGCACGTATCGGCCAGCGCCTGTGCAGACTCTGAGAGCGATATTTTGTTGGGCTTGAATCCTTTTCTGGTTGGTTTCAGAGCACAGCGCATACCATGCCGGCGTTGCATAAGAAAGACGTGAGCGGATGTAGGTTTTGTAGACCCCAATCTTTGTTCGAAGCGGCAGTTTAGATGTCAAGACAGGACGTAGCATGGCTCGGGCGGTACGTGTTTGCCTTAGTGCGCGCTCTACCTGTGCATTCATCGTCAACGACCTATCTATATCTACGCCAAGATATCGGACTGAGGTTTGCCAGTTTATGGCTTGGCCTCGTAACTCCAGAGGTGGTAGAGCAGTGCGCCGTCGTGAAACGAGCAGAGCCGCCGTTTTCCCCGCGTTGACTGCTATACGCCATCTGTGTAGCCACGCTGGTAGAAGATTTAGTAATCGCTGCATCTTGCTAGCGGCTGAGACTGGGTTGGATGAGGAAGAGAAGTAGGCACTGTCATCTGCATAGAGCGCTAGTGTTACGTCGTCTTCTCCGGGTAACAGTTGATCCTCCAGAGTAGGGATATCATTTGTGTAGAGAGCGTACAGTACTGGAGAAAGGCAACTCCCTTGGGGTACTCCCGCTGTAATTTCTCGGCACTGTGATTGGGTTTCTTCAACTGCAACGTAGAAACTACGTCCTCGGAGAAAGGACGCAACCACCTCGATGATTGCTGCTGGTGTGGAGGAGGCAATCAGCTTGAGAATCAGGCCTGGGTGCCACACTCGATCAAAAGCCTTTTCCACATCCAGGAAGATCCCGACAGTGGAGTTATTGCTGTTCAGTTGGTTGGCGAGATGATGTAGAATCCGTGTGAGTTGGAGAGTTGTGGAATGTTGGCTGCGAAAACCAAACTGCTCTGGTCTGGGTTCTATGTGTGGAACTAATCGACGAAGTAAATGGCGCTCAAAGAGTTTGGCAGTCGTTGCCAGCAGTGTTATTGGTCTGTAACTGGCTGGGTATCGGCGGTCTTTTCCGGGTTTTGGCAGTACAATAACTTTTCCTACCTTCCAGACATCAGGGAAGTGGCCGGAGCGCAAAATGGCGTTAAAGACCATAGTAAGAGCGGCTACGCCTCTGCGAGGTAAATGGCGAAGGGCGGTGTTTGGAAGGCCATCATCTCCTGGAGCTTTCCGTTTTGGTAGACGGAGTATCATTCTTCGTACTTCAGCTGGCGAGATGAACTCCTCTCCGCTGAGTTTCGGAGTTGGCCGCGCAAGGAAGTGATGTACTGTGGTCTCGACGGTATCATAGTGAGTCAGGAGTTCCTCGGTAGCGTTCGCTGGGATCGGGTCCTTCTTGCCAACTTCTTGCTGAGCTGATTTATTGCAACTTCTTTATTTTACATACACAAAATTTTGACAGATCTATTCGAATGAAATTGAATCTATGTCTCGACACATGTTGCCATTAACAAGAAATCAAGCCAAAGAAATAGCTCTAACATTATGTATTAAATAGATCAGTTATCTAGTACCTAGCATATCATCACTAGCATATATCACTTAAGGTTGGTGTATACGCCAACGGCCTTGAAGATTCGGGCGGAGTCAGAATTTTTCCCCGCGCCAACCGCTAAACCCCGCTAGATTTTTCCGCACGCAGACCGCAGCCTCCGCTCATGGGAAGCGGACGCGCTTCGCGATTATTCGCAATGTTGAAATAAGAAGGACTTGCCAAGTGCTTCATCATAAATGCTAAAACTATTCTACCTAATAGTAGATCTTACTATCTTACTATTATAATAAATAGGAAAGTCTGTGTGAATTTTTGTTATAAGTAATCTCCGTAACTACTTAAGTTATTTAAATGAAATTTGGTAAGTAGATAGTTTAGGACCTAGAATAGGCTAATAAAAGGCTTTTAAAATTTGGAAATTTTAACCTCTGAAGGGTATTAAATAGGGTGATAAAGTTTGTATGGAAAATTATTTTTCCTTGGTTTAATTTACTCAAAACTGGGTATAAATAAACCACAAAGTAAATAATTAAACACGTATTTTTTATTTTTACGAAACAACCTCTAGGAGGCGTGCAATAAATTTCTGAAATTTGACAAATAAATTTTGTATAGGCGAGGCCGCGGGGCGCAACTAGTATTATAATAAATGGGAAAGTCTGTGTGAATGTTTGTTATAAGTAATCTTTAACTACCTACTTAAGTTATTTAAATGAAATTTGGTATGTAAATAGTTTAGGACCTAGAATAGGACATAGGCTATTAAAATTTGGAAATTTTAACCTCTGAACTCTGACCGGCTGAAATAGGGTGGTAAAGCTTGCATGGAAAATATTTTTTCCTTGGTTTGATTCGCTCAAAACTCGGTACAAATAAACTATGGAGGGGATAATTAAACTCGTTTTTGTGATTTGCAATTGAAATTTATTGACATTCCTTGAATTTCATTGGATGAAATTTTTGTAATGTTTTTTGTTGCACTGAACAAATGGGACCACCTTTGTCTCAGTCGCAGTGTGCACAACTGGGAATAAGCGTGTGCGGGTATAAGAATCAAAATAATAATATTTTTCATTTT
Source organism: Eupithecia centaureata (assembly GCA_944547425.1). NCBI lineage: Eukaryota > Metazoa > Arthropoda > Insecta > Lepidoptera > Geometridae > Eupithecia > Eupithecia centaureata. The sequence goes on from OX155696.1 coordinate 5,267,148, forward strand.
GTCATCTCACACCATTTGGGACAAGATTTATGGTTCGAGTTGACGAACGACTAACAAAAGTATGAGTGTATGTTTAATACCGCGTGGTTCTGGAACGTCATAAATGAGTTCAGGGACAGTAGACATTATTCATTTTTTTCGCTATCATAGTTACAAAGTTTTACCTATTTTTTGTTGTCGATTTATTTACTTTTTACAGATTCAAAGATATTTATTGCGTCAAACATGGTATAAAGGTGGTATAACTGAATAACTAATTAGAATTTAACATTTAATGCAACAAATTAGGATTAAGCATTTAAAAAATTATTGATATTATAAAATATCATTTCATTAAGTAACCCCACCAATTTTACCTAAAATAATTTAATTTCACTTGTTATCATTATTACATACGAGTACAGTTACAATATCTCAGTTTTTTACCCTACAAAATTTCAACGTTTATTATCATTTTAGGATGCTCGTGAAATTTACATGTTTTTAAAGTACCTGGCATCTTAGGTTTCCTTATCTTTTTTTTAACCACAGCACCTCGTAACTTTGCATAATAATATGAAAAATTAAGATTTTCCACTTTAAACTTGCCTTGAAAATTACTGGTCCTAGTTACCAAAATATTTCAAACCGTGTTCAAAAACACTGTTTTTCTTTAGTATATTCCAAAAATAAAAATTAAAAAATTGTTAAAATTGTACGCACAAAGTCCAAAAATGTGAACAAAGGTACAAAGTTTTCCAAATTTACAAAATATTAAATATTATCCGAACGGGTCAAGTTAGAAAAAAAATAAAAAATGTTTCTGATTGGCCTTGACTTGGCGCATAAGCACCTTTCAGGTTATCCACTCATTATGGGACACCCTGTATATGTATACACATAGACTGGAGTAAAACAGCTATTCATAAGTTTCGCTGAATTCGGAGTATCCTTCAATATAAGTCTATTTGGGGTCTCTACATTGTCTAGGGTGTTTTTCATAAACTTTTTAAATAGGTTTATACTAGTTGCGCCCCGCGGCTTCGCCCGCATGTAAATTTCTTTGTCAAATTTCAGAAATTTATTGCAATTCATTATTCATTATCGCCTCCTAGGGGTAGTTTCGTTAAAATAAAAAACACGTATATAATTATTTACTTTATAGTTTATTTATACCAAGTTTTGAGTAAATTGAACCAAGGAAAAATAATTTTCCATACAAACTTTACTTTACTTGCTTACTTCCTTATAATTTTCGCAAAAATTTATAAGTCTGAAATATATACATTTTTCACATTTTTTGAGCAGATAAGTATTAGCGTTATTAGTCGATAGTTATCTATCTCTGTCCGTTCGCCCTTTTTAAATAATGATTTGACCATCGACAGTTTTAAGGCATCAGGGAAAGTAGCTGTTGAAAAGGATAGGTTAATTAGAAATGTCAATACAGCTACTATTTCAGGAATGCTTTTTTTTATTATCACTGTGTTTATTTCATCATAGCCTTCAGACTTTCAGTTTTTTAAAGCCAAAACTTCCTTTTAACAGAAACATGCAACTTGAATATATGAAAATGAAAATACAAGTAAGACGATTACAAATTGTGTTAGTTAATCAATTTTCCATTTTATTGCTGAGACACCCTTTAGATTGATGATAATGATGATGATAATAATGATAACCACTTATGAAAATAAGTGTGTGAGACAGACGGACAGCCAAATAAATATATTTTTTTCCGCCTTTCGCCAAAATATTTACAACAAGAATTATTAGTAGGTACTGTTTCACGGGTATATATTGCATTTATTTTCCTATTTTTCCCTTCTTTTCAACAGGTGTACACACTGTCGTGGTCAAGTGATGGCTAAAATACCTGCTAAATAGCTGTTAATATTTTATATCAACATACTTCTTCGGTATTTTTAGGAACTGCAAAGTTTATATCATTTTCAGTAGTAATTGTAGTTTGAATTTCAGGAGTTTATGTTGGTTGGTGTGGCTATATCTCTGGCAGTCTAAAATATTAAATATTCAAAAGTAAAACAATCTATATATTTTCTAAGAAAATATAATAAGTTAACGAAACATTTCGTACTTTAGCACCGTTAGCTCCACCTACAGGGGAAACATTGAAGTTTATCTAAACCTTTTCAAAGGCTACTATTAGAGTAGTAGAATATACTATTCCTAGTAAAAATCGAAAAAATAATATTCATGAATTCGTCAACTCACACCAGTTGGGACAAGATTTATGGTACGAGTTGACGAAAGCCAAGCGAGTTGAAGAAGGTCTTAGCGCGCACACTGTACTTACTGTGTGTAGATACTGCCCACTTGTAGGTACCCAGACTCCCTAAACACTATACAAAATTGATGAAGAATTTTTTCGTAGGTAAACAAACCGCCCCTAAAATTCATTTGATTGCCGCGTCTTTTCACTTGAAATTTACAATAGGTATCTTCCTAGGTACTTTCCTATTTATATACCTACTATCTTACTTCTTACTATCGTACTATTATAATGTTACTATCTTACTTCTTACTATTAAAATAAATGGGAAAGCCTGTGTGAATGTTTGTTATAGGTAATCTCCGTAACTACTAAAGTTATTTAGATGAAATTAAGTACGTAGATAGTTTAGGACCTAGAATAGGACGTACGGTATTAAAATTTGGAAATTTTAACCTCTGAAGAGGTTAAATACCCCTGAAAACCCCTGTAAACCTCTGAAGAGGTTATATAGGGTGGTAAAGTTTGTATGGAAAATTATTTTTCCTTGGTTCAATTGACTCAAAACTTGGTACAAATAAACTACAAAGTAAATAATTTTACTATTTAATTAAGTTATTTATTTTTACGAAACTACCCCTAGGAGGCGTGCAATAAATTTCTGAAATTCGACAAATAAATTTCCATGCGGGCGAAGCCGCGGGGCGCAACTAGTTTATTATAATAGTGAGATGTAACTGGTCTATTTCCATGCGTTCTACATTGAGATTGGCAAGTGGTATCTACTTACTCGATAAGTTTAGCTATTTCTACTTGCTACTTGATTAGGTACCTACCTACTTCATCCTTGAACATTTGACTTTCTAAAATTTACTAGTAAGTAGGAAGATAGGTAGGTAGAATATATACGTATTCGATTATTTTTTTATTTTTATACATAGGTAGGTAGGTAGGTACTTATATGAAAGAACGGTGACACTTACGGAGAAAAAAACTCCAATAAATAGGGACAAGAAACATAAGTAGGTAGGTATGATAATAATTTAGAATTAGATGTAAGTGTAAATATAAATCTATTATAATACTTGTATTTACTAGTTGTAATTGTTTTACGTAATAAATAATACACAATTTATCTTTTCTTCTCTCTCAGTTTGGCGACAAGCTCACGTAAATATTGTCCTATTTTCGTGGCATGGTAATCATTTTTCAATTTTATAATCGCTATTATTTTATATCACGTTACTAGAAAATAATTTATGATAGTTTGGTAGGGTCACGGAGTCACGAGCAGCATAGGTCCGTCGTCCAGGAAAGCATGAGCGGCACTGACGGCTCGTTCCGCGCACCGCGCAAGGGCCCCGCAGATACTCGGAAGTAAAAGTCGTAAGCGCCAAATAGATTTCTTCTAATTAAAAGAATACTATTCAAGTAATCAAAAAATTATTTTGGCGAATCTGTAACTCTTCTTTTACTTTATTTTTCAGTATATAAACCAAGTCAGTACGTCATATCGTTTCGGAGAAGAAGGCAAATATGTATCAAAATTGAGATATTTTAAATGTTTTTTTTTATCAAACACATGGAACTGATCAAAAAACTATCTTGGCGCTTCTGTACAGAATGAAATAGAATCTTAGGTGTAGGAGTCTCAGAATCCTAGGCTTCTTAGTTGAAGAGCAGTAGGATCTCAAAGATCATGAAAATGTTGATTTTTTGGAAAAGCAGCCTTAACACAAGTTTTGAGTAGTTTACTTTGGGGCTTGCTGTGAGGATTGTCCAGTAATATTTATTTATTTAAATTGCATCAAAGCTTTATGCAAGTTAAATAAATAAATAATGCTGGAATTAAATAGCATCCTTATCGGTTCTGTACGACCTTCGGAAATAAAGGAATGAACTGCTATACTAACTCGCTTCTTCTCAGTAAAATGTATACAAAAGTTTTGTGAATTCTTACAGTAGGAACACTGGTTGTAATCCTATCTAAATGTGTGAGCGGAATCCCGCTTAGTGTGCCTATGTGTGCTATACGTGTGGGCGTAGTCGGTTTGGTGTTGTAGGTGTGATTTCAGCAGCGGAACAAGCGTGTGTTGTGTTTGTGTACAACCTAAACAATGTATTTCTTATAAATAGACGCTTCGATTGCGAAACAGAGTTTTTTTCGTACAATTTTTTTTGCATAAGTTTATTGCAAACCCCCTAGGGGTTATTGTGTAAAAAAAACGTGTTTTTAATTATTCACTCCATAGTTTATTTATACCTACCGAGTTTTGAGTGAATCTAACCAAAGAAAAATTATGTTCTATACAAACTTTACCACCCTATTTAACCTCCTCAGAAGTTAAAATTTCCGAATTTTTATAGCCTATGTCCGACTTTAGGTCCTAAACTTACTACCTGGTCCTAACATACTTACCAAATTTCATTTAAATAAATACAGAGTGACAGGGTACCAAAAATGCCATATTGAATTTCTTGAAGTAACACCAATTTTACTAACCATAGCTCTCAGATATTATCTTCGTTACCTTTCAAACACACGTTCTTTGACAAATAAATATATTTACCTTTATCAATGTATTTTAGTGCGGAGCAGACTACGTGAAAGTGTCCCAGAGTCCACCAGTGGGCGTGAACCACGAGCCCTTCCAACGAGTAGCCTCGCTCGACGGAGATTCGGATAGACTCATCTATTACTATTTAGATGACAAGTTAGTATATAACACTTCACTACATAGTATATAACAAAGTTGATTCTGTCTGTATGTCCCAATGTATGCTTAGATCTTTAAAACCTAAAACAGTTGTCAACACTACCCAAAGGTTAGCAGGTAGAGAATGCTAGATAGCATCATGCTCGCCCATGTCAAAATTTTGTGCAATAAAGTATATTCTATCTATCTATCTAAAACTACGCAACAGATTTTGATGGGGTTTTTTTATTAGGTAGGGTGATTCTGAAGATTTATGTGTAAAATACATCCGTGCGAAGCCGGGGCAGTTCGCCAGTATGTTATACTTACTTTTCTCCCATAAATCAATAGAAACAACGCTAGCGAAGCCGAGGGCAAAAACTATAGATATAGATAAACCAATTAATGAGGTTCGCTTTTTTTGAGGTTTGTTTTAATGAGGTTTGTTTTTTGAGTTTTCAACAGAAAAATCAAAAAACTTGTTCTGTTTCCAGAGAGAAAATGCACATTTTAGATGGTGACCGCATAGCGACACTGCTAGCGAGCTACATAACGGAACAACTGAAGACTTGTTCTGCAGAGCTGTCCTTAGGACTGGTTCAGACTGCGTACGCTAACGGAGCCTCCACTAACTACATTACACAACAACTGGTCAGTATTAGTACTATAAAATGTATGCCATATGTATATAACACTGCTAGCGAGCTACATAACGGAACAACTGAAGTCTTGTTCTGCAGAGCTGTCCTTAGGACTGGTTCAGACTGCGTACGCTAACGGAGCCTCCACTAACTACATTACACAACAACTGGTCAGTATTAGTACTATAAAATGTATGCCATATGTGTATAACACTGCTAGCGAGCTACATAACGGAACAACTGAAGACTTGTTCTGCAGAGCTGTCCTTAGGACTGATTCAGACTGCGTACGCTAACGGAGCCTCGACTAACTATATTACACAACAACTGGTCAGTATTAGTACTATAAAATGTATGCCATATGTGTATAACACTACTAGCGAGCTACATAACGGAACAACTGAAGACTTGTTCTGCAGAGCTGTCCTTAGGACTGGTTCTGACTCCATTAAAAAGAAGCCTATGTCCTTTCTTAGGCTTTAGACTATATCTGTACAAAGTTTCATTTAATCGGTTCAGTAGTTTAGGCGTGAAAGCGTACCAGGCAGACAGACAGACAGACAGAGTTACTTTCGCATTTATCACTACATAGTATAAAAAAAAGTCGCTTTCTCTCTCCCTATGTCCCATATGTATGCTTAAATCTTTAAAACTACGCAATGGATTTTGATGTTTTTTTTTAATAGATGGAATGATTCAAGAGGAAGGTTTATACGTATAATAAAACCGTGCGAAGCCGGGGCGGGTCGCTAGTAACATTATATAGTAGGGATAGGGATAGAGATTAGTAGGGATTAAGTATATCAGTTACCTTGTACTTAACTATAACACAATTTGTGAATCCAGCGTTGTTTGTTTATTTGTTACAGAAAATACCCGTAACCTGCGTGAAAACCGGCGTGAAACACTTACACCACGCGGCTTTGTCCTACGACGTCGGTGTTTACTTCGAGGCTAACGGACACGGGACAGTCGTCTATAGCAACAAGGCCAAAAACACGCTCAGCAAGATTGCAGAGGAAGGGTAGGTCAAAGACAAACACACAGACAGACAAACACACACAGGCAAACGGACACGGGACCGTCGTCTATAGCAACAAGGCCAAAAACACGCTCAGCAAGATTGCTGAGGAAGGGTAGGTCACAGACAAACACACAGACAGACAAACACACACAGGCAAACGGACACGGGACCGTCGTCTATAGCAACAAGGCCAAAAACACGCTTATCAAGATTGCTGAGGAAGGGTAGGTCACAGACAAACACACAGACAGACAAACACACACAGGCAAACGGACACGGGACCGTCGTCTATAGCAACAAGGCCAAAAACACGCTCAGCAAGATTGCTGAGGAAGGGTAGGTCACAGACAAACACACAGACAGACAAACACACACAGGCAAACGGACACGGGACCGTCGTCTATAGCAACAAGGCCAAAAACACGCTTATCAAGATTGCTGAGGAAGGGTAGGTCACAGACAAACACGCAGCAGCCAAACACACACAGACAAACAGACACGGGACCGTCGTCTATAGCAACAAGGGCAAAAACACGCTCAGCAAGATTGCAGAGAAAGATATATGGAAAGAGCTATGCTCGGAGTCTCTCTGAAGGATAGAATTCGTAACGAATACATCCGACAGAGAACCAAAGTTATCGACATAGCTCAAAGAATTAGCAAGCTGAAGTGGCAATGGGCCGGCCATATCTCGCGAAGAACCGACAACCGTTGGGGTAAACGTGTTCTTGAGTGGAGACCGCGACTCGGTAAACGTAGCGTAGGACGCCCTCCGGCCAGGTGGGATGACGATCTGCGAAAGACTGCTGGCAGATGCTGGATGCGTCAAGCTGAAGACAGGGCGCAATGGCGCTCATTGGGGGAGGCCTATGTCCAGCAGTGGACTAATATAGGTTGATGATGATGATGATGATGATGAAGATTGCAGAGGAAGGGTAGGTCAAAGTCAAACACACAGACAGACAAACACACACAGACAAACGGACACGGGACCGTCGTCTATAGCAACAAGGCCAAAAACACGCTCAGCAAGATTGCAGAGGAAGGGTAGGTCAAAGTCAAACACACAGACAGACAAACACACACAGACAAACGGACACGGGACCGTCGTCTATAGCAACAAGGCCAAAAACACGCTCAGCAAGATTGCAGAGGAAAGGTAGGTTACAGACAAACACATACAGAGAGAGACATTATCACAAGTAATTCCACTTCTGATTATTATCATCACACAATTCCACTTCTGCATATCATCATCACCCAATTCCACTTCTGATTATCATCATCATACAATTCCACTTCTGATTAGCATCATCACACAATTCCACTTCCGAATATAATCATCACCAACTAAATATTAGTTCAGGATTGTATTTATAATTAGCTTGTTTCCTCCCCAGCGAACCAGAAGAACGTAAAACGGCCTCCCAACTCCTAAACTTCATAGACATGACGAACGAAACCGTCGGCGACGCTATATCAGATGTGTTCCTGGTGGAAACTGTTCTTTGTTCTCGCGGACACAATGTCAGGGAGTGGATGGCAGCGTATGACGACTTGCCGTGTAGGCAACTCAAAGTTACTGTCAAGGTAGGAATAAAATGAATTTATTAATATTTTTTGAACAATATTAGAGGTACTAACAAAGAAAATTTCAATCAAGAAATAGAAACAAATTAAAATAGCATACGACCAATGTGGCGCGGTAGATGAAGGTCCGCCTGCGACGCAGGAGGTTTGCGAGTTCGATTTCCGCCTCGGAACAAATTTGTTACGATCTGCAGAAATTTGTTCCGTTGGTCTGGGTGTTTACTATGTACATAATAAACAAAAAGTAAGTAAGTTAAGTATATCAGTCATCTAGTACCCATAACTCAAGCTCTGCTTAGCTTGGGGCTAGATGATGCTGTGTGGACTGTCCGGAATTATTTATTTATTTATATACCTCGACAATGGAAACAGTTGAGCGAAGTTGCAACTCAACTGATCCATTGTCTAGTCGTCGCGTCCCCAAGACACTGGCTGCATTACTACGCTGTAAGCCAATACTGTATGTGTTCTTTAGTGGAGACCGCTACTCCGCAAACGTAGTGTAGGACGCCCTCCGGCCAGGTGGGATGTTCTGCGAAAGACCGCTGGCAGATGCTGGATGCGGCGATCTGAAGACAGGGCGCTATGGCGCTCATTAGGGGAGGCCTATGTCCAGCAGTGGACTAATATAGGTTGATGATGATGATGGCAATGCTGATGCGCTGAGTCATCTCGTGATCCGAAAGCTGGTGAGGCTCTCGGGTCACGCGTCGCAGCGACCAGGTGCAGGATTATGGTTGCTGCAACGTATGTGTAGAAAATAGTACTAATAATAATATTTTTTTAAAAACAGTGATGAACATTGTCATAAGTTACACATTATACAAGTAAAATGTCAATGGAATGTAGGTACCTTAAGTTAGGCTCTGTTCCCCACACTGGAACTAAAAAGGCCTGTATAGTGAATAAAATCATACAACTGACTGGAAGAGTATGGCTATATAATATCAATATATAATATAATATCAATGTATGAATTCAATGATTATTTTCAGGACCGCAACGCAATTTCCACCACGGATGCGGAACGGCAGTGCACCGAGCCGGAAGGCTTGCAAAACCGAATCAACGAACTAGTATCGGGGTACAAAGATGGCCGCTCGTTCGTGCGTCCATCCGGCACGGAAGATGTCGTCAGAGTTTATGCTGAAGCTGATACACAAGTGGTAAATTCTTACTGATATTGTAAACGCGAAAGTTTGTACGTATGTTTATTACTCTTGAAAACTACTAAAACAAAAACTACAGAAATCATCGAATCAGACAAAGAATTTAGGACATGTCTGTTTAATATTCACTCGATCAGTTAAAAAGGAAATAAAGCCTCATTTACATGATACCATTTTCTTTTATATTCAAGAGATAATTGAAAGCAATAATTGATTGTTTAGCTAATTGTTTATATTATAATACAATAATTGTTTAGAACTTGCAAGTCATTTATTGCTTCAATTTAATTATATACAACAGGCAAGAAAATAGTATCAAGTAAATAATGCTTAAATGTATTACCTTAACTACCTGTAAAACAGTTAAAATGAATTTTATTCAAAATGCGCAAACAGAGTATCTAGATGCTTCTTACGAAATTTCTCTCCTTCCAGAATGCCGACAAGTTAGCAGCGGAGGTGGCTCAAGCAGTATTTGACTTAGCAGGCGGCACCGGCGATCGTCCGCAACTACCCGCGTAGTTAAAATATCCAAGATGGCGAGCCAATGCATCCAACATGGCGTAGCAATGCATCCAATATGGCGTCTTAGGGTCAATTTATACTAGCGCAGAGTCGAAGCGCATCGAAGCGTCAAATTCTTTACAACTAAAGCGAAGCCGCACGAAATTGTTCACGCGCAGACGCCCGAATTCCGAAGAACGCGCGCGTCTTTTAAAAGCTCAGAAGTAATGTGTGCGTTACGGTGTGGAGTTAAGGTTGAATTTTTTGTTCCGTTTTGGATAGACGCTTCGATGCGCTTCGACTCTGCGCTAGTATAAATTGACCCTTAGCCCATAAATCCAACATGGCGTCTTAGCCAATACATCCAAAATGGCGTCTTAGCCAATACATTAAATATGACGTCATAGGCAATACATCCAACATGGCGTCTTAGCCAATACATCCAATATGGCGTCTTAACCAATACAATCAATATGGCGTCTTCGCTAACTATTATATTATCTCTAACTGGGAACATGGGATTTGTAATCTAACAAAACAGTACCTCACGACCATTCAGAAAATTAAAAAAGTGGTATCTTAAAAAGTTTCACACCAAAATAAATTGGTTGGCTAAAAATCTAGTACCTGCTAATTTATGAAAAAACCACGTAAAACCGCTATATTGATTAAAAACTATTTACTTTACACAAGTTTTTGTGGTTTTATAGTAATTTTAAATACAGGGCAGATGCTTACAAGCATACATGTAAATAAGGCTTATTCTAAACAAAAATAAGTGTTTTCATTTAAGGTTGTTTCTGGTCCAGGACTAAGCATAGCTCCGCTATAAGATGGCGCTGATTTTCTATGTTGAAGTTTTTCACTATTTTCTTATTAAATTGTGCATAATTGTTTAATTGTAATATATTTGCCGCAAATGGGATGTTGTTTTTTATGTACCAAGCAATTTTTCAAGTGTTGAAAGCATCTATGGAGCTTGTATTTGGGAAGAGCAAAAAAGATTTTGCCTGTGTGAGTGATCGGCCGCTACGAGTCACTCACACAAAAAAAGATCTTGCCCGTGTGAGTGATCGGCCGCTACGAGTCACTCACACAGGCAAACCCTATAAATTCAGTGGAACTAAAATAACTACTGTTCGAAAAATAACAGAGATAATTGGAGACGCCTTAGGACTAAATATTTTTCGGACCAATAGTTCCGTTTTCGGGACATAACTAAATTACATCTAAAATTAATTCAATAAAACCACTAGTTAACGAACTAATTTTCGACTCTTGTTTTTTTTAAGAATAAAAACAGGCTCTATTTACATTTAAAAAAAAATTGGAGGTAATTTTCTTTTATCGTTTTGAACAATTTAAGTAAAAAGGCGCAGAGGGTAATGTTATTTACAAACTAGCTTATAAGCTAAGGAATATCTTACAAATTATAGGTAAAAAAAATACTTTTCACACTATTTATTAATTTCGTTAAATCATTGGAATTGACAAATAATTTTAATGAGTTCACAATAACAATCATTAATTTTAAATGTACTCACTGTGAAAGTTGTTCCAATATTATAATAAAATTACAATAAAATTGTTGGCGTAAGGAAGTCTCCACTTTTTTTGACTCTGTTCTTTGTGTACTTAGGTATTTTAGCTCCGATTTTACGACCACTTATAATAGATTAAAAGTAATACAAATTTTCACCGTATTTCAATAAGTCACGTTGGACTAGCGGTTCGAACAGTCGGGTGGGTGCGACGATGTATAGTCGTACCTGGGTTCGAAACCACTGAAAATTTGATTTACTTTTTGCTTTTTGATGATAAAATATCCACAAAATTTTGATACATCCCGTTAGTACGGGCTCGAATCCCTTCAACACTACCAAAATTTTTGATTTTTATCATTTTTATTCTTTATGTTTTGAACAATGTCATAGACCTAGTACAAACAAATTCATGTTTGTCATAAATTACTTATTGTAAGCCTTCCTAAGTCTATTTTATTGTAATATAAAACTTTGGTAGACTGTTCTGCGTACATCCCACAAAGGGTCCTGACCTCGTTTCTAACGGTATGACAAAAATAAAATGAAACAATTATGTACTATCAACACCAACTGATTTTTATTTTATTTTAGCTCTTTACGCCAGCTAATGTTCAGGCATTTTTACAAATCGCTCATTGAATGCAAAACGGCCACATTTCAAAAAATTTAGAAAATGTTTTATTTCTCATAAAGTATATCTTCTTTTGAAAACATTTCATTTCAATATTTATTTCTTTTTATTGGGATTATTATCTTAACTTTGCTTCAAAATTTGAATGCAAAAAGGGCTTTTGTAGTTTTTATCAAGTTGGGTGATAGATATAACAGCGACCATTATTTTAAAATAGAGCAAAAAATTACGAAAACAATGATGAATGTGATGAATGAAAGAAAAACATTTTTTCAAAAAAATCATGTTCAAAATTTTGTTTTGGCTCCTGTAAAAAGTGACGATTAGTCCAATAAAATAAAAAAAAATATATAATTCCGGACAGTCCACACAGCATCATCTAGCCCCAAGTTGAGCAAAGCTTGTATTATGGGTACTAGTTGACTGATAAACTTAATACAATACATTACATAGATAGATTTTTTTTTTCTAAATACATAGAAAACACCCAGACCAACGGAACAAATTTCTGCAGATTGTACACAATTTTTTTCCGACACGGGAATTGAACCCGCAACCGGTCGCAGGCGGACCTTCGCCCACTGCGCCACATCGGTCGTCGCTGATGAATGAGCGAAATGCTTTGCATACACTCTGACACGTCTAATGCTGGGGCCACACTATCGTGATATGCCGATAATTATTGCCATAAGTTATACAACACCTAGGTGTAACCACGATTTATGGCCATAATTTTACAATGCCAATCAATATGGCAAATGGCGGTAGGCAATAGCTCCGGCGGCGGTCTTGTTTCGCACATCAAAGAAGATTACCGCAGTAATTAATGCGTTTGTGGCCACTACCGTTTGTCCAGTGTGCAATATGAGCTCACCGGCGCGGCGACGCACGTGATATTTTTACCGCCTTATTTATTGACATATCTAGGTAAACTCTAGTGTAACCACACCAGTTCATGCAGTAATTTAAACGGTAATTTAATGTCATAATTATTGCGGTAACAGCCCGGTAGACGGTAAGGTAGTGTGGCCCCAGCGTAAAACTCTCTAAACTGGTATCTATAAGCAAACATTTTATCTGTTTACATAGTGTCATTTATTGTTGTCATGGGAACGGCACGTAGGCTTCCTAGATCTTATTTGACATGCAACAAAAATAGAAGGGAATAAATACTTGGACGATGGAAAAACCCTTTGAGAACGGTAGACTATGGTATTATTAGATGATTCTTTAGATAGCACAGAGATGGCGATTCCGTCGCCGCCGTCACACTCACAAGTTCAAGTAAGCGGGCGTACAACATTATCCGTGTTCACTCACACATTGATAAAAATGGCCTAAAATTTTCACGTTATTTCTAATTATACCGAGTGTTTTCATGAATCAAACACAATTTGCCGCAAATAATGACCAATAACAAAGCCAAAAACAGTTATTTATTTGTTAAATTATGTCCACATCGCTCATATTTGGGAAAATACAAACGTATGGAACTCGGATCACCTTAAATCAATTATGTTGAATAGCACGTCATTATCATATTTAAGCAAACATTTTAAATTTATTATTCTATCAGGTTTAAAACCTGTTTTTATGGAATCGTCCTGTGCATAATTATTCTCTAGACTTGCAAAGGACTTAAAATAAATTTAGCAGCAAAATAAGTCAAGAACTTTGATATTAAACAAAATTTAGAGACCAATTATGCAATAAGACTCGATTTTGACTTTAGATTTAAGGATTTAAAACTTTCTTATCTTCGAAATTAGTTAAAACTCGACAGTACAATTCGTTACTAGTCTTTTTATTCATACATTTGTTAACTTTATCTCATTTAAATCATTTATGTAGCTCTCTTTTCTCATTTAATAGGTGCTACTTTTAAATCTCAAATGAGCTATTAGCCAAATTCGGTTTATATTTACATCTTTTTTAAACTTTTACTTTGACTGCCTTGTTACCTTGTTTTAGCTTTAACCACGGAACCGATTGTTTGTTTGTTTTAAGGCCTGTGATAGGTACACTTCTACCATCTTGAACGTAGATCGTGTATTTCCAGCATAAAAACCGTTGTCGAAAATCCGCTCTTAAACAAAATAAAAGTAAAATAAACTAGTTTTAAGATAAGTCCACAATAAAAAACGTAACACTTGTAGATATAATATTTTATATTGTTTTTTGCATGTATCTTTAGTCACTCACACTGCCTTTAAAAGTATATGTAGTTAAAAATATTGTTAAAAAAATCAAAATCTTAAGATTCTGGAAGAATTATGTACCTTTATTACCTTTAAAATATACTATACTTTATATTGAATATACTTATTCGTAGTTTTATTTAACACTTGCGACCCGCCCCGGCTTCACAGTTTTATTATACGTATAAACCTTCCTCTTGAATCACTCTATCTATTAAAAAGTACATGAAAATCCGTTGCGTTGTTTTAAAGATTTAAGCATAGGTACATAGGGACAGAGAAAGCGACTTTGTTTTATTCTACGTAGTGATATGCTATCCTATTGGTGCTTACATCGGTATTCTGGAATCGCTACATTTTATGAAAATAAAAAAGGTGCGACGTTAGTGGCGCAGAGGGTAAAGGTCCGTCTGCAACGAAGTAGGATGCGGGTTCGATTCCCGCCTTGGAATAAACGTGTGATCTATAGATCATATTTGTTCTGGTTGTCTGTGTAAAACAAAACAACAAAATACCAGTCCTGGATTTGTAAACAGTCCGCATAAGCCGCGTCCTAGGGGGGCGGCAGATTTCAGAGGACGGTCACTCGATTGCAGACAATCAAATTGTATGCCTAGGGGGGGGGGGGGTGCGCAGCTAATAATGAACGGCTCAGTACATGGGGCGGCGGAAAAAAGTGGCCTACACTCATGAAAAATATAAATCCGGCACTGCAAAATACTATCAGTGTTGAGTTATGTACTAAGTTAAGTATTATCAGTTATCTATGGGTCTAGAATCTAGACCAGTAATTCCCAAAGTGGTCCAGGTGGACCCCCAGGGGTCCACGGGAGACTCGACGGGGGTCTATGTTAGGCGTGATAAAAAATGGGGGTCCACAATTGTATGCGGGGGTGCATGAAAATTAAGTTGGTTTTGATAGTGAAGAAATAAAATGTTGGCTTGACTTCTCTTATTACTATATGCAGATAGAATAATATGATGATAATATTTTATTTTAATACCACCATGGATCATAAATCTATTTCACGTGGAGAATGTGATATAACAAGAGAAGCTACTCGAGCTTAGCACTAATGAGGCTCTGACAGCGAGGTTTAAAAGAGGGTATCAAAAATGTTGGCTACAGGCAGCAATACCCGAAAAATATCCTGGACTGTGGGGAATTGTGCGAAAGCTTCTGATAGCGTTTCACTCGTATATCTTTTCGAAAAGTTTTAGTGCCTTTACAAACTTAAGCAGATTGAATATCACAGAACGGGGAGATTTGCGGTTATTCCTTTAAAATGGAAAAAAACTCAAGCCATTGTAATCTTATTTTTTTCGAAAACTGTTAATTCGTTGTTGAAACTGCGACAACACAAGTTTCCATAGATCTAATCTTTCAGATTCGTAGTAATGTAGCTGCAGGGGGTCCACCGGATCCAGCAAAATTTTGAAAGTGGTCTATGAAACAAAAGAGTTTGGGAACCTCTGATCTAGACCCATAGATAACTGATAAATGATAATACTTAACTTCTAGACTCTAGATAACTTTATTCTCTCTTCTTAGCTTGGATCTATATTTATGTTGCTGTGTGGATTGTCCAGCATTATTGTTTTTGAAAGGTTAAATATCTATCTGAACTAAACATTTGGTAAACTTGTGGCTAGTTCTCAATTTGAAGTTTAGATTTTTTAGGTATCCTAAATTGGGCGTAGTGTAGATAAAATTCGACAGTTAATCTTGATAAATTTCAGACGTTTTATCGGCTGATAAGAAAACTGAAATTCGCTTTACCTACAATCACATACTTACCAGGAAAGACCTAGTAAACGCATAATATTGAGATGTTTGAAATTGAAGCAATTAAAGCACTGTCAATGTTTATAACTCCATAGGGTTGTTGTAGGTACCTACTTTGAAGAAAAAGTATCGAAATTAGAGCGCTGGCCCACGGCGAATTTTTGTAGCGATGCTGCCGCGTTATCGATACAGTCACAACACAATTCTGTCAATAGCTGCGTTCCTTCGCTCACGAGATCACGGTTCTGTGTCGCTACTATCGCGCTTCAGTCGCGATACTATCGTGCTTCAGTCGCGATACTATCTGCACAGCATCGACTGCCCCACCCGAGCACCGATCCAGTCTTCGTTCCGATGATGTTATCCGAGACGGTCGCGCGTTTCATTGTCACAATCGCAATGATATCGCGCTTGCATCGCTTCTGTATCGCGGCCACAACTGAAGCGCGATAGTAGAGATGCTGTCGAAGCCGTGGGCTAGTAACCAATAATTTTACCTTCAGAGTTTTTTTTGGAATTTGTTATACCTAATATAGGAAATTACCTATTTGAAGGGAAGGATTTGATTGATAGTAACTTAGACAATCTAATTGATAATCAGTAAAAAAATGTGAGGGCACCTGGATAGTACCTAATTATAGATTACTACCTAAACACTCTTCCTTCAGACCTGATTTACCAAGAAGTCCACAACACAAAATAAACAAATAAAATAATTTATTAACAAAAAAAACAATACAATGCCACTAGAAATTCACAATGGCGCTCGTTCTTATACATTTATAAACATTTTCACTTAATTTAGATAGGTCAGGCTAAAATCTAATCTAAGGCTCAATTCACACTGGGATGGTCAAGAATCGCGGGCGCCTTGCTCAAGCATTAAAGGTCTCCATACACTGTAGCCGGAGGCGGAGCGGAGGCCAAGGCGTGCGAGTTGTTTATTATATGGAATCATATGAAAGCCTACACACATACCGCAGGTGGTGGCGGCGCGGTGCCATAGGAAAAACCGGCACGCCTTCGCCTCCGCTCCGCCTCCGGCTTCAGTGTGTGGAGAGTTTAAGGGGCCAGCGGATGATGAACTCACCATAAAAAGGGATACCAAAATGATTTGTAAGTCGAGCATATTTCCACAAAATTTTGGTGTTTTTTGTATTTGAATAGTTCTATGCTCCAAGTAGTGTAGACAAAAAAATTAAATTACTTAAATTAAATTACAATAAAATTATTTTTCAACATATAAGCTTGGCAAAAAAGAGTAGAAAATAATGGGGGCGCCACTGTAGGTCCCTATGGCAACACCTATAGCGCACCAAGCTAGTTTTGATACTTAGGTGTACATTTCTGTTATACGTACATTTATATCCACACATAGTATACTAGTATCAGTAAATATTGTTTAATTGAGCAAGGTTCTCGTTATGTAAGTATAGAGGTATAAAGAAAAAAATATAAAGTAAATTAAAATTTAATACAATGTAAGTTCTCTCTCACAGTATTCCTTTTCTATTTTTATTACGTGCTGGCACGAATTCTTCCAATCCTCCTCCGTAATAGCTTGGAACCGTTCCGTTTTAGCACGCTCAGCTGCTTCCTATAAAGAAGAAACTTTTTATGATACCTTTATCTTACATTTTTCAGTTTATTATTTAGGCACCTAATTTCTAGACCATTTAAAATACAAACGCTATAGTAACTTTATTACAAAGAAATAACACAACATTTAAATTATGTAGAAATAGATTTACATATTAGCTAGTCTAGCTCAAGTATCAAATTCTATGCCCGCGCTATAGCAGAGTACGCAGAACAAACGTAAACATAACCTAACTGCCCGATGTTTATTGTTGAATATTTCACTTGTTCCGTGGAAATTTAATTTAATCCTGCTTTAGGACCATCAAGTTACCTTTGATTTAACTTAAAATTACAAAACAAACTCTCACAAACCTGTCATATCAGCGTTTCTTTGAAAAACATTGTTGAGATCTGAAAGAATAGTTCTGGCCTCAAATTCTGCCAGACATCGCCTGTATACCTTATAAATAACCTCCCTGGCAGCACTTCTAACTGTTTTATTCATTATTTTTCACTTTTCGTCACTTTATCACCACCGCTTGACCGATCCAAGTAAAAAATCCGAGTATTCGTAATCTTTGTTTACAATTTTACATCAAACGTCATTGTTTTTAGAATGTTGCCATTAAACAAAAAAATTAGTTCCGTTTCAAGACTTTTTTGCCAAGCTGTAGCTTATATTGTCTAGTTACAAATTAACTGTGTGCTTACCTCTACCTCTAAATTTTTTGTTAATATTATTATTTTATTTCCATGTTTTATTTAGACCCTTTTTTGTGTAATTTTAATATGTACTTAAGTATTGTGTTCATTTATAAATATATATTTTTTCCTGTCTCTAGCACGCGCCAAAGGTCCTGTCAGAGATCCAGCATTGCTCAACTTTGTGTAAAGCAACATTTATTGCTTAGACAGGACCTATCGGTTCGCCGTTACGTATGCTATTATTTAAGTAATTATTCAAAGTTTATGTTCTAAATAAATAGTTTTAAGCTGTGAACTAATTCTTTCCTTTCTTTCTTCCGACTGGTTTAGACTTGGATTAGTTAAGATAGGTATCTGTAGATTGTTTGCAAACAGTCAGTAGTTGACTCAATTGTTTTATTTGTAAAGACTGGTTATTTTTTTTTGTATTATTTGATTGTAATTTTCTGTTTGAATATTTAAAGGGTCTTTCGCTTAGAAGAGTCACTAAAATATCCCACTGTGAGTTGAGCCTATGATAATATAATGCTACTTAAAACAATGGTAAGTATAATTACTTGTGAGTCCATTTTTCAAAATGTGCAACCTTAATTAAAATGGATCTAATACACAATGAAATGGTTATGCTATTTTATTATTTTTCACTCACATTATGCAAGTATTAAATGCTATTTTGTGATTGAGTAAGTAGTTAAGAGATCAGAATTGATATAAGGTTTAGTGTGTGGAATGTTCTTTTTTTAAAATTTTCAATGAATCAAATATTTATTATTTAATGTATCACTTAAAATTGTAGTCAAATATTAATTTCCTAGCAGCCACGATAAAAAATACCAATATGAATTACATCTTTTACAACAGGGTATTCAATAATTATACATCTATAAGTACTTATAATTTGGAGGGAAATCCGAGATGCCCTTTGAATAGTTATAAAACCCTGATCAGGTAAAGAGTACCTACTAATAGGTGAACAATACAATGGTATGCATTATATTTTAAACAATGGTGTTTAAAAAAACTGTTGGTTATGTAAATTCTAGACTACCTAGGGTAGATGAGTCAAACTTATATAATAAAGAAAAATCTGTGGTATTTGTTAAAATTAATAGTAACATGCCAGAAGTCCATGTAGTCTAAATCAACATTTATCCCTTTAACCAATTACAATAGTTTTATCCAACAAACATTTTTAGGTCCATTGTTGCCAAGGTCAAATCAACGAGTTGATTGACTTCACCATATTTGAAGATTTTGAAGTCAAGTGGTTAAAGGGCTAAAAATAAAGTCATTTTAACATATTGAGCAAAAAGGTAAACTAATTCATGTTGGATAGCTAAAGTACAAAAGTTGACCGAATTTAAAAAAATATTTATGCTTGTAGCAATTTAAACACCTAAAAATAATAAATGGTTAACATAATATAATGGCATTTAAACTAGACAAAGTTCACTAAATTTTAAACAGTCAGCTTTGAAAACAAGTTTCAAAAGTTAAATTAAACTAATACTCACATACATAGTAAACCCCTGTTAAGTAAGTTACATGGTTTTAAGTATTTATTTGGATTTGGTTTTACTTTTTTCCTCAAAGTAGTCAGTGTATATAAAGCTAGAATTCAGAAAGATTTAAACAGGTACCAAAGGTTCATAGAATTTTAAGACTGGCACTAAATCTTGCCATCAATGTGACTTAGTTAATATACAGGGAATCAAATTCCTTTAAATAACACCAATAAATTTTAATGGCTTCGTAATACTTAATTACTTTGTACAGTAGCCCTGAAAAGCGACTATTTACACTAACCAAAATTTAGTCATCTCATGTGCTTTTATTTCAGTACTGGCCCTAAATATGGCTGCTGATCACAATAGAAACATTTTGGCACCTCTGTCTCTTCCAGTTCCACTAAATTAGTACTTATTTCATTATTCACAAAGTAGTAACTACATTTCCTGGGACCAATATTTTCCATCATAGAATCATAAGGTGGGGAGAGGATATCGAAGAAAGCGGCTGGTACATCTAGTGCCTGTATCTCGTGGAAATTAGATTTTGTTGGGGTTAATATGCATGCTGGTGTGTTATCTGTACAGACGGAATCAGTCTCTATTCTAGCGAAAATCCGCCGTTTTTTATGGAAACCCTGAGCTATGCGAGCCGCCTCGAACTTCGCGCGGGCTAATATATCCATCTCTTGCATTTTTTCTTTGACAGGGAACTCAGTGAAACTTCTGATGTTAACTGCACCAGATATCACCTTTAGCATCCCGTGCATGTGCGGATGATCGTGCATCGGCATTTTGAAACCCGGCCTAAGCACAAAAATGCTCATATTCACTAGGTTATTTTGGAACACTTCTATGTACGTACAAGGTGCTTTCTCTTTCGTGTCCCATAATCTAGGGTCGTTCAGAGCCCTGTTGAACCCCAGATCATCTGCTGTTAGATTATCCATCAGTTTTTTGAGTTGTTTCATGTTGGTTTCCAACTGAGGTTTGTTTTTCTCATCGAAGGTTCGGAGAGCTTGCCGAAAAGTGGCCACGATGGGCGGTACCCTACTGATCTCCATGGTAGCCTTTGCATCCTCACTTTTAGCCATATGAACATGAACTGAACTGGTACACAAGAATTTAGATTTACGAGTTAAAAACGAAAATAATCGGATCGATAGCAAAGCCCAACTGTCAGCCGGGAACGTCATTTTGACACTTTAATGACATTTTGTTTACCCGATTGATGCGTTTCTTTTTACACCGAATTATGAATAATTTGGTAAATAAATGAATACACAAGATGTTTTTTTAATTATGAATAATAAAAAATAAATATACTGAAAATAACAACAAAGAAATGCGCCTTTGAAAACTCAATCAGAAAACCAAAGTTCTCTAAAAGCATTGCCATCTAGTGTTGAGTAGCTAAATAAATCCTTTAAAAAAATCCATCGTGAAAAAGCTACGATTGGGATGTAATAGATGGCGCCTGTTTTCAACACTATAATCATAAAAATAATGTTTGGTCTTTTTACTCGTCCATTCGTCGATTTATTACCTACCTTTTGACCTAGCATACATACTTATGTACCTATACAAACAAAGCTTAGTCTATGCTACCTATGTTCTAAATTAGGTATTTACCTTACGTAGATATAAAATAACTGAACGGTATGTTAAGCGAAAGAAGATAAAATGATCGATGTAATGTTATAGGTAGTTTATAGATGATGTCCTATAATTATCTATTAAAGAGATACCTACATAGATTGAACTATTTAAGTAAGTAGGTATATTCCTTTACTTGTTATTTACCTACCACGCCTTCTAATCTCATGTAAATGTCCTATTAAAAAATAAATAAAATACCAAAGTAAGTTGAAGTTTAGGTCTGCAATTTATCTACTTACATAAAGGCTAACCTAACTATGTTATTATTTCTACCAAGCTAAAGGCTTCATTACTTCACCCGGAAGGTACATAATATCTTCACGAATGAAACCACGACCACAAAAACAAAGAAACAATCAAAATGAGGTTGAATTTAATGTGTGGTCTCTGGTTGCCCACGGGGCGGGCCATAACACCACTTAAATAAATACTAGCCACTGTTTCACTGGAATTAAGAGAGTAAGAAGATTACGTCAGGAAATGATAGAAGTTGTTCGGATTGGTATGAACTTATTAGGTACCTATGGTTGCTCGAAAAAAACTGCTGCAAACACAGGACCGCCAATTAGGGTAGTTACCTACCTATTAGATCTAAATTTGAGCGACTTCTACCTAGGTATTTTTATTTTATTTGCGAGCTATACGTTTGACGTATGATGTTTTCCTTGTTCATAATGATTTGCCTTAATAATTGTATTATATTATACTAGTTGTAATTTTTCTATTTCTGTGCTTGTAATTTTCGTTGTTAATAAAAAAAAAAAAAAGAGCTTAATAATTAATAGTTTTAGTAGATAATTTACGTTTCGTAGAAGACTGTAGGTACCTACGTTTTGAACAGAGCTCTATACGATCGTTTAGTGTTATTCAATATCTAAACTGTAGAGTCCAACATTGTAGACTTTACAGTGTAGACACTGTACGGATTTTATAATTTGAAGGTTTTTTATGAACGAAATGATGAAGGTAATTAGCTCTATAAATTTTCATAGGTATCTACTTAATTTTATTTGTTTTCGAACACAGTTTGTTGAGAAAATTAAATATAAAGGTAGATACGCAATTTTATTTTAATTGTTTTTGAAAACATTTCTTAGGTAGGAATCTACTTGGTAGATTAGTAAAAATAGTCATAGTCATATCGATAGATAGGTAGAGTAACAAGGAGTAAAAAAATAGAATTTCTTCCTAATATTTTATTATTGGGTTTTGACTAAAATATATCATGTTGTCATCCTTGTTGTTACTATTACTTTTTTGATTAGTTGAAATGTTTTTGCTGACAAATAAAATATCATAAAAGATTTCTACATCTATAATTTATTTGATTTGGTGTTTTCACTATCATACTTGATGATGGGCAGGAACGCAATATCAGTCAGTCAACCACAAACCCTGTAGGTATAGACGCCGTTCTAGTATTTTAGTACTCTAACACAAAATGAGGTTTTATTGTGTTTCCCATTGAATAGTCTGCGTTTTATCGAGCGAACCATTAACTGCCAACTAAACAACTAAAACAAACTAGTAGATAAATTCATCAGCACAAATACACTAGTTTATTTTGGATGGAGAACTATGTGATGTGATGGTTGTACCTACAGGTAAAATATATCAAACTAGCAGCACCTCCCGGTTTCACCCGCGTCATTCCCGTTCCCGTGGTAATTCCGGGATAAAATATAGCCTATGTGATATTCCTGACTATAACCTATATCTGTGTAAATTCATCCAGATCCGTTCAGTATTTTTTGCATGAAAGAGTAACATCCATCCATCTATCCATCCATACTTAGAAACTTTCGGGTTTATAATATTAGTAGGATAAAAAGTAATAATATACTTATTTACAGTTAGTAAATAAATAAATAATATACTTACTTCACACAGCATCATCTAGCCCCAAGCTTAGTAAAGCGCGTAATGAGGGTATATAATATATTTTTATAACACCCAGAACATCCTAAGCTTTGATCTGCAGATCATACAAATTTTTGACCCGAGGCGGGAATCGAACCCAACCTCCTGCGTCGCAGGCGGATTCACCCGCCGCGCCACATCGGTCATCATTGTAAAAAAATTCCATGTCTATGGACAAATCTCAACTCAGCCGTAAATATAAACCACAGAAGAGATCTTCACAATGTTGTTTCTAGCTGCCATTGCCAAGACTTTCAAGTGTCATCATCACCACTGCTGGACATAGGCCTCCCCTAATGAGCGCCATAACGCCCTGTCTTCAACTTGACGCATCCAGCATTGCCAGCAGTTTATCGCAGATCGTCATCAAACCTAGCTGGAAGGCGTCTACGTTTGCCGAGTAGCGGTCTCCACTCAAGAACACGTTTACCCAACGGTTATCGGTTCTTTGCGAGATATGGCCGACCCCTGTTAAGTGTAACTAACGTAATAAATGTAAAGTCCGAATGTTCCTAACAGCACTACTATGAGTTCTCGGTAGCCCACACGCAAGCTTTCAAACAAATGGATATATAGCAGAGCACAGTAGCTCTCTTATAAAGCTATTTAAAGTGTTTTAAAAAGAAAGTAAATTTAGTTTTATTTCGACCCATACATCTACGACTACTAAGTATCTTATCGTAAAAACTGCTTCATCAGCATTAAAATATCTATTAAATGACCCGCTAGCGATTTTATTACGCGTGGTCTTTAGTAATACTTCATTGACACCCAATAATCCACCCCCTACGGGTGGATTCCCTAAAAATAGCGACATACATAATGTAAATACTAGAAATAAGAATAAACTAGCTTTGTCCAGGCAATGTATACTACGCTTCTACTGCAAAACTCCAAGGGAGTTGCAAAAATTATCGGTAAATAAAATTAAAACTATTCTTTGTAAAAAGGCGTACTGGTACTGGAATACCAGATTTTCTAGAGGATAAATATGCTTGCGGCGAGTTTTGCTCCAATTTTTAGAGTTCTAACCAACAACCTAACAAGTTAAAGGTTCGCTTCTTTACTTTACCTTAAAAGATTGAAGTGAACAAAAATCAAAGTGAGCACTTTATTTCAAAATTTCAATTATTTTTTAACGTTATATAGTTATAACGTTATATTATAAGGCGTGTCCAAGAGTCGTAAGGTCTAAAGGAAATAAAGCACTTTGATTTTGTTCTAAAAGGAAACTTCATGCAAAATTTAGCTTCTTATTGCTTTAGTTACATAGATCTCTTGATGAGTCACCCATTTTTTTTAAATATAGATGTATAAATTATATAATATACGTATTTTATTGTTTGTATAAGTGAGTTAATTCGAATATTTTTAGGTTATGATAGGTAGGTATTATGAATATTGAATGTATTTGTTTCTTATATAGATATAGTCACTGACCTCTATACTTGTATAAATAGAGGTCAGTGGATATAGTGCAACAACCACCGTCTATAATGTTCTCTCATGTCACGTCCATCCCAAGGCTGCATGAAAGAGGTTGCATATAGCCAGTCCTGGATTTGTAAATAGGCCGTATAGGCCGCGGCCTAGGGGCGGCAGCGTCCTAGGGGGGCGGCAGATTTCAGAGGACGGTCACTCGATTGCAGACAATAAAAGTCAAACAAGTTCACTGATTTGAATTGGAGTGATTTTAAATTTTTAATGCTGTTATTTAATTTTTGGGTTCCTTAAAAGAGATGGTATTGCCAATTGCAGGATTAGAGGAGGTGTATGAGAAGCTAATAATGAACGGCTCTGTACATGGGGCGGCGGAAAAAAGTGGCCTACACTCATAAAAAATATAAATCCGGCACTGCATATAGCTATAAGTCCGCCCTGTCAGTCTGATTCTAAAAACCAATGTATCAAACATAATTAGGCTGCAAAAAAAGAATTTGTCTCATCTTCAAAGCTTCGTTACCGATATTTTGTCTACTTTTTAATTAAATAAAATCTTTATTTGCATTAATCCTTAATTTGATTTTGTAAAAATAATACGTAGAACATAAGTAGGTAGGTACTAACGGGCGCCATTTACAAGCTATATCTTTATATTCAGTAAGGCCTATCTGTAGCCAACTTGAGAGAACGGTTTGTTGCTATAAAAGTACAACTATTTTTATTTTACTCCATGTTTTATAAGATTCATGATATTTAACGAGAAGTGAACATTTTGATGTGCTCATTACGACTTCCGGTTCATTGGCACTTGCTGGAATTAGGCTGTTTTGATAGAAAACAGATTGCTTTTAGTATTCTCCGTGTTTTCCTGTAATTTCGATATTGATCGCCGACAAAATTATAAAAAATAATATTGAGGGAAATCCATAGCGTTTACAAAATTAAATTATGTATTCAAAAATAATTAACGAATAAAAGATTCAAGTCTAACGTTGCTCAAATCCATTGCAAAATAAAACAATAAATTTTCCTTTCACAAAATGACCTGCCAATTCCAAAGTAATAATAACAATGCGAAGTGTGCTTGTTTGTCCTTCCTTCACGCCCTAATTAAGAATCAATCGACTTGATTTGTATCATAGAATGAGTTGAAAGGATGGAGAGTATACATAGGCTTTTGGTCCTGGTAAAAAAAAATCTAATTCTCATGGCAGATCAAATTATGAAATTGCAATTCAACGCGGGGAACAGCTAGTAGGTAATTAAAGTTAATCTATTTTCCATTAGGTAAAGGAAATTCTAACAGTCTCTGTCACGCCTACGCTATAGCGACGGGCGGGTGGATCTTATGGCCTGGTCGAGTAAATTTCTGATGTGACTGATATAGGTTGATGATGATGATGATGATTGTTATGCATCTAGATGTTATCCTAAAGAGGATATAGGCTGCCTTATTCCCCCGAAAATGAGGTGAAAAAACGTGACGGAATTTTAAAAAAATATGAAAAATTTCACTTATTACAGCAAATTAAGTACTAATTTATTGCAGCAAATTAAACTTAACTTAGAATATAGGTCAAATTTAAACTGCAACCGAAAATAAAATGTCTAGGACCGTAACAAAAATCGTGTCACAATTTAAAAATCATACGAAGCTAGTTCTAAAAAAAATCTCGAGTCCATTTTGTAGATAATGGGTTATGGAGCGCGGTAATCGTACACTGTTGTGGCTCGCTCTCGTTAAATGCCGTCCCGCCGGGTTTAAACAGCGGATGGTGCTGTACTGTAAGGAACCAAGCAGATTTCAATAATGTTAATGTCACTAACTAGCTTAGTTTTCCAGTAGGTCATGGACTCAATGGGAATAGTGATGTGCTGTATGGAACCAAGATGACTTTTTTATTTTTTGTTTGTATGTGTTTTTGTGGTATGTGTTTTTTAATTTCTGTGATTGTAACAAATGTAATACATCACACACATACACATCGGCGGAAAAATAAATGATTGAAACTTCAAACTTAGCTCTTTTATTGATTGTTTCGCAAGGACACAATATAATTGATCGTTCTCTAAAAACATGTAGTCTACTACTGAACAAAGGCCAACTTTAACAAATCGCTATAACGATTTTTTGCTACAATTTTCGTAGGTTTTAAGTTTTGTAGCAGGCTCTACGTTTCGTAGCAGGTCTACGATTCGTAGAGGGTCTACGGCGTAGATTTAAATAAACATTACCAATCATACAAAAAACTGTCTACAAGGAATATGCAAACCGGTTTTTAGGTTTTTTCTATGAATTATAAAATATATAAATTTAAGTAATAGTGCATTAAATATATCAGTCATCTAGATAACACAAGCTTTGCTTAGCTTGGGGCTAGTGCTGTGTGGATAGTCCAGCATTTTTTTATTTATAAAAATACCAGTCAGAAGCTTTATAATATAATTAAAATAATGCTTTATCTTGCTGAAGACCATCCGTAACCAGAGCCCAATAACTCTAATTGCGTTGGCGATGGCACGTCGAACTAAAATAATGTATTTATGTAAATAACCAGGAATTGGCGCAATGATAGCTTTTATAATGTGGGTAGCTTGACTTACTTCTTCGAGAAAAGAGATTTAGGAGTAGGTGTAAAATGTAAAGGTTTATTTTGGTCGACAAAAAATTAAAGTAAGTAAAACTAAGTTAGGTATTTACGTATGTATGGTATCTAAGATATGAAGAAATTTATACAATAACAAATTATCTGGTGTGTTTTATGACTTTTACTTAAGCGTTAAAAATTGCTGGACAATTTACACAGCATCATCCAAGTCAAGCAGAGTGTATTCAGAGGAGATGGATATTTTAAACGATACCTTTTTGGAAAACTCCCATAACATTCGGAACAAATATGTGCCGATGTAACAAACATTTGACCCTTACACTTTCTTGTTCAAACGCGGAAACACGAAAGATTTATTACATAGTATAAAACAAAGAATATACTTTATTAACAACGAAAATTACAAGCAAAGAAATAGAAAAATTACAACTAGTATTTACAAGTGAAACCATTGAGCTAACTGCAGACGGTTGCAAACAGTCTAAAGGTAGCTCAATTGATTCATGTCAATACCAGTCGGAAGCGTCCCCAAGACAATAGATTTATTTAAATTGAAATAATTACTAATCGATTTGCAGGCTCAAAACAACCACAAAAATAACTATAAGATCTGGGGCCGAATTCCTTTAATGTCAAAACATAGGTCTCAATATTGCATTCTATCAAGATGATTAAAATTACGTTTGTGCATTTGGTATTCTATTTTTTGCGCTTGAAGAGACTTTCTTATTTAGAATGTCAAATTGGTAGTTATAAAGGTAATCGTCACAGTTATGAATGTACCTCAAAAAGTGGTCCTAGTAGAATACCTAAAAGAGTTTAATACTGACATTTTGACACGATACCATTTAAATGGTGAAGCGATTTATTTAGTAGAATTCGGGCCCTGACATATTGTATAATCATTTTGTATTCACTTTATTAGCAACGAAAATTACAATCAAGGATTAGAAAAAATTATAACTAGTATATACAATTGAAACCATTGAGCTAACTACAGACGGTTGCAAACTGTCTAAAGGTAGCTCAATTGATCCATGTCAATACCAGTCGGAGCGTCCAAGACACTGGCTGCATTACCACGCTGTATGGCAATGCTGATGCGCTGAGCCAGATACTCACCAACTCTCGGGTCACGCGTCGCATCGACCAAACGCTCAGATAATTTTTGTATTCTTGCAAATAAATGATTTGTTTTGATATCGCTACTACGCTGTAACACAAAAGCTAATCAAAATAGCAAACTGCATCCGGAAGCTAATCAAAAGCTCAATCAAAGTCTATTTCGGCAGTGTGACAGACAAGACAAAGAATCGTCGTTTCCGCTTCGTGTTTAGCTGATATAGGCACAATCCTAAACACCGCGGTAGCTGCTACTAAGAACGACTCATTACGCTGTGAGCGTAGAGTAGTGTGGTACAGAGATTACTAACAAGCTATTTGGTTGGTCTGTGTATTTTCCATAATAAACAAAATCTATCTATGTATATAAACTCATCTTTATTAACAACGAAAATTACAACTAGTATTTACAATTGAAACCATTGAGCTAACTTCAGACGGTTGCTGGCAGTCTAAAGGTAGCTCAATTGATCCATGTCAATACCAGTCGAAAGCGTCCCCAAGACACTGAATACTTTTGGTGCTATGATTAACTGCTGCTGACTTATGATATTGAGGTGTCTAATTGTTTATTTTACAATCGTGCGAAGATTTATCACAAATCATTTAAAAAAATAGGAGGGAATTCTCATAACCGCGCGTTTAAAATGGCTCACTATTTTTAACTCACAACCGAAGTGAATTCTCTGTACTCAAACTACTCTACCGTCTTTAAATCAAAGTTCTGGCCGGCGTCCAGTGGTCAAAGACTACGACTATCTTTTGATCAATTGTTGCCCACTAACACAGTTACGGGTTGGGAGTGTATTTACAATGGGAAGTTCGCAGAGTAATCCTTAACTACTCTGTGAAATAGGTGAAGAATAAATCTATTTTGAATTGGAAAAAAAATTGCAAGGTTTTGTTAACAGTTTACTTCAATGAGTTTGTTTTCCAAGAAGTTAATTGAGGTCATTCTAATATGTTTAGATTTGGTAGATGATACGGGGATAATAATAATTAATAAAATTTATTTATGTGTATAATTACCTAATACAGTTATACTACTACTACTACATAGAATGCAGATTTTAGAAATATATAATATTACTAGGATACAGTAACATAAAACACAGTTTTAGCTTGATAAATTGTTAAAATAATAATTTTTCCGATCGCGAGCAAGAAAATTTTATTTTTGCTTAGGTTTTTAGTTTTCGAGATGCATCAATACTCGACACGTGATAGGTAGAGCACATATCACGTGTCCATAACATAAACAAGGTAAAAAATGACCTGAGTCTTTAAAATCCGAAGCGACTATTAAACTAACCCGTCCTCATCCAAAAGGCCAGTAATACAAACATTGTCTTAGTTGAAACGACAAAAAAAGGTTTAAGGAACGTTTTACAGAAATCGGAATTCAGAAGAACATGATTTTTATACGGGGCTGTTTGTGAATTTTTTGATTTGTAAAAACTCTGACCTGTCTCTTATTTCTTCTTCTTTTGTTATTTTAATACCTATATGCAGATTTGACTAGCAAAGAATATTACAACAAATAGGTGTTAACATGGATTACCTCTAGACTGTTTGTAACCGTCAAATTAGAACAATCAAATTACCATTAAAATTATAACAAACAAAAGAATATATATTATCAATTCAACTGACAAAAAAAAATAAAAATACCGTAGTGTCGGATTTCAATAAATACCAAAGTCAACAAGTTAAAAGTAAAACACATCAACGCTCGCTTCCATACAAACGGCTCCTTACCCTAATACCTATCCGTCACGTGTGTTACTAGGAAACTTGTTAATTATGTGTTGTAAACTCATAAAACGCAATAACGCGTCAAAACGCTGAGTCTGTGCAGAGGCGGAGTTTCGGGAATTAATGGGTGTTGGAGTTTATCATCTACAAAACTACCCACGAGATTGTTAGGTATCATCATCATCAACTTATTAGTCTACGGGACGCTTCCGACTGGTATTGACATGGATCAATTGAGCTACCTTTAGACTGTTTGCAACCGTCTGCAGTTAGCTCAATGGTTTCAATTGTAAATACTAGTTGTAATTTTTTTATTCCTTGCTTGTTATTTTCGTTGTTAATAAAGTTTATATGTCTACTGATGGATATAGGCCTCTTATGAGCGCCATAGCGCGTGTTTTGCCTTCAGCTTGGCGCATCCAGCATCTGCCTGCAGTCTTTTGTAGATGGTCTTCCTTCCTAGACAGAAGGCGTCACTACGTTTAACAAGATGCGGTCTGCACTCAAGAACACGATTACCCCAGCGGATGTCGGTTTTTCTCGAGATATGGCAACCCACTGCCTTTCAGCTCAGTACACATGTCATATCAGTCACAAATCATCTGAATCGACCGACCTAAAGATGTGACTTCATAAGTTGAGTAAATAGTATTTAAGATCTTCAAATAAATAACATAACAAGAAGCATGTTTCATGCCAACGTTGTCAATCTTTAAATTAAGCGGCAAAATAGACCGACTCTACCTTCATTGCAAATACCTATCTGCTACAAAGAACTCCAATGGAATACAAAACATCAGAAGTTTCAAGCATCGCGCTTCCTTCGCACTATTAATAAGCAATGAGGTACAAACAGCTCATCATATAACCGTAAAGTAAACCATTTCAATCGTTTGAACGCCACATACGTTTCAGTAGCGTAAACGGTGATATGTTTCCCCTACCTGTTTAGCGTGGTCGGAAGTGTACGTGCTGCGTTTAGTGCGGGATAGTAAGTTCAGATGCTTCACATCTGCCGTGTCAAGCGTAGGTCTGTTATCTTAAGTTACATGAGTTGCGCGTAAAAGGTGCAAATCGTATGTTACTGACATTATAAACCATGGAGTATATTCCTTTAAAGTCTATTCTTGTTTAATTCATTGAAAAAAGCTGTCACCCTATCTCATGCAACTATGATTTTGCCTCTCTCTGTCATGGCAATGTCAAGTATTTTTACATACACTAACTAGGCGTGACAATAATTTTACTTGAAAAAAGTGGCTATATCAGTTTATTATAGTTACATGATATAGGCGCGACGGGCGCCCAAAGATACAGGAGTTAGCCGTGACGGTGTCGTGTAGAGCGACTCTTCTTCCAGGGCGTGTCATTATACCCCTTCTCCCGCCCCACTAGTAATTGAGTCGTCGAGTTTTGTTTATTTAGATGCAGCGCGCGGTAACAGGTGTTACGCAAAGTTATGATTTTTACGTGTTCAGTGTTGTTATAATATTAATTGAGTGTTGTTAAGTGATAAAATGAGTGAGGAGAGACGTTTGTTATTATTAGAAATGGCAAAAACAAAAAAAGTGTTTGAAAACAGAGGCAATTCGATAAGCTTTCAAAACCAGCTAAATGCAGTTGAAACTCAAGCTGTTGTTCATTGTTCAAGCGAACGCTCTCAAGCAAGAGTATTATCTCAAGAAAGGCGTAGGTCAATTTTACAAGATTCTCCGATGATGCCTTGTTCAATAATTGATCCTTTACCTGGAACTACTATGGAAAAAGAAAATAACCAATCCTTTCCACGTGCACAAGAACTATATGCAGAACTTCAACCTCATTCAACTTCAGAATTCAACAGGTCAGTATTCAGTGCTCTACCCGAAGATATTATGGAAGATGATAACTTGAATCCACTTTCACCAAAGCTGTATACTGTGCTTCAACCTGTTCATACAAACACAAACTACAATCCTCTGCCGGTGCTCAATAAAAGTGATTTGATTGGATTAAACGAAAATTTTCAATTTTCGGACACAAGCCTCCGTGTAGACTTACAATGTGCAGATAACAATAATGTATCCATACTTTGTGATAGCAGACAAGAGATAGAAACACCACGCAACAGTTATTATCCTGATGATTTTAACTTGAAAAGTTCATCTACACCCACAGACGACCCGAATTTAAACGTTAATTTTGCCATTATTCAGCCTTCTGTTGTACAACCCAGTCACATGTCTCCAGATATTGAACATCAATCGCAGTCATTGCAGATATCACCCATTATAAATGCAACTGAAATGGGTGATTCTTTATTTGAAAACAGATCTGAAGAACTTATTCAGCAACTGAGCAATAGTAACAATACTGCCACAGAATCGTCTATTGAGCAACAAGCTACTAATGTTAAAAAGAAGAGAGAAAGAAATCCAGATAAACGAATTGAAATAGAGAAAAAGAAGTATATCATGAAGTCACCTTGTAAAACAGAGTGCCGACAAAAATGTTACCAAAAGTTCAGTACAGAGGAAAGACAGAATATGTGGTCCAATTTCAGAAGTTTAAGAAAGCAAGAACAAAGAAATTTTATATCTAGACATGTTAAAAAGACTACCAAGTCAATAATAACTAAACCAAATTCAAGACGACACAACACTTTAACGTGGTCACTCCGTAACACAAAAGTGTGCAAACCATTTTTTCTGAAGACCCTTGGTTTTAAAAATGATCAATCAGTAGTTACCATTTTGAAAGCTAACTACAAATGTGGAATTACTAATATCGAAGAACAACCAGCAGCCCCTGAACAGCGTGGTCAGTCTAAGCCATGGAATACATTTTCTCCAGAATACAGGGCAAATGTAAAAAAATACATTGAAAATGTTCGTCCAACCATTTCACACTACAATTTGACTCATGCTCCTTACCGACGCTACTTGCCATGTGGGGTATCTTTTACGGATTTATATAAAACGTACATTTCTCACTGTGACGAAACAGACACGCAAAAATGCAGTTGGGCTTATTTTCACGGAATTATTAAAGAGATGAATCTATCTACATCAGTACCAAAACAAGACATCTGCACTTTATGCCAAAACCATAAAGAGAAACACAAAGACCAACCAGACCACGTTTGTGATGAGTGTGATTGCCAGTTTTGTAAAACATACAGAGCTCATTTGGAAAATCGCAACCTATCAAAACAGCTTCTAGAAGAAGATTCCAAGGACTCCGATGACCTGAAAAAAGTTTTTACAGCAGACGGCCATTTGTATGCCGAAATTACAAACTAAAGACTATTATTTCTCTCGGAAATTGGTCTTATTTAATGAGACATTTGTGTCTCCAGGTAAAAACGAGAAAGCTTTCTGTATCGTTTGGCATGAAGGCGATAGTGGACGTAAAGCCTACAATATTGCTTCGTCATATGTGCACTTCATTGTCAACCACGCAAAACACCTGAAAGAAGTAATTATTTACTGCGACAATTGCTCAGCCCAAAATAAAAATCGCATCCTCTTCACAGCAATGATTCGGCTTATGAATTCGCAAGACTTAATCGACGCTGAAAAAATTAGATTTGTCTATTTGGAGCCCGGTCACACATATATGGCCGCAGATGCAGTCCACGCGTGCATCACAAATAAATTTTCCAAACATAAAAATATGTACGATCTAAATGATTACGTCGAAAAAATAAGAGATTCACGAAAAAACATGACAGTCGACGTAATTACACATAAAAATATGTTGAAATTTACTGACCAACTAAAAAAAAACGCATTCCCAAAACAATATAACATACAGTCATTGAAAATAGTTGAATTCCGAAGGGGCTTGACTAACATATATGTCAAAAATGCATATAACGAAGACAGTTTTAAGGAATTGAATGTGTTACGCAAAAATGCACTGAACTTGGACGAAAAAGATTTAATAAGCGAATTACCACGGGAGGAAAAACAAAGAGGAGTGAGCAAGGCGAAGAAAGAGCAATTAATAAAATTATGCGATTCTCTTCCCAGAGCCTACCGGAAGTTTTTCGAAGATTTGGAGGAAGGTGATGTTCTCGATCTCGATGCAGAACAAGATACATAGGACAAAAAAGGTTAATTACTAAGTCACTGAAGTTACATTCAAACTTTGATCTCATATTGTTCTAATTAGATCTATGTACCTATCTTGTGTTAATTATATCTTTTAAATTTATAATTTTTAATTCTGTATTCCAAAACATTGATTCAGGTTTTCTGTTTAAGATGTTTTTTTCAATTCACGTTTTTAATGATTTGATTTTTGTGACTGTCCTAATGACTGAAACCTAAATATTAATGACTCTTATCACTTAATTAGACCTAGAGTTTGATCTCGTACTCTTACCTAATTGTTTAAAATATTGAACCAGGTTTTGATTTTCTGATTGTGATTTTTAATTTAGTTTACTATTTTAAATTTGTTGTCATTTTGATAAGAATAATTTTAATAGCTTGTTACTGTCAATACTTTTAGATACATTTTTTAACCTGGCTGTTTAATTATGTGCTTTTGAAGAGTTTATTAATTTGAGATACACAGACTTTATTGTTAAGATAGAAACTGAAGTTCCTAAGACTGTTATTTTATTCTTAATACACTATTTTCTTAATTTTAACTATATTAAACTATTTAACTATTTTCTTATTTTTATTTCTTAAATTCACCTACCTGAATCTAAACTGAATCCTATTTTTTTTATTATATATGTAGGTTTCCGTCCTGACAGCTTAATCCGAGCTAAGTGGTTTTCCATGGGAAGAAGATATTTGTGGCTAAGTATATTTGTTTCCAATACCTATTCAACTTTTTTATTTGCAAACTATAATCAAAATCAGTTCAGTATGATAACGGAATATTAAAACGCATTTACAGTATTAGTAGGGGGTAGGGAAATAGAATAGCAAACATTTTATGAAAAAATACTTGTTGGTAGGTAAGCTAATTCTTCAAAAGTTTTATTATCATAGAAACTGTTGCCACAAATGATCATTTCCTGTCAGACCTATTTATGGTAACTCATACTTAACTGATATAGGCAAAACCTAACAAATTTAGTCAGTTTGGCACAAGTAGTGTATTCTAAGTTACAGAGTGCGTAAATCAAGCTTTGTATGGAGACCTTGTTATGCCTATCTAAGTTATCGCTGATAACTCGTAGAATAATTAAGATTTCAATATTTTAATACCTTCCCGGTGTTAAGAAGCTTGGGATTAGTTATATTATGGAAAAGTAGTCCAATAATATAATCATATTTTTTACAAAAAAGGCAAATAACTGAAAAAAACTTTGAACGGCGATTACTCAAAACAAGGTTTTGAAAAATACATGAAATAGGTGTGATACGGCAGACATGAAGCAAGCAAAGCCAACCAACCATTTAATCACTTATAGAATATACAATATCATATTATGACTATATTGATTCAGGAGTCAGGTTTTTACTAAAATTCATAAGGTTTTGTGTAAATCGGGTGAATTAAACCTGCTTTATTACTCATAGGAAGGCGGGTTGCTAGTAGAGTAGTAACTAAAACTAAACATAAAGTATGTAGGTAGTATTTTCTAAACAATCTAAGTGCATTCAACTTTTGTCGACGCAATTTTGCGAATGCGTAATGTTCTTACATAAGTCATCGACGCGCACTTCTTTTTAGA
Source organism: Eupithecia centaureata (assembly GCA_944547425.1). NCBI lineage: Eukaryota > Metazoa > Arthropoda > Insecta > Lepidoptera > Geometridae > Eupithecia > Eupithecia centaureata. The sequence goes on from OX155696.1 coordinate 5,303,125, forward strand.
ATAAGTGAAAGACCGCAGCTTTTTTATAATTAGTACTAAAGTAGGCACGTCTGGCTATACGCCAAGATAAAAAGTGGATTTTATCGTTTAACAGATATTGCGCCCAGTATACCATAAGGCAAAAGTCAGTTACAAAAACAAAACCAACGCACCGCATGTTTAGTCAATGCACGCTTTATTTTTACTAATACATGAGGTATGTATACATTAGATTTCCAGTAACAATTTCCATCACTAAAAACAACACCCAACCATCTCAGGTAACGAAAGTTTTCTTTCATGTACATTGCAAAAATTTATTCAGTTTTTAACGTGCACATCGTACATGTAACAATATACAACTCGAAGATTATATTATGTAATATTACTACTGATGACCAAATGTTAAAACGTTATCTAAATGTTTTATAGTATTCCTTGTTAATGTAACTAAGGAAGAGCGAGACTTCCTAGTACAAGTATTATTTAAATGTACTTAAAAGGAGGATTCAGTGTATTTTATGAGGCGAAATAATAAACACTTGATTTGCTTTAATTAGCTTTATTAGAGGAGAGTTCTAGTGCGAGTGCTAGTAGTAGTAGTAGTAGACTAAAACACACCAACGCGCCTCAATCCTTTCAGTCTACGCGCGTTATTTTTAACATGTTCCATTGTTCTGTAGACCGACTCAGATTCCGGTGGTTAATTGATTTTTAAACGTTCTCAGAAGTCCGAGTGATTGAGCTGTTGTAAATAAAGAGGTTTTTAGAATCTTAATGCACTCAGAACGGTAGCTTTTGATGAGCTAGAACTTTATCATTGATGCACGTGTCTCGTGACGTCAACGGAAGAACATATCAAACGTCATTGGCCCACGTTTTTCTCATCTCCACAAATACTTTAACAACGGAAATTACAATTTAGGAAACAAATTTAAACTTAACAAATGAATTTATTAACAACGAAAATTACAATCAAGAAATAGAAACAAAATAAAACTAGTAGATACAATTGAAACAGACGAGCTAATTGCAGACGGTTGCAAGTCTAGAGGTAACTCGACTGATGCATATCAATACCAGTCGTGTCCCGAAGAAGCTGGCTGTATTACCACGCTGTAAGGCAAGAAGAAGTAGGTTGCATTGCAACTGTATGGCAATGCTGATGCGCTGCGCCACATATCCACCAGCTCTCGGGTCATACGTCGCATCAACCAGATGCTCTGATATTTTTTTTAAGACAATAACGCCTAATCCCAACCAAAAAGCTAGCTCACTCATCAATCATCATCATCGATTGATGACTGAGTAAGCTTTCATACGAGCCTCAGCTCATGACACAAGCCTTCCCTAAATACATAGATGTTATTTTTTACATCTGTCAACTCTAAGGGCTCCCACACAAAACTGCGATTTGGTGCGATGCGATGCGATTTCATGCGATTTCATGCGATGTCACACGAACTTGATTTGCGAATTTCTGCGATGCGAATTTCTGCGGCGAACCGTTTTGTAGGGTAACCATACCTTCAAGTTTAGTCAGCCGTATTGGACGTGTTTTTAGGAAGCGTAAGATGGATCCCAAAAAGATAATTGAACCGATTTAAGCAAAAATGATCCAACCCACACAAACCTCATTTCGAGATAATCGATATTTAAGTTTGTGGCGGTATTTCTCTAGCTTTGTAATACAAAATGTTGTTATTTTAATTTAATTTAATGCTATGTAAACTCAACTTTTTTGCCATAAATAATATAAAGAATAAATTGTAATAGTTTAGTAGATAATTGGGAAAACTTGCGCCTGGATCATTATTACAAAATTAATTTTGTATGGAAAGAGCTATGTAGGGTGCAAAAATTAAAATGCAAAAATGATTCAAAGTGTGATAAAAATTAGTAATCATTTTTGTGTTTTAAAAGACAAAACAAACAAAATTGGCCCTACTCCTCGTCCAAATCAGAATAAGGTTCATCACATAAACCATCTACATCGTCTATTATTGCAGCTTCCCTTCGGTTTCTTAAATTAATCAATGCAATCATCTGGTATCTAATATTAGATCTGCTGGCCCTGTACTTATTTTATTATATTTATTTATTTTTCGTTAAAGTACGAAACACACAGAAGCCGGAGGCGTGGCGGAGGCGAAGGCGTGCGAGTTGTATTCTATGGAATCCTATGAAAGCCTACACACACACCGCAGGCCGTGGCGAACGCGGTGCCATCATCATCGCCTCCGCCACGCCTCCGGCCAGCATCATCATCGCCTCCGCCACGCCTCCGGCTTCTGTGTGTTTTGAACTTTATGGTTTATTTCGTTTACGTACTTAGATGGAATAGCAATTTCAAATATTAACTTGTCAAAGCTTAACTTGTTTTATATCATCATCATCATAATCAACCTATATTAGTCCACTGCTGGACATAGGCCTCCCTTAATGAGCGCCATAGCTCCCTGTCTACAGCTTGACGCATCCAGCATCTGCCAGCAGTCTTTCGCAGATCGTCATCCCACCTGGCCGGAGGGCGTCCTATACTACGTTTGCCAAGTCTCGGTCTCCACTCAAGAACACGTTTACCCCAACGGTTGTCGGTTCTTCGCAAGATATAGCTGGCCCACTGCCACCACTTCAGCTTGCTAATTATTTGAGCTATGTCGATAACTTTGGTTCTCTTTCGGATGTATTCTTTACGAATTCTATCCTTCAGAGAAACTCCGAGCATAGCTCTTTCTATAGCTTTCTGAGCTCTTTGAACTGATGGACCAGCTTAATATTATAGTTTGAATCATTGTAGCAAAATAGAACGGTTATATGTTAGGGTAACCAAAGCAACACAAAAATGATTCAAGTGGCATGAATAAATAAATAAATAAATAACAATTGTGAACATAGAGGTGTGAGTCTTTGATATGTTAAAATATACCTTATACTGATTACATAGGTTAAAAAAACTCGAAATTGACTAGGTTGTGGGTTGGATCATTTTTGCATAAATCGGTCCAATTGCACTGCTGTTATTGTTAAATAGATATAAAAGAAAAAGAAGATTCTGGATTCATCCATTTAATACGATTATGAACACTGAAGGGAACTATTTTACTCGAAATTACTATGAGTTGAGAACTGAAGCAGTTTTTTTTTTACAACACAAAGAAGGCGGCTCAGGCGCCGCGCATCTTTCGCTAAAGTTGTCTCAGAGCGGACTAAAATGGGGGTCACCAAGTATGACGTAATATGACAGGAATGCGCGATGCAAATGAGATCTGACGTTATCGTGCGAGCTCGGAGATATTTGCGATGCGATGCGAGCTCGCAGTTTTGTGTTTGAGCCCTAAACATGAATTTGGCAACCCTGTTTCAATGAATGGCGTTAAAGGAATCTTCCCGAAGTTCGAAAAACATGACAGAAGCACTGCACCTAGAAGCTCTAACCCCAAGAGTTGCCTTAATATATTATGATACGCTACCCATATATTTATTACTAGCGACCCACCTCGGCTTCACACTTTTATTATACGTATAAATCTTCCTCTTGAATCACTCTATCTATTAAAAAAAACCGCATCAAAATCCTTTGCGTAGTTTTAAAGATTTAAGCAGTCAAAGGGACATAGGGAAATAGGGACAGAAAAAGCGACTTTGTTTTATACTATGTAGTGATGATATGCTCTCTTAGTATATTGGTCCAGAGCTGACAAGTTTAAAAAGTCTAAAAGAAAGATCAAAGTAGAGTCAGTTTAACATCTTGAGGATTTGCAAACTTTCGTGTGATCATATTGCCAACAACGCACAATGATCTACGCTGTCGTTCAAAACCGTCATCGTCTCTACCGCTTGACGTCACAATATGGCCAAGAAACTTGAATTGTTCAACCTTTTTATAGATTGCCCATTCATAGGACATCGGATACATAGTCAGGACCTTTTCCGGCTCTACAAGTATCATCTCCGTTTTCTTGACATTTATTTATTTAATTTGGATTGCTATCAGCTTAACTAATTACAAAAGAATTTAAAATAGATACAAAAAGCTAATAATAGTAATATAATAGTAGAATAATAGTAATCATAATACTACATACCTACTACATAAGTGGGAACACAATTTTTTAAACTTTTTTTCAGTCAACAATTTCGCTGTCGACGATTGCAATTAAGTAGGTATAATAATAATGTAAAGTGAAAAATATTTCCCACTATCTCTAACAAAGCCTGACTAGTGTAACTTCAAAAACTTTTGTTGTTCGAATTCATTACAAATGTATGGATTAACTACCCTCACTCTGAAGAAATCACTCATTAAGGAATGAAATGTTGGTGTTTATTGATTAATTCATTTATTTATTACTTCCGTAAATATACAATTCTATAATATATTCCGTAAAATAAACAAGGATTGTAGTTTATCCGTTTATAGTCATAATGAATGTGATTCCGTAGAATATTTTTTTATTGCCCAAACAATAAAATATTATTGACTCGAACACTTGTCGAAATAAACAGATACTACACGTGGGAATTATAAAAACATCGTTTTCTTTAACTAAACTTTTTGTTAGGTTGAAAAGGGTTGGATGGAAACATAAAATATCCCAATTTACTTACCACTTTTTTCGGTTGTGATAATCTGTATAAATAAATTGTTTAGAATCGTTTCAAATATTATTTATAAGTAGTAAAGGTATATTACTACTATAGGTAAGTACTACTAGTTTTTGCACTCAGATTTACTTATGTGGTTGAAGTTCATCAGGCAAAATTGTTCTTTTCATTAGTTAAGTATTACTTAAAAAAAGACTTTTTAAATTAAAAAATAAAACTAGTGTCGTATTTTTAAGAAGAGACAAACAATATATTTATGAGAAGATTTATTAAGTAAGCAAAACGGTACCAACTATTTATTTTAAAACTTATTGCTACAGTTAGAAAACTTACCAATTTTAGAAATAATTAATTTAGATTGATAGTAAGTAGATTATTGTATGTACTCATGTAAGTGAACTCTATTCTTTTTGAGTAAATACATTTCGTTAAACTGAGTATCTACATACAATTGAAACCATTTATTTATTTATTTAACTAAACTCTTTCAAACCTACCTATGGCCACCATTTGTTCCACTTCACCATTAACCCGAATGCACAAGTGATCTAAATGTGGCCCGTAGACCACTTGAGTTTCGCTTGCCCAATTCAATGGCCCTTCTTTTATGAACAGTCGAGGACAAAAGTCTAAGCGAGAACACAGAACCGACTTGGGTTGGGTCCATAAAGCAGGTTGTACGAAATATGGTCAAAGTGAATGGGGCTGTCAAACATCACGGGTCGTACATATATGGTATGATTTAGAAGTGCATAGATCTCATTCTCACATACTAATTTATGTATAGATAGAGCAAAAAAAATATATTATGAATATTGAATTTGTGTTCTTAATACAATCAAAATAAAAATATATTTTCGGTATAACATAGATAAGCAACTTTTCGCAAGAGTTCATTCGTATACTACCGTGAACCTAGCAGCTTATAGATAAATCAAACTGAGGATTTCAGTCTAAGGCTGTGTCCCCAGTAGGCAAACTGTGAGCGGCCGACTGAGTGAGCCGCAAATTTGTGGCAAACAGCTACAAACTCAGATCAGTTTGCGTGCGTATCGCAAGCACTGGAACCTGCGAGTCGCCGCTAACTGAGACAGTCGGCGCACGTATCGCTGCAAACTGCGTACAGTGAGCGCAAACTAGCAAACTGTGGATACTCAATTTAAAATATATGGAAGGGCGTACTGAACTGATACGCCGCAAACTCAGTCGGCTGCTCACTGTTTGCCTACTGGGGACACAGCCTTACTAGAAAAGACGACCAATGTTGCGCGATGGGCGAAGGTCTGCCAGCGACGCGGTTGCGGGTTCGATTCCCGCCTTGGGACAAATTTTGTACGATCTGCATAAATTTGTTCCGGTGTTCTGGGTGTTTTTATCTATAAAAAATATATTATATATCCATGTTATGTATTGTACTAAGTATATCAGTAGTCTAGTATCCGTAACACAAATTCTGCTTAGCTTGGGGCTAGTTACTGTTTGAATTGTCCAGCATTATTATGTTATTAACTGAGTAGAATAGAAGTACATTTATTTATCGAATTAGATACTATGAATAATAAGAGGCAACCAGATTTAGTGGTATGGAAAAACAGAGGCTTTTTCTGAGCAGAATAAAGTGAAAACTTGTGTTCTCACCTGTACCTCGCTGATTCTTTTGGCAAGCCCGGGATAGTCTGGTCGCGTACTCGCATTTTTCGAAAGCACTTATGGTTTATCGTAAATCATGGCCCTCAATAAATAATAATAATCTAAATATAAGATCATTACTGATCATGATCATGATGGAAGTAGGTAATTGTAATTCATGTAAATTACAATAAGAAGGCTTTGAATTTTTAAAACTAAAACAATATTTTAGGATAGTTACTTACTTCGTAATTTCTTTAATATTTTAATTCAGTAATGTTTCTCCTAACGTCTACTTAATATCAGTTAAGTAATCAACCTGTAAAGATAGATATTGGCACATAAGTTTTATGTTTTGATCTCATATCCATTTACTATGTCCTTGATTACGAATAACTGTGCTAGATTGCTTGTTACCTATTACCTACAATAGTGCCGGAAAATCTCGTAAAATATCACCAAAAAAGGAAAAAAAAAGACTTATGCCTCTGTATTTTACCCCTTCTGAAAAATAACTGAGGTTTCAATAGAAATAATAAGTTGCTCTGCTTCTTTCGGTGCCCCCATTATACTCCAGTCCCAAAAAACGCAATGTAACTATTATGCTTGTTCTGCCAACAGAACAAGCATAATACATTAAAAAAACACACTGTA